>CM075977.1:346684134-346804421 GCA_038087875.1 Malacoraja senta | reverse complement strand
TTATACGTCAGTCCCGCCATACCTGGATTTAACCTCGTGAACCTACGCTGCACTCCCTCAATAGCAATAATGTCCTTCCTCAAATTAGGAGACCAAAATTGTTCACAATACTCCAGGTGCGGCCTCACCAGGGCCCTGTACAACTGCAGCAGGACCTCCTTGCTCCTAAACTCAAATAAATCCTCTCGCAATGAAGGCCAACATGCCATTAGCTTTCTTCATTGCCTGCTGTACCTGCATGCTTACTTTCAGTGACTGATGTACAAGCACACCCAGATCTCGTTGCACCTCCCCTTTTCCTAATCTGACACCAATCAAATAATAATCTGCCTTCCTGTTCTTGCCACCAAAGTGGATAACCTCACATTTATCTACATTAAACTGCATCTGCCATGCTTCTGCCCCCTCACCCAACCTATCCAAGTCACCCTGCAGCCTCATAGCATTCTCATCGCAGCTCACTCTGCCACCCAGCTTTGTGTCATCTGCAAACTTGGAGATGTCACATTTAATTCGCTCGTCTAAATTGTTACTATATATTGTAAATAACTGGGGACCCTTCACCGAGCCTTGCGGCACCCCACCAGATACTGCCTGACATTCTGAAAATGACCCATTAATTCCTACTCTTTGCTTCCTATCTGCCACCAGTTCTCTATCTATGTCAATACCCTACCCCCAATACCATGTGCTCTAATTTTGCACACTAATCTCTTGTGGGGCCTTGTCAAAGGCTTTTTGAAAGTCCAGATACACGACATCCACTGGCTCCCCCTTATCCATTCTACTTGTTACTTGTTTTTTTGTTTTTTTGGGTTTTTTTTGTTATGACTGCAGGGTATGTAATTGTGTTCAAACTGGAGACAGTTTGAATGACAATAAAGGATACTTGACTTGACTTACATCCTCAAAATATTCCAGAAGATTATTCAAGCATGATTTCCCCTTCATAAATCCATGCTGACTTTGACTGATCCTGTCACTGCCTTCCAAATGCACTGCTATAAGATCATCTTAGAACATTTCTTATGCCCTTGCAGAAAGAAAGCACAAATGTTTTATATGCCATAAACCTAGACAAATAATTTATCATTTAACTCTTGAGCATGTGCCATGCATCTGAGGTGAAAAATAATAATTCCCTTACACCTGAAGGAACATCAGCAAGTTTCAATTCCTGTAGCACTGAAGTAGAATATGCAGGAAGTAAATAAAATGTTCCTTTTCCACATTTAGAGCCCAGTTTTAAAAGCTGGTTATTATGTAGTGGAGCAACCAGCACAAACAGATCTGTGCTCATTCCAGACAAATACAAGCTAATTCTGAAACAACAGGAAATGTCCTGATCACTCTGTTCTCCTCAATAATACTTGCAGAAAATTCATTGTTAAACGTCAATGACAAACAGCAGTACTCATTTTAAATGGAACCAATATAGAAACAAACAGATTTTGGTCATTGCTTTCTGCTGTTTCCATCTTCAATGAATGGCAGAACGTATGGTTAAATGGTTGTGTACAATTATCTCCTTGCTAACCTCCTGTGGTCACTCCTTAGCAAACGCTGTGTGCAATTACATTCCACAGCCCAATAAGGTTCAGTGATGATGAATTAGCTCAAGACTGCCGGTCATGCATTTGCTGCCTGATTTAGAAGAGGTCTCTTGCTACCTCTACAAATATTGACATAATTCTTGAGATCCCCTGTCCTGACAATAAAAAGGTTAATTTAATGAATGGCAAAAAGTGCTTGTATTTCTAAACAGAAATGGCATTCTAGTAAAAAAAAGAATTAAACCAGTGACCTTGTGACCTTGTGACTTCTGAGAAGATAGCCAGCTGGAGCTGCATTAAGGAGTCAAAATCTTCCTGGAAATGATCACTGGCTATATTTTTAGTAATACCTCAATGGGAAGAATCATTGCACCATATCACTTTTAACTATACAAAACATACCCAGCCATACAATTCTGAATAAATTCCACATCGCTTTCTCTCTCTTTGAGAGAACCACAAGCACATGTTACTCACTGACACTATTGGAAGATTGGAGACCAGTTTCCAAGGGGGCATTTACCTGGACAGACCATAAATGTCTCCATTCAATCTCTGGCTGGTGTAGACGCAGACAAAAGTCATGAGCTAAAATTGGCTTCAGCATTGGACAGCAAGTCAGCAGCTAGGTTGCTTTACCAGCCTTTCCAGAATAGCTCATAATATGCAGAGTCAAACGTAATCAACCATTGAAGGCAACGTATTGAAGGCAAGGCACGGCATTAAAGGCAAGGCATGGCATTGAAGGCAAGACAAGATATATAAGGCGATGCAAGGCAAGGCATTGAATGCAAGGCATAGGAGGCAAGGAATTGAAAGCAAGTCAATCAGCGCACCACCGTGTTTCAGGTAATCATTAGTCCATGGAATGTTTTGCTAGTTGAAGGCAATGTAAGGTACAACCCATGAATGCTTTTAAAAAAATAAGTACTTAATTAAAAAAAAACATTAGATGGATATAGAGCATAAGGCTAAAAGGAAGCTCTTTCAGCACGAGTTATAGAAACCCATTGTAACCTTCGGTGATTCACAGGGATGGTATCAAGGTTATGTTACATGACGTAATCATACAAAATAAATTAAAAAATGTAATCTCATCATGACAATTTGAATCTATTTCAAAAATCTGGAAACATAAATGTTTGTTGACTTAGTTAAGATATTTGCATCTACACCAACCAGAGATCGAATTAAGGCATTCCTGGTCTGTATAGCTAACCCCTCCCCCCCCCCCACCCCATTGGGAACTGGTCTCTAATATTCCAATAGTGTCAGTGAGTAAGCATGTGCTTGAAAGATCAATGTGACCATGAAATAGATGACTGCTAAAAACTCAACTACTTCTTTGTAGAAACTAGGCATTCCTATGCATTCTATCTGGGAGATTAGATGAGTTTAGTGGCAGCCCATCAATGCCCATTTTAGTCCTTACCCCTCTCCCTCGCCCCTGCTGCAAAATTCAGCTTTGCCTCAGGCAGATGGACAAGTGCTGCACCAGCTCACCATTGCCTGCTATGTGGTTTGGAGATGAGGATTAGAATGACAATGGCCACAGACCCCATCTGTGACAGGGGCATTGGTGCCTGAAACACATGATGGGGATGGACAATTGGTCAAAGTAGGCATTGGTATCAGGCGAACATAGATAGCTGGTGGGTGGCCTTATGAAAAGGATCCAAGGGGGTTGGGAGGGGAAGGAATAGGAAGATTGGGATACCGTTTGGAATCTGAGGGATTAACCTATCCGGAGTGGGGGAGGGGGTTATGTCTTTGGTAGATAAGGGGACAGAGCTTTGAACTTGGGAGACCATTGGTGGTAGATCTGGGGGTGGTGGAGGGGGTGGCAAAGTAGGAGTATGATACGGGAGTGGGTCACAAGGATGAAGTTAAGCTACTGACACACCAGGCAGGCATCCTGCAGGGAAGAGAATGTTGGCCTGGGAATGTCTGACCAGTGTGCATGCTCCAAGCAACACTTTACATGGGGAATGACTTCACCTGTGTGTCCTCGAGGCAAACATATTTTTTGCAGCAAGGGTCACACATGATCAGTTTTTGCCCACAGAAATCTCTCGCTTGTTTCACTCTGGAAAATAAATCTATTTTCAACTATGTAATGCTGGATAAAAGGCGTAGTTATATCGATTTTCAAGTCCCTTATCCTTACCTAATCTGGCCAACATATGTGACCAAAAACAGACTGCTAGAGGAATTCAATGAATCAGGCAGCATCTGTGGAAGGAAAACAATGCTGTTTGACCTGCTGAGTTCTTCCAGCAGTTTGATTTTTGTTCAAGATCCTAGCATCTGCAGCCTCTTGTGAATCTATATGAGACACCTGCCCAATGTGCAATTCATTCTAATCTCCTGAAGCTACCAAACATTTCACCTACCGGGATATGTAGAAATAAGCAGGAACTGCCAGTCGCACCAGATCCTAATAATAAATTTTATTTTACTTTTATAGTATTAGTTATAGAGTCATTGAGTGATACAGCGTGAAAACAAGCCCTTCGGCCCAACTTTCCCACACCGGCCAACGTGTCCCAGGTACACCACTCCCACCTGCCAGCATTTGGTCCATATCCCTCCAAACCTGTCCCGCCCATTTACCTGTCCAATTGTTTTTTAATAGTTGGGATAGTCCCAGCCTCAACTACCTCCTCTGGCAGCTCATTCCATACACCCACCACCCTATGTGTCAAAGAGTTACCCCTCAGATTCCTATTTCAAGCTTGACAACATCTTTCCTATAACATGGTTCCCAGAACTGAACACAATACTCTAAATGTGGCCTCTCCAACGTCTTATACAACTGCAACATGACCTCACAACTTCTATAACTCTGACTGATGAAGGCCAATGTGCCAAAAGCCTTTTTGATTACCCTATCTACTTGCAACTACACCTTCAAGGAACCATGCACCTGTACTCCTAGATCCCTCTGCACTACAACACTCCCCAGAGACCAACCATTCACTGTAGATCTTGCCCATGTTAGACTTTCCAAAATGCAACACCTCACATTTGTCTGTATTAAATTCCATCAACCATTCCTCAGCCCACCTGGCCAATCGATCAAAATCCTGCTACAATTTTTCACAACCATCTTCACTATATGCAAAACCACCCACTTTTGTATCGTCAGTTTTAGAGATGTCGCAGATGCAGCCCCTTCAGCCCACCAAGCCTGTGCCGCCCAGTGAACCCCGCACACAGAGAACGTACAAACTCCGTACAGGCAGCACCTGGAGTCAGGATCTAACCCGGGTCTCTGGCACGTGGCAGCAACTCTACCGCTGCGCCACCATGCCTCCATCTTTTGGCTGGCAGGAACATTTTTTCATCATTAGATATTCTCAGTGATTGGACTAACAAAATGTGGATAGCATGTAGCACAGAAACAAGTAATTCAATCTAACTGGGCTAATCTCAAACCTCACCATTCCTTCTCTCCAGAGATGCTACCTGTCCTGTTGAGTTACTCCGGCATTTTGTATCTACCTACAGTTTACATAAACTTTGTTCCACCTTTAACTCGTAATACTAGAATAACTTGCTACTTCTTTCTTCTTCATGTGTATTCTAGTTTCCCCTTAAATGGTTCTACACTCTGCGTTTTGACTAAACCTTCAAGTATAACGTTTTTCATACTAACCACTCTCTAAAAGAGGGAATATTTTTCTTTGTGACCATACCCTTTTATGATTGGAATACCTTTATCACAACCCCCCTTCACGATAAATTGATTCTTCCAGCTCAGGTGTTATCTGTGCTAGTGCTTCTTTGAATCTTCCCCAGTGCTTAGTGTGCAGATAATAAATTGGAGCTAATGCTTGTAGACTCAGTGGGATTAGTGTTAGTATAAGGTAAGTTCCATCTCAACATCATCCAGGTAGTCCGGCTTTAGCTGAAGTTGACTGAAAGCTAAAACATTTTTTTGAAACTGCGGAACAAAGTGCAACAGTCTGTATTTCTCAGGGCAGCTTTGTCCTGCAAGGCACGGCTCTTGCTGTGTACACCACAGCCCAGTGGAGGTCGCATTCCGTGCACCGACTCTCATTCCCGAAGGGAAAACCCACATCAGGTGTTTGTATATCCTTGTAACATGACCCACCTGCTCGTCAGGCCAGTGCGTGCACACTCACAGTAACAAACCTCCAATAATTTACTGGCAGATACGTACCTGACATCACTTGTAAACAGAACACAAACAGAAGTTGGTAGCTACGGTGTAAATTGGTTTACGTGAAGACTGGAGTGGTACGCTGAATTAGCACATGGCCCTTAACCTCTGGCACGCAGATGCCCTATGAATACAGTGGAAGGGGAGCACCATCTTACAATCTACCCACCCCATTTGGAGGGATTCTTGTTCAGGGATATCAACAAGGCAACCAGAAGGACAGAGCTCGAATACAGTGCGTGTTTCTAGAGTCTGGTGTCAGATGTGGTAGTCTGTCCAAAGGAGCAAATGGAATGTCGCTGGGATCTCAATATTGGAGATGTTTTCCTGGGAGAAGACAATGACTATTGGTTTGCTTATTCTTCTAGTGAATTTGGACATTTTCCAGAGACAATGTTGGTGCTATCTTTCCAGTCCGTTGAGGCGCAGCTCTTTGTAGAGATCACTGCTGACTGGTAGACCCTGGGTTTTGTGCCAGGTCTTGGTTCTTAATCTTGAAACACCTTTCGCCTCAACTGACCAAAGGCTACACTAAGGAAATGGTGAATTTCATCTTCTCTGCAAGGAGAGCTGCGTCTTGATATACGAGAAGTAGTCCACGATTTCTATGGACTTGCATTTGTCGAAGGACGGTGTTGTATAGCAGGGCCAGAATGTGGAGAAGTTTTGTTCATGTGGATATTTTACATGTGGGAGTCCTCTTATTTGCTTCTGTAAACGGTTGATGTTAGCCCGGAGCACGGCTCCAAACATGTGCAAATGCAAGTGCCGTCTACATATTGCAGGTTGACACTGAGGATTGCGTGACTGGGTTCTGGAGTGCAGTCACCGTAGGTTGAACAGTTTTCCATTCGCTCCAAAGATCAGCTCCACTCCCATGGGAAACTGTTGAACATAAGGTGCAGCACAGTGGCAAGAGAGATTGAAAACAGTAACACGCTAATGAGCCTGTCCCACTTAGGCAACTTTTCAGGTGCCAGCAGGAGACTACGCGGTCGCCACATGTTCGCGGGTGGTTGCCGGGGAGTCGCATTCATGGTCGTGAGGAGTTCCCGCATTCTGGGAACTAGTCGCGGCTTCATTATGGTCGCCGCGAATTTTTCAACATGTTGAAAAATTAGCGGCGACCAGAATGTAGCTGCCATGGAGAGTAGCGAGAATTCTCGTGCTGTAGCTGCAGTGGTAGTGGGTTGCCAGAAGGTCGAAGGTTGTCATAGGTTCTCGTAGGTTGTAGCTGGTGCTGACCGGTGAATTTCATTGGCTCATTGGGGAAAAAAAAAACGTAAGTAGAAGTTTTCGGAACCAAGCATAATTGACCGGTAATGTTAATGTCCGCCGAGCTTCACAGCCGTGTATCTCTGGCTTCTTAAAAGTTGTCTCCACTCCTTCTCCCCCCTCCCCCCTCTTTTAAAGGACTTACCTGACCCTTCCCGTACACTGTGCTTTCACCGTCTTAATTCCAGCACCAACCTTCCTGTTCATCGCAGTGTGTGTCTGTATCACATTGGCTTTGCACCGTGTGAATTTCACTCAGACAACGCTCCTCCCGCTTGCCCTGTGCCCCGCCTGCATAACGGGCTGGTGAGCGATGTGTGTGTGTGTTCTACTCTGACAGTCGCCAGTTTTTCAGGCCGATAACAATGTAGCCTTTTTGCACCAGATTGGCCTTGGGGTAAACCCACAGGCTAGGATCAAAGCTTGCGTGCCATCGTGAAGCAAGCATAAGATGAATTCAATAAGAGAGGGCTCCACAGTTTCTCTGGTTGGTGAGGTTGGTGCTGCTCCCTGCACACCTCCTTCAGTTGTTACAGTAAAGATCACGTCTCTGCTGTAAAAGGCTGGGACTGTTCATTCCCTGTAACAGTGACATAACACTGGCTCTGTAGTGGGTGATGAAGACCAACGTAATTGCCCAGCTCACTCGCTAGAGCGATGTTTTGAATACATTTCGACAAAGTATCAATATTGGTTAAAGCAATAAGAATTGAAATAGGCAGGAAAAAAAGATTAAAAGGCCTGTCCCACGGTGATTTTTTCAGCAATTGTCGGCGTCATTGACTGACGTATCAGGGTTGCTGAAAGATTTTGAACATTTCAAAATCCAGCGGCGACAAAAAAAATGTTGCGACACTTGAGAAGACACCACGCGTCAATATGTCATCATGGCGCTACTTTTTCGGTGATCTGATACGTCAGTCAATGATGCCGGCAGTCGCCGAAAAAACCCGCCAAGTGGATCAGGCCCTTTACTAGTGCACAGAGAAGACTCCTGCACATCCTGGGTGACATTCCAGTATCTTACACTTGAACTTTATTTTGTAGGACAACCAATTCTCATCCTAAAGGGCCTGTCCCACTTGGCAATTTTTTCGGCGACTGCCGGCATCATTGACTGACCTATCAGGTCACCGAAATGCTTTGTGACCACCTGACAATACAGCACTAAATAGAGGGGTGTGAATATATTGTGATTACATTCAGAACCCCCTAGGGTCTGTTGGATTGGGCAAAGAAAGGCACACAATATTGTCACCCAACTGGAGGAATGGACACTCCACGCACCATCACTGTTTAGACCAAATTCCTTAACAGAATACTTTTATTGATTCTCCACATCTGGTGGTGAGTCACTAAAAGACATACACTGACACTCAAACGGAAAGTATAGATATGAAGCATACAATATGGAGAATCCCAGCCGTCTGCCTTGGTTCCGAGGTTATGGATTCATACTCTGCCTCAGAACAGCACTTAGAAAGAAAAATGCTGGAGTAACTGAGTGGGTGAGGCAGCATCTCTGGAGAACATGGATAGGTAACATTTCAGGTTGAGACCCTTCTTTAGACTCAGACTCGAGTCTTGACCTGAAACATCACCTATCCATGTTCTCCAGAGATGCTGCCTGACCCGCTGAGTTACTCCAGCATTTTGTATCCTTCCTTGGTAAACCACCATCTACAGTTCCTCGTTTCTACTTCTTAGAAATAAATATTTTACTGCAGACTTCCCAAATATCTTATAGTAATTTCGAGTCAATAAAGTACTCATGAAATGTAGTCACAGTTATGATGTAGGAAACGTGGTAGATAATTTTGCACAGCTAGGTTCTACAAACATTAATGAGACCTCATTTAGTCCCATCAAAAGACTGCAGGTCTGGCAATGCAGCAGTCTGTCTGACCTGTATCGGTCTGTCAGATGGATCTTGGACCTCAAGCTGACACGTTTATTATCAAATATTGCCATGAAAGCATGTTCCCATGCTGGAGATGCCACTTTCACCTGTAAATAATCTACCAGAACCATTAGAGCCATACAGCGTGGAAACTGGCCCTTTGGCCCAACTTGCCCACACCGGCCAATGTGTCTTATCTACACTCTTCCCACATGCCTGCATTTGGCCCATATCCCTCTAAACCTGCCTGATCCATGTACCTATTCATTGGAGAGGTAACATTTGAATATTATCCTGGTTAATTTTACTACTCCACTAACTTCAATGATCATCTGCCTTTTCATCCCAGGGATGGAGACAGGTGAAGAAAAGCTATTTATTCGCAGCATTCAAAGGACGAGCTACAATAATTAACTTCATTGAAGATTATTTAGGTTCTTAGCCATGTGATATGGGCAGGAGCTGGAAAGGGTGACATTCAAAGTACAGGTTGTCATCCCAACAGATGGGGAAGTAAAGGCCAAGTTAGTCCAAACGACTGAGCAATAATTTACCAGTCACATATAAAACCAACAAAATGAAAACCTAGAGGAACTGGGTGGGGCAGACAGCTGAGGGAAACGGATAGTAAACGTCTCGGGTCAAGACTCTTCATCTAGACTGAAAGAATGCAAGTAGAGATAGCCAGTATAAAGAGGTGAGGGTGGGTGGGGAAAGAGCTGGCGAGTGGTAGGTGGATCTAAGTAAGGAGGGGTGGATTGGTGCATGGAGTCAGATGGGTGCGGAGGGGTGGAGATAGTGACACAGGCTCGGACATGACAGGTGGATAGAACCCTATGGGAATGGAAGGTGGATTGAGGGAACAAATAAGGGAAGTGGGTCGGGCAGATGGGAACAGTGAGGAGAGGGGACCCGATGGGTGAAGTGTGTGGGTGTGGGGCAGATGGAGTGGGTGGGGAAGCTGCTGGGTGAGAGGGGGCAGGGCGTTTGTGGGGATTAAGAGGACGTGCGGTGTACCTGGGTAAATAAGGAGGGAGAGATCGAGAGGCAGGTTGCCCGAAATGAGATAATTCAATATTCAGGCCATCGGGTTAAACACTGTCGAGGCAGAGTATGAGGTGCTGTTCCTCCAGCTACCTTGGCAGTGGAAGAGTTGCAATGACGAGCCAACGGGAGCTGCAGGCGGCCTTGGGTGGATGGACGGAGACCAGGTACTTGGCATGGCAGTCCCGAAAACTGTATTTGGACTCACTAATGTAGAGGAGGTCACAGAGAGTGAGGAGGTGCAAGTGAATCTCTGCCTTAATTGGAAAGGCTGATTGGGTGTCTGGATGGTGGTGAGTGATAGGATGTGTGGACAGGTATTGCACCTCCTACCCTTGCAGGGAGTAGTGCATGGGGAGTAAGGGGTATAGGTGGAGAGAGGAAGGGGTATCGGTGGAGAAGGGAAGGGGGCGGGATCGATGGATGATCAAGAACAAATGCAGCATAGGCGTAGAAATTGAGAGAAGGGGATGGCATCCTTACAAGAGACAGGGTGGGAAGAGATGTCAATAGGTTTGTAGTAAATGTCAATGGAGTGGAAGTTAGTGATGAAGCTGATGAAATTGACGTGTTCTCCATTGGTGCAGGAGGCAGCCCCGATACAGTTGTCCTTGTAACAGAGAATGAGTTGGTGAGTGATGCCAGAGTAGGCTTGGAACAACAACTGTTCTATGGCCAATGAAAAGATGGGCATAGCTGGGCCCTATGCAAGTGTCCATGGCTATGCCATTGATTTGTAGAAAGCGGGAGGAATCCAAAGAGGTTGTATTGGATAAGTGGATGCTCGGTCAGGTGGAAAAAAGCAATAGTACCAGAAAACTGGTTGAATCTGTGGTCTAGAAATAAATGGAGAGACCCAAAGCCTTTCTGATAGGGAATGGAATTATATCCCTCTTATGTGGTCCCACCTTCCTTGCCCATTAGATTCCACCATCTGCAGCCCCTTCTTACCCACCAATCATGTGCCAGCCCTCTGTTACTGTCTCTGCTACCTGACTTCATCCAATCCACCCCTCCTCACCAGAATCCACCTATCACTTGTCAGCTTATGCTCCACACCCTCACCTCTTTATACTGGCCCCTCTTTCACTTCAGTTGAAGAGTTTCGACCAAAAATGTTGGCTGTCCATTCCCCTCCTTAGATGCGACATGACTCACTGAGTTTCTCAAGCAGTTTGTTTTTTGCTTCCGTTTCTAGCATCTGCATTCTCTTGTGCCTCCGAAAATGCAAACCTGTGCTGCTTTCAAGTGGCCAACATGAGATGGGAAGACTGAAGGGCATGAGGTATGACAGTAATCGGTTAAACAATGAACCGGGGATCCAAGTTCACATCTCACCATGATGGCTGTGAGATTTAACAAATTAGCCATTGGGCAATTGGTGACTACAAACCATTGGATTGTCATTAAAAAAACATCTGGTTCCTAATATCCTGTGGGAGAGGAAATCTGCTGCAAAGTCTGGTTTGTGTTAGTTCAGACTCCTAAATGGAAAAGCAAACCACACAGGAAAAATACATGCAGTGACATCCAAATTGCTCCCCCCCCCCCCCCACACACACACACACAAAAATCACCTAAATTGCCATTTTGCACAAGGGTAGAAAGAATTGTCAGAAACAAATAATGACGTTTTGGGGAAATACATGAATTCACAAAAATACACGTAATTCTCTAAACAGAGAAAAGAATACAATATCTGAAAGGGAGCACAACTTGGATATACTGCCACATTATGCCCCTTCTTTCCTGACTTCGATCAAGTGTAGCTCCTCAAAAGAAACAAAATGAGGCTGGATTATACGTTATAAATGGCAAGAAATGCAAGTGCAGATGAAACGATGCCTTTACACAAGGGTCAAATGCTATTGGGACAACCATCAACATCCAGGTGAGGACCTAACAAACCAGCAACAAGTGCCTGCCAGGCAAAGCAGGGATAGGGTGTCACCTGGGCAAGCTGATGTGGAAAAGGTCAATACATTAATCATCAGCTTGCCTTATAGTTGCTGACAGAGAGACTGAAACACATACACATTTACTTTGGGGATTTGGAAAAAGAGCTCAATCTCGATAGGCGGCAAGAGGAATGCTCTCATCAGAGTTTAGTTGTTTAAAGACACAGCGTGGAAACAAGCACTTTGGCCCAACGAGTCAGCGCCGACCAGCGATCCTTGCACACTAACACTATTCTACACACACTAGGGACAATTTACAATTATACCAAGCCAATTTACCTACGCACCTGTCCGTCTTTAGAGTGTGGGAGGAAACCGGAGCCTCCCTGAGAAAACCCACGCAGGTCACAGGGAGAACGTACAAACTCCATACAGACAGCTCCTAGAGTCAGGATTGAACCCAGGTCTCTGGCACTGCAAGGCAGCAACTCTGTGCGATGCGCCACTGTGCTGCCCAGCTGAGCGTGAAATGTTAGTTTAAAAAAATAGTAATGCTCATATTAGCCAATGCCTCACAGCTAATTCCTGACTGTCTTTAACATACTGCAAATTGTGAAAGATGTTACAATTGGATGGCCCAGGAACACACATACTCAGCTACAGTGGACACAAAGAGCACATTCAAATAACAATCCTACATTTATTTTCAATCATCTCAGCAGCCCACTGTGCTTTACTCTCGTCAAAATACACTACCCACCCCACACAGATCATTATGTCCACACACAATTACTAGATGAAAATTGTTGTTTCTGCTGAAATGTAGCTGCTGTTCAATCACAACTGCCGCTTTACTGTTTTTAAACATCAAAGGGGAAGGACGGGAAAGACCATTTCATAAGTATCTGGAATTTCAGTCTAAGATTTATCTCGATTTCATTCGCACATCGCTTGTACATTTTTATTGTATAGATGTCAATATATTGCAATGTCTATATTGAAGGGCAAAGATTTATCAAATGTATCAAATATTTTCAGGATAGCAATGCCCATTTTCCTCAAAAGGATACAAGGTGCTGGAGTAACTCAGTGGGTCAGGCAGCATCTCTGGAGAACATGGATAGGTGATGTTTTGGGTCAGGACCCTTCTTCAAACTGGGGAAGGGTCCCAACCCGAAATGTCATCTATCCATGTTCTGCAGAGATGCTGCCTCACCTGCTGAGTTACTCCAGCACTTTGCGCCCCATTTTCCTCAATAACTCCTGCCTTCCAGTGTTTTAGTCTGAAGCGAAGTCCCAGCCAATGATAGTTCTGAAATACATCCTATTAGCTTCACCAGATTTTAGAAACAAACAGGAGACACAAGCAGGGCTGCCAACTCTCACGCTTTGAACGTGAGAGTCACGCATTTCAGCCAATTCTCACGCTGATGACAGAATTCACACGCTGTCTTCAGTCCATGCACAGTTTGTCTCCTTGCGCCACATGAGAGATATCTGTGCGGTCTGGGGAAGCATGTCGGTTGACGGCTGTGAGTGACGTCGCGTCTCTTCTCTTCACTTCACTCTTGGTAACATGTGCAGCCGCCGACAACATGAAGCAGCCGGAAATGGAAGTAACCAGGTGAATCAGTTGTAAAACATGGGGGGGACCACAATGAGGCCAAACATCTAGGACAGGGTTCAGCAACCTACGGCACACGGGCCGAATCCGGCCCGTAACCCGAAAAAACGCGTTTTTTTTCCCTATTCGTTTTCGTGGGGTCGGGGCAGGCGAGCCGACCTGGGATCTGCAACCAGTCCCTGGGACGTGAGCTGATCTGAGAACTGCAGCCAGTCCCGGGGCACGCAGAATGCCAACTTGATCAGTATGGACAAATTGGGCCAGCCATGTACATGTTGTATAACTCTGACTATGCACATCTGAATGGGCTTAGAATTACCATTTAAGCAAAATTGCCCCCACTTTCCCCATTTTGATTCTTGAGATTTATATCCCTTTACTCTGTTAACAGCGTTAATGTAGTTATGAGATAGAGTCAGGAAAGGGAACATGTTATTTTTTTTTAGTTTGCTTTAATTTGTTAGTTGATTGTTAGTTGACTGCCATAATTTCTGAAATAGTCTTAAAGAAACTTAACTGTTATAAAGCAGTAATAAGTGATTTTTGTCCAAACAATGGGAACATGCTATTAGTAACAGGGCTGCCAGCTTTCACGCATTGAGCGTGAGAGTCACGCATTTCACAAAATTCTCACGCTCTCACGCTGATCACAAATTTCTCACGCTCAAAAATCTGCAGGTGCTGGAAGTTCAAAATAAAGTAAAAATTGTTTTAGAGGTGAGTAAAAACTATGAGGGGAATATAAGGTGAATCAATAGTGATTCAAGAACTACAGGGCATTGGTTTAAGGCAGGGCTGTCAAACTACCGGCCCGCGGGATGATTTTGGGGGAAAAAAGTAGTTTAATTTCTCCCGTGCAGATGGTGTGATAGGTGAGTCACGGCGGTGGCCCCAGCACCAACCCCCCTTCCCCCTCCCCCTCCCCCCCCCCGGGGCACTGCTCACACCTCCCACCCTCACCTCCGGCGGCTCTGTGTCCGTCGGCCGTTCTGTCCACACCCCATGGAGTTTTAACCCCGGCCCGGAGCCAGGAGCGGACCAGGTGAGTGGGGGCGTCGGTGCCGCCTCTGGAGCTGCGGGGATGAATCTCGGGCTAAGGCTCCGCTCTGATGCCCGACCCCCGGGTCACTGACCCTCACCTCCCCCGGATCCCCGGGTCACTGTCCCTCACCTCCCCCGGACCCCAGCTGGACAAAGAGCATCTGGGTTGGCCCACATTCCCGGGAAGGGGGGGGGGGGGAGAGAGGGAAACGCTCCCCGGGCAACGCCAAGTCTCCGCTCACTCCGGATGTTGTCGCCGCTTCACTGACACACACTCTCACACACAAGGTTTAAAGGGATATGGGCCAAATGCGGATGAATGGGACTAGTTTAGATGGGGCATCTTGATCTGCATGAACAAGTTGGGATGAAGGGCCTGTTTCCATGCTGTAAGACTATGACACATTGTAGAAAGGGTGCAATTGCTCTGGAGAGGATCCAGGGGCGATTTGTGAAGATGTTGGCAGGGCTGGAATTTTTTTTTCACTGAAGAAAGATTTGATAACTGGGATTGTATTCTCTGCAGCAACGGAGGTGAAGAAAAAAATTAGCTGAGGTGAATAATATTATGAGAATAGGCCCTGTTTCGCTTAACAAAGAGTGTAGGAAGGAACTGCAGATGCTGGTTTAAACTGAAGATAGACACTAAAAACTAGAAAAACTCAGCAGGACAGGCAGCATCTCTGGAGAGAAAGAATGGGTGATGTTTCGGGTCGAGACCTTCAGACTGAAGAGGTTGAAAACCAGCCATAAAACACAATGACTGGAGATGTGTGTTATCCAACTAAGGGCAGAAATCAGAATCATGTGTTCATCTTTATTGACGTGACACCACAATAAATATTACAGAAAAAATAATTTAATGGGGTGGCACGGTGGCGCAGCGGTAGAGTTGCTGCCTTACTACCACATGGGTTTTCTCTGGATATTCCGGTTTCTCCCACATCCGAAAGAAGTGCAGGTTTGTAGGTTAATTGGCTTCTGTAAATTGTCCTTGGCGTGTAGGATGGAACTGGTGTATGATAGATTGCTGGTCGGTGTGGACTTGGTGGGCTGAAGGGCCTGTTTCCATATATATGTTTCACATATATATCTTAATTTCATTGAACCATATACGATTGAATATGTGGCATTATTTTCGTCGTTTCTATAGTCAAAGGGTAAGGTTGATTGATTTATTTGTGCAGAACAGTGATCGAAGTCCGACTCTTGCCTTGTTTCTCTGTTTTTTTCTCTATATATATATATATGCATAACAGCATGAATTATAATCTGATTTCCATACATGAATATAGTCATTCATGTGCTGTACCTGTTGATCAGAGCCTGGCTCTACTGTGGAATGTAATTAGGAATGTAATTTAGCCTAACCTTATTCATACCTAATCCAATTTAAAGCATAAATGTTGCATTCAAGTGTAAGTTAAAAGACTCGCTACAGGATGCACCAGATTGCACAATTTCAAGCTGGAAAATGCGAAAGCTCCCTACCGTGGGAGGGGGGATACCCCCCTCCCACACCCTCCACCCCTCGGTCACTACGCTCCCTCGCAATTTCTCACTCTCAACTCTCACCCAATGTTGGCAGCCCTGCACAAGGGACTGCAGATGCTGGAATCTGGAGCAACTAACAATCTGCTGGAGGAATCAATGGGCTGACAATCAGGACTGGTTCAGATCCTGATGCATAATTCCATACAAAAACATCAACCATTCCACAGATGCTACTCGATCCACTGAGTTCCGCAAGCAGGTAAGTTGTTGCTTTAAAAACAGCTCATTGCTAAGTGAACAATTTCATCATAAATCTATTTGGTCAATTTACAGACCAAAAGAACAGGTAAACCAAGGCAAGGGTCACTAAGTACGCTTTCCTTTCAACCATCACATCAATGTTATGTAAGTGAAAATGATCATTTAATTTCTGCTGGTTCCAGTATCTTCCATTAGTACCAATTAGAGCTTGCACGTCATGGTAGAAATCAGCAGTTGGCTGGAGACAGGTATGGTGCTGTAACTATATCCCAGGTACAGGTGACATCATGAGCCTCTGGGATTAAGTGCCTTCTTTATAGAAACAAACGGAAGCTGAATCAACATATGATTGAATTCCATTTGATGGTGTAAACAACAAGTTTCCAAAACAACTCAATTTGAAAAGAACCATCTTTACGCCCACCCAGTATTTTATAAACAATACAGCAACAACCCAGGTTTATTTTACAGCCAGTGCTGCTAAGTTAGCTGATCTCAAGGGACTTTTCCCCTTTTGGTGAAACCAAGCAACCCACCAACTGAAACTGGTGCACAATATTAATAGGAGGAAAATCTATTGTTACTTTAATAAAGTTTGTTTCAGTGAATGCTAGAGTCAGGGCTGTTTGCGTTCCCATACAGGACCATGCAGGACGTCTTTGTTCATTATTCTGAATTGAGATAATGGTGCTTAGGAGAGCGGAAAAGAACAGGAAAATTTGGGTTATGGGTGACACCGAGGGCAGGATGAATGAAGAAGAGTCAGAGTTCTTGATTGAGACCACAAAGCAATAAACGCCAACAGAGGCTCCATCTCCTTAAATCTTTCAATAAAGCAAGGCTTATCTATTATCCTTAATGGTGAGATCAACATCTAGAGGACATAATTAGGATAAGTAGGATATTTTGAAGGGTGGATTGTTTTCTTCATTCAAAGAGTGACGTGGGTCCTTAAGAGATGGCAAAAACCCCTTGGTACAGGTATAATAAATACTTCCTGTAACCAACACAAGGATATGGTGCAAAAGCTGGGATGTGGGAAAGCCCTTATCAGTCTACATGGGAAGAATGGCTTCTTTCCAACCCATGATTTTCTAGAATTCTATATACACACCTTATTAATGGCATTTAAGATGAGTCAGATACTACAGGAATGTAGTGCAGATACTACAGAGTATTCTGAACAATGTCATGTAAATCAGAAATGCTACGTCTTTTTAGAAGTGATAATATAAACCCTGTGATATTATAACACAAACAGATGTTTTAATAATCTCTGTATGCCTGAAATTTAAACCTTCAAGGTTCCCTCTTTACTTTGTACTTTTTTTTCACACCTCACTTTCCAATCACTTGGTGGAAAGAGCTCAGAGCCCTTGAGTGCCCAGCCCTTTCAAGTGCTTACAGGACAGTCTAACATAACCGGCATGAAAGCGAGTATTTGAACAAAAATTACCTTTGATCAATATGTGGGTAGTTTCTAAACTTACCTTTCTATTGTGGATAAACGAGCTGATTTCAGTCCTGAGGCAAGGTGGTAATATTAATGTTCCAAAGGAGATTCAGCCATGGTGTCTCTGTAGACTTGGATATAGCTTTACAAGGACTTCAGTGCTGGAGGCTGAGTGACAGGAGCGGTTCTTCAGAAAGGTTCCTCAAAGAATATCTGTGACAACAGATAACGCTGACGAAGCCGCCAGTTATGGCTCAGCGGGTAACACTAGGAACCACTGCAGGCAGACAGACAGACATCTGTCATTGATAACAATTTCAGAAAGGAGCACTGAAAGGAATATTGCCGTGGTAAAGAAAGCACTCGTAATTGAAATGAAAGCTGCAGAGAATGGCAGAGCTGCAATGTGAGACTTCTCTCCAGCCGCTCCTATGATAAGTCCCTCCTCCTACATCAGGTAATCATAGAGACAAGCACGTCTGATTGGCCATGAGCTCCCTAGCTATATTTGCATTACAATCAACCTGAAGCCCTCTGTTGCTTGAAAAACATGTTCAAGTAGTGAGAGACGGTCCTCCCGAAATAAAGCTCCATGGATACTCTGTTTACTCAATATTGCTTATCTATCAGAGCATTTCTTGAGGTCCACAAAGACGGGATAGATTTTAAGAGCTGAAGTAAAGATGCTTATTAGTGAACTGCCGTGCACCAAACAGAAAAGCTCCCAATTTCAGCACATTGTAAAGAAGAAAAGCAACCGGGCAGATTATCAGCTTTCATGCTCCTCATAATTGATAGTTTTCAACTTTAGACTTTAGAGATACAGCGCGGAAACAGGCCTCTGCGGCCCATCGCGTCCGTGCTGTCCAACGATCACCCCGTACATTAGCACTATCCTCCACTCTAGGGACGGTTTACAATTTTACTGAAGCCAATCAACCTACATACCTGTGCATCTTTGTAATGTGGGAGGAAAGCGGAACACCGAGGGAAAACCCACACACGGCAATAATATTGTTGCCTTGAAAGTCCAGCAGCACTTGGAATTTCTGATATCCACTTAGAAGAAATTCATGTGCTAAAGTGATGGTACTTCCAATGCAGTGATTGTTTCTGGGCAGTATCTTGAGGGGAAAATAAACTCTAATATGACATGAAGACGTAACTCTCATATATATTCAAGAAATGAAAATAGCAGTTGATTAAAATGGCAGCATAAATGAAATAAAAAGGAATTCCCACCGCAGTTCATACTTCACTGAAACTTCCCACTGAGGTTAAGGAAAATGACTTGGAGAAAGTCCCTTGCACAGGTTGTTTTCCATGAAGAAAAGTGGATTAATATGGAAAGGTGGAATACAGACAGAAATGTGGCACAATACACATTCTGGAAAGTTCCAGCCAATTCCAGCACAGATATTCAGGGACAATTGGCGTTTTAATCAGTTACTTTCATGATTCATGCTGTGCCACAAATTGTTAGGTGGTTGATGTCTTCCATTACATTTCTCAACTGGTCATTCCTCACGCAAAACAATGAGTGTTTTTGTTATTGAGAGCATCTTATCCAAGCCTGACCCTGTTACAACATACACGCACTCATCTCAGGTTTCAACAATGGTTGAATTTTGCTGTTTTTCCAAGTCAAAGGCAGCATTTCCACATCTAGACATCAGTTAATACAGTACAGGGCACCATCCGGAATGGGGTCATGCTGGCTTGTGCAGATCAATCCATTTCCACATCATGCTTTTGCCAAGAGAGCATTCAGTCTAGTCATACACAATGGAAACAGGCCATTTGCCCCAATTCATCCATATTAATCAGGTTTTAGAACTGCTGGGCTGATTTGGCTCATATCTCTCTAACCTTTTCCTATCCATGTACCTGTCTGAATGTATTTTAAACATTGCATTTGTACCCATCCCCATAGCTTATTCTGGCAGCTCGCTCCTTATATGCATCACCCTCTGTGTGAAGAAATTGCCCCTCAGGACTCATTTAAATTCTTCTCTTCTCACCTTAAACCTGTGCCCTCGAGTACTTGACTCCTCTACCCTGAGAAAAAGACTGTGACCATTCACATTATCCATGCCTCTCATGATTTTGCATATGTCTGTAATGTCACCCCCTCAATCTCCTACGTTCCAGGGGGAAAAGTCCCAGCCTATTCAGCCTCTTCTTATAATTTAAGCCCATGAGTCCTTGTAACATCCTGGTGAAATGAGATGGTTGACGGGGAAAAAAAGTTTATCTTAATTTAAGCAGGTAAAAATTACCTCATCATGTAAACAATCATTTTTTGCCTCAGCTCATTGTACCGCAGAAGCCACGATGTTGATACAAAACTCAGCAAAAATATGTCAGCTACTACACGAGAAAATTG
Organism: Malacoraja senta; assembly: GCA_038087875.1. Taxonomy (NCBI): domain Eukaryota; kingdom Metazoa; phylum Chordata; class Chondrichthyes; order Rajiformes; family Rajidae; genus Malacoraja; species Malacoraja senta. The sequence goes on along the minus strand of CM075977.1, from coordinate 346,784,306 downwards.
AGAAGACCAAGTCTAGTCAGCAAGAACAACATGAAGGATTTTGTTGAAACTAGCAAAAGTATTGAAGTGGCATCACGATAGAAAGCTAAGAAGGTCAGGTGAATAATCATCTGCAATAAAATACCCCAAGAAATTTCTAGATGGCTACAGAATTAAACTTAGAATAGCAAACATTCCAGATGTACCAAGAGAATATTCTTTTTACAGCCACTTCCTTACATCCATTAGAAGCCAGCAGTTATGCCACACACTAATTCAGGTCACATTAATGAGGGATTATTTGACCTACACAGTGAAAAAACAAAACAAAAAAGAGACATTCCTCTGAAACAACAATGGCAATGTGAGAGCAGGGCATGCAGAGTTTCTCTTCCAACCTGCCTGTGGTTTCGACTGCTTGATATTTGATTCCAGCTAAGTATCACTTTTCTTTCCAAACTGTTCTATTACTTATTTGCAATAACAATCTAAACAGCATTAGCTTTTTATTGGTAACAGGTCATTATTAGACAACAGCATTCACTCCATTCAGTACACAGTTTTCAACAGCGGGCCTTGCTCCAGTGTGAATTCAATGCCACTTTATTGCTTCAGATATCCTGCACTGCCTTTCAATGTGCTGCACACAATTAGCCTGTATCTGAAATTTGGCCCAAGCTAATTATGTTGAGGCTCTGAAAGTATTTTATTTGGATAAATTAACAGAAACTTTTCTTTACCTTCACTGACGTCTAAAATTGGCATTGTCTTGGTAAACGACCACTTGGGCTTTGATTAATACATGCAATCCCACATGATTATATCTTCGCTGGCAGCTGAGTTAGCTGATTTCTAGCCGTGGAAATGCTACTACTGACCTCAGTGCTTACGATTTGTGCCTCTCAGATTAAGTTAAAGTTAAAATCACACAACGGCAAAAGCAAGAGAGAGGCCTTTTTATCATGCACTAAAAAGATAACAGATGCTAATCTTAAAAATGGCTAAAGGGCCTGTCCCACTGTACGAGGTAATTCATGAGCTCTCCCGAGTTTAAAAAAAATCAAACTCGTGGTAAACACGTAGAGTGGAAGTGGCGGCGCCTAACGGCAGCGGCTCGACTGCAGTCCGTCTGTCTTTTTAAAATTATTTTTGTCTTGTTAAATGTAGTTGTTTGTGTTTTTTAATATTGTTTTTAACTGTGTATATGTGGGGAGCTGGGGGGGGGGGAGGGGGAAACTTTTAAAATCTTTTCCCTGTACGGGGGACCCGACCTTTCTCTGTCGGGTCTCTGTTGTCGTTGGGGCCTAGCACCGTGGAGAGGCCTCCAACCGGAACGACCTGGAGCTCCAGTCGCGGAGCCTGCGGACTACTCACCATCGTGGAGCTGGCCGACTTCGAAGCGTGGAGAGCTGCGGTGACGCGCGGCTGTGACCCGACCCCGGAGATTCGGAGGCTCCAGCCGCAGGTCTGGTGGACGGTGACATCGGGAGCTCGCGGGTCCCTGGTGGGAGAACGCTTTTCGGGGCTTCCGCAACGGCAACTTCTCCCGCCCGAGTTGCGGGGTTGAAGATGACCTGGAGCTGGGTCTAACATCGCCCGGCGCGGCTTTAATGACCACGGGACTTGCTAGCGCTACCGGGGGCTCCAACATCAAGACCCGGAGCGCGGCCTTGCATCGCCCGGCGCGGCTTTAATGGCCGCGGGACTTATTTTCCATCGCCCGCCGGGGGCTCTGACTTTGACATCGGGATGAGAATGGGGAGTGCAGGGGAGAGATAAGACTTTGCCTTCCATCACAGCGAGGAGGAGATTCGCTGTGATGGATGTTTGTGTAAATTGTGTTGTGTCTTGGTTCTTTTTACTTGTTTGTATGACTGCAGAAACCAAATTTCGTTTGAACTGCATTTGAGGTTCAAATGACAATAAATGGTATTGTATTGTAGAATGTACGTAGCGGGTACGTCGGAGCTCAGGACGTCTCTTAGCGGCTCGTAACGCTAACGGCAGGTTCTCGGGAAACGTGGTAAGCTCATGAAGACTCGTGAAGATTTTTCAACATGTTGAAAAATGTCCACGAGAGCTCCGAGTACCTACGAGCGGCTATTACCGTAATTCTACGAGTTCGAATCAGGGGAAACTCGGGCGAACTCTTGAATTAGCTCGTACAGTGGGACAGCCCCTTAAGTAGCTAAGAAACAGTCAGGTACATCATTTTCCCATGAAAGTGTTCTTTTAAATTATTATACAAAAGCCTTCTCCTTCCAATAACTTATTCTATAAAACCAGATATATTTTTAGCTATTAAACTTCAAAATATTGCTTTTCCTGAACTGCAAATGAAGAATTTCTCAATGACTTTGTTAACTCCTTTTAAAATTGTCACCCACGTGCATAACTTGTATGTCCACATTCTGAACCAAGTGTCTATATACAGACATAATGAACAAGATTCTTAATCATGCGTGGAATGTTGCATCAATATTCATTTATACATCCAGTATTCGAAGCTGTAAATACTTAAAGAACAGCAGTGTTTGCACCACAAGATAATTAATTCAAAGCTCTTTTGAGGCAGCTATGGAAGAGGTTATATAAACACAGCTTCTTTACGAGTTCATGATCATTTGTATTCTTGGCACCATTGGTACAACTTTTGTGGTTGAAGGTGAAAATCCCATCGTTTCATTGGGCCAATCTGGAAATAGGTAATAAGATGCAATCTTACCCACCTCAACTCATTTACTTGTCAGGGGCATTTGTTGTTGAAAGAAAACACCTAGAGGTTATTATCCCACGCAAAAAGAGATCAAGGGATCCAAATCATCCAGTGTTTGACTGGTAACCCCCAAGCCAATCATGAAATACCCTATCCACCACTGTTGGTGTTGTGCCTCTGCTACTCATGCTCAGTGTTTATGTCAGCTGTGGCACTGTTGCCCACGGCTGAATATTGTGGACACACATTCCATTCCACATACTTGTGCACAAAAGTTTGGGTGGACATTCCTGCATGGTGCTGAGGGATTGCTGGATTATTGAAGGAAGTTTACACCAAAGTCTACATATTAAATTACATATTCGTCCTCAGATGGATGTAGGACTAGCACAAGAGAAGATAAGTAGACTAGTGAAGATAACTCAGCCGGAAAAACTCAATAGGTCAGACAGCATCTCTGGAGAACATGGATAGGGGACTAGGGGACATGTTGAGTCGCGACTTTTCTTCAGACTGATTGTATTAGCTATCTAGCCAATAGTTATTCCTCAAGCAGATTATCTTATCATCAATTCAGTGCTCATGATCAGCCTGGCTCATCTATACAACACTGCAAAAACATGGACCGTTTCTATATCTCTGGAGCCACCTTTCAGTGAAGCTGACCATCGATGATAAAATTCACCATCACCTTCACTGCGGTAACGTAGCCACTGGTTGACTAAAGAAAAGGATGTTTGAAGATCAAGGCTTCTTGAAGGCCCTTCGACCCTCTCCGTCAAGCATGATGCCAAGACCATCTCTGATCTACCTGGATATAACCCATATCCCTCCATATCTATGTGCCTTTCCAAAAATCTCTTAAATGCCACTATCGTATCTACCTCAACCACTGCCCCTGGCAGTGCATTCCAGGCCCTCACCACCCTCTATGTAAAAATGTGATCCCGCACATCATCTTTCAATTTTGTTTCCCTCACCTCAAAACTATGTCCTCTAATATTTGATTTTTCCATCTTGGGAAGACAATTCTGACTGTCTATTCTAGCTATGCCTCTCATAAATGTATGTAGTTCTATCAGGTCTTCCTGCAACCACCAGTGTTCCAAAGAAAACAATCTAAGTCTGTCCAATCTCTCCCTGTAGCTAATACCCTCTAATACAAATACAAATTGCCTTCACTGTCATTCAAACAAACAGAGGTTTGAATGAAATGTTGTTCCCCGCAGTCATAACAATAAAATAAACATCACACAATTAGCACAGTTTCACACAAACATCCATCACAGTGAATCTCCAAACACCTCCTCACTGTGATGGAAGGCAAAAGTCTTATCTCTTCCCTGTTCTATGTTCTTCTCCCGTGTCGAGGCGATCGAGGCTCTTGATGGTAAAGCCCCCGGCGGGCGATGGTAAGTCCCGCGGCCGATTAAGCCGCAACGGGTGATGTAAGGCCCTGCGACAGGCCGATTCAAACCTCGCGATTCAGGCGGGCGAAGGTGCCGTTGCGGGAGCTCCCGAAAATCGGTCTCCCACCAGGGACCTGCGAGCTCCTGATTTTACCTTCCACAGGGCCTGCGGCCGAGGCTTCCGAAGCTCCGCAGTCGGATCGCCGCCGCCGCGCCACCACAGCCTCCGAGTCAGCCAGCTCCGTGATGGTAAGTGAGTCCGATGGTAAGTGAGTAGGTGAGTCCACAGGCTCTGCGACTGGAGCCCTCAGGTCGATTCCGGTGGAGGCCGCCAGCTCCACGATGTTAGGCCCCAGCAAAATGGAGACACGACAAGGAAAAGGTCGCATCTCCATTCAAGGAAGAGATTAAAAAGTTTTAAAGTTCCCCCCTTCTCCCCCCCCCCCCCCCCCCCGGCACATATACACAACTAAAAATAAACTGAAAACATCTCTAACAAGACAAAAAAAAAGACAAAAAGACAGACGGACTACAGGTGAACCACACCCACAAGCGCCGCCACACACAGAATGCATCATTCTGGTAAACCTTCTCTGCACTCTTTCCAAAGCCTCCATATCCTTCCTGTAATGGGGCGACCAGAACTGCATGCAATACTCCAGATACGGCCTAACCAAAGTCCTGTAAAGATGCGTCATAACTTCCTGACTCTTATACTCAATGTCCTGATCTTTGAAAGCAAACATACCATATGCCTTCTTTACCACTCTATCTACTCCTGTTGCCACTTGCAGGGAGCTATGGACTTAGACCCCAAGACCACTCCAGCACTTTGTGTTTTATTAAAGATCCCAGCATCTGCAGTTCCTTGTCATGTGAAAGGAGCAGAATTAGGCCATTTGGCCCATCAATGTCTACTCCGTCTTTCAATCATGGCTAATTTATCGCTCCCTTCTAACCCCATTCTCCGGCCTTTTCCCCATAACCCTTGACACCCGTACTAATCAAGAATCTATCTATCTCTGCCTTAAAAATATCCATTGACTTGGCCTCCACATGGTAAATAATTCCACAGATTCACCACCCTCTGACTAAAGAAATTCATCCTCATCTCCTTCAAAAAAGGACGTCCTATAATTCTGAGGCTATGACCTCTAGTCCTAGACTCCCCCTAGTGGAAACATCCTCTCCACATCCAGAGATGTGCTCCAGAGATACTAACAATGTAGGCTCTGAAAGAAATCTCCAAAACTATCTGAACACTAAGCTTACCAACATTTGTGTCCCCTCCAGAGCCAACATTTCCAGCACACTGATTACACTCAATTAGTTCCACTGAGCAGCATCGACTGTCCAGATTCCTGTTTCAGTAAGGTTGCCTCTCATCCTAATCTCCAGATTGGAAATTCTATTCAATCAATCAATCTGAAATTAAACTGTCTGTGGTAATCCAGTTGTTGACTCCCCAAAACTCTCTGTCCTGGTTTTATACCCTTCACATTATGCACAAAAACATTGGGTATTTTTAAAGCGGAATTTGACAGATTCTTGATTAGTAAGGGTCAAGAGTGTTTTATTGTCATATGTCCCAGACAGAACACTGAAACACTTACTTACACACACAAACATACTAAACCCCCCCCAATAATAGTGCAATAATAATAATAATAATAATGTCTATTGTAGTTCAGAGCTTATTTGAGATTGTAGTGTTTAATTGCCTGATGGGTGTAGGGAAGCAGCTGTTCCTGAACCTGGACGTTACATTTTTCAGGCTCCTGTACTTTCTTCCTGATGGCAGGGGTGAAATGAGTGTGTGGCCAGGATGGTGTGGGTCTCTGATGATGCTGGCTGCCTTTTTGAGACCGACTCCGATAAGTCCCTTCGATGGTGGGGAGGTCAGAGCCAGTGATGGACTGGGCAGTCTTCACACCTTTTTGCAATCTTTTCCGCTCCTGGACGTTCAAGTTGCCGAACCAGGCCATGATGCAACCAGTCAATATGCTCTCTACTGTACACCTGTAGAAGTTCAAGGGAGTTCTCTTTGACATACCGGATTATGGGGAGAAGCAGCAGCAGCAGAATGGGGTTGAAAAGGAAGGATAGATCACAGGGCTGCCAACTCTCACGCATTGAGCCTGAGACTCACGCATTTCGCCAAATTCTCACGCTCTCACGCTGATCACAAATTTCTCAATTTCTCTTTCTGAGAAATTCTGTGATCAACGAGAATTTCAAAACTCATATCAACTGCATGGGCCGCGGGTGTTGGAGAGCCGGGGCTGAGGGAGGGATGGAATCAGAAGCAACGGCGGGGACAGATACGGACTGGGAGCCGGGGCTGGCGAGTGTTTGCTGGGCTGGCGAGTGTTTGCCGGGCTGGCCGGTTTGCTGCAGCTCCGGCCATGGAGCAGCCTGTGTGCAAGAGTCCCGGGCTGTCAGAGGCGTCGCGCCGCTGCCGTGAGAGTCTCTGTGCCGAATTCGCCCAGGTGACCGGCATGGATCAGGCTGCAGCTCAGTGCATCCTGGAGGACAACCTGTGGGTGCTGGAAGTAAGTACCAAGCACTGGGTAGAAATGGTGGAAGACAGTGGCCTTCAAATGGGGATGGTTGGAGAAAGCATCCTGCTTGCCTGCTAGATTTTCACTTACTGTAACTGCAGGAAAAATGTTCCCGTTGTTGGGGGAGTTCAGAACCAGGGGTCACAGTTTAAGAGTAAGGAGTAGGCCAGTTAGGACTGAGATGAGGACAAACTTTCTTCACCCAGAGAATTGTGAATCTGAGGAATTCTCTGCCACAGAAGGCAGTGGAGGACAATTCACTGGATGTTTTCAAGAGAGTTACATTTAGCTCCTGGGGCTAGCGAAATCAAGGGATATGGGGAAAAAACAGGAAAGAGGTACTGATTTTAGATGAACAGCCATGATCATATTGAATGGCAGTGCTGGCTCAAAGGGCCGAATGGCCTATTCCTACACCTATTTTCTATGTTTCTATACTTGAGTATATGGCAATAAAACACGACCACTTGATTTTGAAGCATTCATGCATGGTGGTGGTATAATGTAGTCCTAGAGTGATACAGTGTGAAAACAGGCCCTTCGGCGCAACTTGCCCACACCTGCCAACATGTCCCAACTACACCACCTGCTCTTGGTCCATATCCCTCCAAACCTGTCCTATCCATGTATCAGTCTAACTGTTTCTTAAATATTGGGATAGTACCTGCCTCAACTACCTCCTCTGGCAGCTTGTTCCATACACCCACCACCCTTTGTGTGGAGAAAGTTACCCCTTAAAAAGTTACCTCTACAAAATACTTAAAACTTAAAACATTGAAATCATACTTCTACAAACACTAAAACATGATTTTAATACATCAAATTTCATAGAGTCCCTACAGTGGGAGGGGGGACACCCCCGTTCCACACCCACCCCCCACTCGGTTGCTCCACTCCCTCGTCGGGTACCCCCAAGACAAGTGATCAGTGATCGCTCAGCCCCCCCACTTTCAAAAATGCTCCGTGGCCCCTGGTTCAGACAGAGAGCACTGCCAGATGTGAGCGAGGAACTGAGGCGGCAGTTGTCCGTGATGTCTGGATCCAAATGCTCAGCACTTCGTGTTTCGGAGTTGGCTAATGTTATTGATTTGTAATTAGCCTGATTTGTAATTAGTTGACAAAACCTTACTTTAATAATCCGGAATATCCAGGGGGATGGGATAAGTGTAATATTAAAATGTCATGCAAGGTGTCAGGCTGTCTGTCACAACATACAGTAGCACTATTGTCATTTACCACTCAACTATGTTTGTTTGCCTCACTGACTATTTCTAAACCCCCCCCCCCCCCCAAATTCCTTTGACAGGTTGAATAGAAATGTCCCTAATCTTGTTGTTTATTAGTTGAACACGTAGATGAACATTCTCAAGGAGTGTAATCAGATGGAAACCGATTCAGATGCGATGTTTAAGAGCTTGTTCAAAGAAGGGGCATATTTTAAAGGAGTGACAGATACTTGCAGGGGAATGTGTGAGGGGGTTATTATTTGTCTTTAGTTTTAGCTTGAACCAGGACAACTAAAGATTCAAAGTTTAATATAGTAATTGTGCTGCTACTGACTCCAACCAACCACGTAATGAATATCATCCATTCCGGAGGTTTTATTTTTCTGATGCCATTTAAACTTCACTTGGATTTCAATAATTTCAATGTAAAAGTTATTGGTGAATGGGGAGCATTGGAACAAAAATTTCCCCCGGTACATATTAACTTTAATATAATAATGTATGCATGTTGGTAGGTGCAATCAAAACAAAGATCTTTTTATCATTGTTGTGTTATGAATACCACAGAAAATATTGTGTAATCTGAAGATCACATTTAATAGAATAATATTGCTTAAATATATGGTTATTGGACTTTGCATTTCGGAAAAGTCCCAGCTGAGAGGAAGACAGCAAAATGCTGAAAATATTGGGGGTGAAAATGACTTCAGGAGTAAGTGACAAAGCTAGAGGGGTAAAGGGGACAAAAAGGTGTCAGATAAAGAGAGGAGGTGTGAAATGTAAAGTCAGATGGAGGGATATGTGTGTGAGGGGAGGGAAAAGGGATGTATTTTTCTGCTACACCGACAATTGCATTAGGGCTGCCTCATGCATCCATGCGAGTTTCACTGTACCTTAATTGGTACACGTAGGGTTGTCAACTGTCCTGTATTAGCTGGGACATCCTGTATATTGGGCTAAATTGGTTTGTCCCATAAGGAACCGGCCTTAGACAATAGGTGCAGGAGTAGGCCATTCGGCCCTTCGAGCCAGCACCATTCAATGTGATCATGGCTGATCATCCCCAATCAGTACCCCGTTCCTGCCTTCTCCCCATATCCCCTGACTGCTATCTTTGAGAGCCCTATCTAGCTCTCTCTTGAAAGTATCCAGAGAACTGGTCTCCACTGCCCTCTGAGGCAGAGAATTCCACAGACTCACAACTCTCTGTGTGAAAAAGTGCTTCCTCATCTCCGTTCTAAATGGCTTACCCCTTTTTTTTTCTTTTTTCTTTTTTTCTTTTATTTATTAGAAGTAATGTACATTACAGTGATATAAGCCAAAAATAACATAATACATTTCCTGTACCACTTCTTATTTTAAACTTTAAAAAGGAGTCGAATAGAGAGAGTTAGATAAGATAGTAAGTGCGTGAAAGAGTGATCAGAAGAAACCCGTAGAAACGTAAAACACGAGAAAGAGTTAAAAAGAAAACCAAAGGAAAAAAAAGAGAAAAATAGAGAACAGAAGATATAAGAAAGTAAAATAAGATGAAAGGGATGTACCTACTTCGTATCTTTACACACCCCTCACCAGGTCCTGAAACCATTTATTTTCAAAGTTATGTTGCACCCTATGCTTGTAATAAGTCGATAAATGGAGACCAAATCTTTTGGAAATGGTCTGATTTGCCTGCTAGGAGGAATTCCATGTCTTCGAGGTGTAACATTTCGGACATATTTGAAATCCACATGTTTATCGTTGATGTGGGCGCATTTTTCCAGAAGTTAAGTATAAGTTTTTTTGCCATTATTAAGCCGTAATTAAGGAAACTCTTTTGGAACGAAGTCAGCTCAAAGCTGGCTTCCATTGTTCCAAAAATAATCAATTCTGCATTCGGTTTCAGTTTTATTTTAAATAATTTTGTAAAATTTCAAAGTTTTCATTCCAAAATTTTGGGAATTTTATACAAAAAACAAAGGAATGTGCTATAGTTGCTTCTTGGGATAGACATTTATCACAGATGCGGGAGACATTTGGAAAAAATTTACTTATTTGAGTTTTTGAGTAATATAGTCTATGTAAGGTTTTGAATTGGATTAGAATATGTCTTACATTGATCGAGCATTTGTGCACATATAGCAAGTGTTTATCCCAACTCTCTTTCGAGATTTTTATAGCTAATTCTTGTTCCCAATCTCTTCTATTACCCCTTATTTTTAAACTGTGGCCCCTGGTTCTGGACTCCCCCAACATCGGGAACATGTTTCCTGCCTCTAGCGTGTCCAAACCCTTAATAATCTTATATGTTTCAATAAGATCCCCTCTCATCCTTCTAAATTCCAGAGTATACAAGCCCAGCCGCTCCATTCTCTCAGCATATGACTGTCCCGCCATCCCGGGAATTAACATTGTAAACCTACGCTGCACTCCCTTGATAGCAAGAATGTCCTTCCTCAAATTAGGGGACCAAAACTGCACACAATACTCCAGGTGTGGTCTCACTAGGGCCATGTACAACTGCAGAAGGACCTCTTTGCTCCTACACTCAACTCCTCTTGTTATGAAAGCTAAGATGCCATTCGCTTTCTTCACTGCCTGCTGTACCTGCATGCTTACTTTCATTGACTGATGAACAAGGACCCCCAGATCCCGTTGTACTTCCCCATTTCTCAACTTGACACCATTTAGATAACAATCTGCCTTCCTGTTTTTGTTACCAAAGTGGATAACCTGACATTTATCCACATTAAACGACATCTGCCATGCATCTGCCCAGTCACCCAACCTGTCCAAGTCACCCTGCATTCTCATAACATCCTCCTCACGGTTCACACTGCCACCCAGCTTTGTGTCATCTGCAAATTTGCTAATGTTACTTTGAATCCCTTCATCTAAATCATTGATGTATATTGTACCTTGTCCCGTATTTGACTGCTATTACTTGGGTCGAGAGGACTGTCGGGTCGGAGCGCCGCGTCCGGCCCCACCTCACCCATCCTGAAGTAGTGCAGCCTATGTAGTGCAGCAGCAGCGTCTCGCCCATGGCCCCATCAGTCGGCAGCCCGTCCAGCTGTCCAACCTTCGGACCTTCGCTTACTGCCGACACCACCACCCCTCCTTCTCATAGCCGATCATCGGTTCATGAGATGGATGGGGTGCAGGACTTTGTGCGCGACGTAGCACGGGGCAAAACCCCTCACCCGGGCCAACTCATCATTCACCCAGCCACGGCCGAGTCGGTCAACGAATTGCCATCGGGAACTTGTCCCTTATTTTGACCTTTTGTCCCTTATTTGGGAGTGAGAAAGTTGGCAACCCTAGGTACACATGACAATAAACTGACCTTTGAACCTTTGAACCCACTGATTTCTTCCACAGATGCAGCCTGACTCATTGAGTTACTCCAGAGTATTGCTTCTCTCAGGATTCCAGCATCTTTCTTCTTTGTTCTTCCTACCTAAATATATCACTTTGCTCTGCACTGTGTTAAACTTCATCTACATCGTGACCACCCATCCCGCCAATCTAAGTTATTTTGTCTTGTATCACCAGACTTCTTAGTGTCCACTATACTTCCAGGTTGTGCTTTATCTTCAAGTTGTTAATACATACCAAGAAAAGGAGCAATTCTAAAACTGACCACCAGGGGACACCACTATTTATGTTGGTGAACTGAAAAATGAACGTCATCATTGTTTCTTATTATTAAGCCAATTTCCCACCATTCACCCACCTTGTATGTAGCAACTCATGAAAAGGCTTTGGAATGTCAACAAATAAGTCAACAAATTGTTTGTGCCAAGTATCTCATCAAATAATTCAATCGCATTACCCACATACAATGTTCTCTCTGCAAACTCTTTTTTATTCATCTGTATTTGTCCAAATGAGTATTACATTTATTCCTGGACTTTTGTTGTGTCATTCCCCGATGTTGGGGGAGTCGAGGAAACACTTTTTCTCACAGAGAGTGGTGAGACTGTGGAATTCTCTGCCTCAGAGGGCGGTGGAGGCAGGTTCTCTGGATGCTTTCAAGAGGAAACTAGATAGGGCTCTTAAAGATAGCGGAGTCAAAGGATATGGGGAGAAGACAGGAACGGGGTACTGATTGGGGATGATCAGCCATGATCACATTGAATGGCGGTGCTGGCTTGAAGGGCCGAATGGCCTACTCCTGCACCTATTGTCTATTGTCTATTAAAGTTTAGACTCACTGGCCTGTGGATATTAGGTTTATCCTTCCATCTTCTTTTGAACAAGGGTACAGGATTTGTAATTTTGATTTGCCTACTGACTCTTGTTAACTCAGCCTTACGTTCGGGATATAGAAATAAAAATAGCAAAGATGGAAATGATACTGACCTAAACAGAATAGCACTACTGCAGTCCTTAGTTTATACAGACAGCAAGAAACGGGGCCTGACTTTCAAACTTATCCTCTATTAGATTCATTGACATAGAACATCAAGCAAGGTAACAATGATGACGATGGTAGGGAGGAAATTAAATCCAAAAGGAAGTATTTAAAATCTGACACAAAGTGATTTAAGAAATATGTATAAAGGTTAATCGGTCCATTAAAGTGAAGTGCTGAATATTATACTGACACAAAGTAATTCGATACACTGTGAAAAAGTGTATTCTTTATGATTGATGTAGATCAGAGAATCTAAATACTTGAGTGCAATAAATAAAATTAAAATGCCTTTCAGTGGAATCAATATTCTTTATACTCATTCTCCACAGTCCCTATAAAACTTGTGTTTTTTTTAAATCTGCTGATTCTAATTGATTGGTTACATGCAACGTCTGTTGTTGCTATGTATGTTAAATTATCTCTTATTATAGACTACGTTCACCAATCAGGTTGAATCTGGTGGGTAAGAGCTCAGTTGCATTTGGCTGATGGGCAAAACATGGGAATTAAATTTCAGAACAGAAAGCTTTCTGTAATCTGCTAGCACACTTCAGCCAGATTTCACAAAACCCTCAAGCCACGTGTCCAGATTGTCTTTTTCAGTGTTTACACAGCCCATGTGCCTCCTTCACTCTTTCCTTCTCGCATCCTTCTCTTTCCACTCCTGCAATCCAATGATCACCTGCACCACCAGGCAGTACGATCCAATCTCACCACTTCTCTGTGGAAGGAGATTTCTCCTAAATCTTCAAAACTGTCAAGAGCTCTCTTATATTTATGTTTTTTGTTTAAATCTCCCAGAGGTAGATTTATTTCCTCCAAATCCACCCTACCAAATCAGTCTGAAGAAGGGTTTCGGCCCAAAACGTTGCCCATTCCCTTCGCTCCATAGATGCTGCCGCACGCGCTGAGTTTCTCCAGCACTTTTGTCTCCCTTAATAATTTTGAAAATTTCAAATCTCCTTCTCCAGAAAAAGAGTTCAGCCTGTGACTTGTTCAATAATTTTAACCAAACGGTGGCTTTTCTGGTTTCTCAAAACGACAAGAGAAAATAATCTATCCAGGTTGTATTGGAGCCTACCAGGGAGAAGGCAATTCTGGATTTAGTGTTATGTAATGGACCGGATTTGATAAAGGACCTCGAGGTTAATGAGCCATTAGGAGGCAGTGACCATAACATGGTCAGGTTTAATCTACAATTGGAGAGGGAGAAGGGTAGATCGGAGGTGTCAGTGTTGCAGTTGAATAAAGGGGACTATGGGGCCATGAGGGAAGAGCTGGCCAAAGCTAACTGGAAAGATACACTATCAGGGATGACAGTGGAACAAAAATGGCAGGTGTTTCTAGGAATAATACAGAAGGTGCAGGATCAGCTCATTCCTAGGAGGAAGAAAGATTCCAAGGGGAGAAAGGGATGACCATGGCTGACAAGGGACGTCAGGGACAGAATAAAAATTAAAGCGAAGAAGTACAACGTAGCAAAGATGAGCGGGAAGCAAGAGGATTGGGTAATGTTTAAAGAACAGAAGATAACCAAAAAGACAATACGGGGAGAAAAGATGAGGTACGAAGGTAAGCTAGCCAAGAATATAAAGCAGGATAGTAAAAGCTTCTTTAGGTATGTGAAGAGGAAAAAATTAGTTAAGACCAAAGTTGGACCCTTAAAGACCGAAAAAGGTGAATTTATTATGGGGAACAAGGAAATGGCAGATGAGTTGAACAGGTACTTTGGATCTGTCTTCACTAAGAAGGACACAAACAATCTTCCTGATATAGCAGTGGCCAGAGGATCTGGGGTGACGGAGGAACTGAAGGAAATCCACATTAGGCAGGAAATGGTGTTGGATAGACTGATGGGACTGAAGGCTGATAAATCCCCAGGGCCTGATGGTCTGCATCCCAGGGTACTTAAGGAAGTGGATCTAGAAATCGTGGATGCATTGGTGATAATTGTCCAATGTTCTATAGACTCAGGATCAGTTCCTGTGGATTGGAGGGTAGCTAATGATATCCCACTTTTTAAGAAAGGCGGGAGAGAGAAAACAGGGAATTATAGACCAGTTAGCCTGACATCGGTGGTGGGGAAGATGCTGGAGTCAATTATAAAAGATGAGATAGCCGAACATTTGGATAGCAGTAACAGGATCGGTCCGAGTCAGCATGGATTTACGAAGGGGAAATCATGCTTGACTAATCTTATGGAACGTTTTGAAGATGTAAGTAGGAAAATGGACAAGGGAGAGCCAGTGGATGTAGTGTACCTGGACTTTCAGAAAGCATTTGATAAGGTCCCACATAGGAGATTAGTGGGCAAAATTAGGGCACATGGTATTGGGGGTAGAGTGCTGACATGGATAGAGAAGTGGTTGGCAGACAGGAAACAAAGAGTAGGGATTAACGGGTCCCTTTCAGAATGGCAGGCAGTGACTAGTGGGGTACAGCAAGGCTCGGTGCTGGGACCGCAGCTATTTACAATATATATCAATGATTTGGATGAAGGGATTCAAAGTAACATTAGCAAATTTGCAGATGACACATAGCTCGGTGGCAGTGTGAACTGTGAGGAGGATGCTATGAGAATGCAGGGTGACTTGGACAGGTTGGGGGAGTGGGCAGATGCATGGCAGATGAAGTTTAATGCGGATAAATGTGAGGTTATCCACTTTGGTAGCAAAAACAGGAAGGCAGATTACTATCTAAATGGCGTCAAGTTGGGAAAAGGGGAAGGACAACAGGATCTGGGGGTCCTTGTTCATCAGTCTATGAAAGTAAGCATGCATGTACAGCAGGCAGTGAAGAAAGCGAATGGCATGTTGGCCTTTATAACAAGAGGAGTCGAATATAGGAGCAAAGAGGTCCTTCTGCAGTTATACAGAGCCCTAGTGAGACCACACCTGGAGTATTGTGTGCAGTTTTGGTCCCCTAATTTAAGGAAGGACATTCTTGCTATTGAGGGAGTTCAGCGTAGGTTTACAAGGTTAATTCCCGGGATGGCGGGAATGTCATATGCTGAGAGAATGGAGCAGCTGTGCTTGTACATTCTGGAGTTTAGAAGGATGAGAGAGCATCTCATTGAAACATATAAGATTGTTAAGGGTTTGGACACGCTAGAGGCAGGAAACATGTTCCCGATGTTGGGGGAGTCCAGAACCAGGGGCCACAGGTTAAGAATAAGGAGTAAGCCATTTAGAACGGAGACGAGGAAACACTTTTTCTCACAGAGAGTGGCGAGTCTGGCAGTGCTGGCTCGAAGGGCCAATAGCCTACTCCTGCACCTATTGTCTATTGTCAACCAAAAACCTAATTGGGTGAAATTACTGCAACTGAGATAATGTGAACAACGTGGACCGACTCCATGTGAATGTCTTAAAGAAGGAACTGCAGATGCTGGAAAATCGAAGGTACGCAAAAATGCTGGAGAAACTCAGCGGGTGCAGCAGCATCTATGGAGCGAAGGAAATAGGTAACGTTTCGGGCCTGAAACGTTACCTATTTCCTTCGCTCCATAGATGCTGCTGCACCCGCTGAGTTTCTCCAGCATTTTTGTGTACCATGTGAATGTCTGTTTGTTGCTCTCAACCAGGGCAACAGCTCGGTCTTGCAAAGCAAACTCAATGGCCCGAGCCAACAATGTTTCAAATTAACTCATAAAGTGCTGCACTAACTCTGCGGGTCAGGCGGCATCTCCGGAGAACACGGAGAGGCGGTCATTTCAGGTAAGGATCCTTCTTCTGAAGAATGGCCCTGTCCCGAAATGTCGCAAATCCACGTCTCCAGAGATGCTGCCTGACTCGCTGAGTTCCTACAGCCTACAGTACTTTGTGTTTTTTTGGTAGCATCTGCGGTTCCTTGTATCTACATGATTTAAATTACTTTTAGTGGCTTTGTCCTGCTAAGCATCAATTGGTTCCCAAAGTATAAACATAGAGTTAGACCATGATGCGGGCCATCCACAGTGAAAAGGTTTGCCATAAAACACTTATGGAAATGCAATCCAATGAGAGTCAGTGAACTCTTGATGAAATTAAAAAATAGATGTGAAACCTCATACATTTTTTATTTCTAACCCAAATTAATTTATTCTTATGTATTTAATGCATTGTACATGTTTCTAGGAAAGCAGGTTTAGCAGCATAAATGAATAAATACAAGTTTATTGCTGCACTATTCACTTGTCACTGTTGCCACCAATACTAGAACAAAGAGTTCTATCACAATAAATCAGATAAAAATTAATGAAGCAACATCAGTGCATAGTTTCCTATTTCTCAGAAACGAATCTAAATGAATTCATTTCATACATTTTACTGCTGAGATTTAATCTTTTAAGAGTGAAGTGAGGCTGCTATTACTTGAGGCCACTGTACTCTTGATTTTCCATCTTTCCACATTCATTAAAAAAGATTGAAGCACACCCTCACAAAGAGGTTGGTTTTATACCAAGAAGTAACAACAGGCATTAACTGTGTTGGGAAGGCTCAACAGTGACACTTACAGCTTCATCAAGGGCAGGAAACTGTTGGCGTCTATCACAAATAACACAAACCTAGAGAAAAGTTCAGCTTTCAACTTATAGCAAGTTTCCAGTTAACAATACAAATCTGTAATTATTCTCTGTTCCCGTGACCATCTCGACTTCACAGATTGAGGCAGGAGTGAACAGTATGATATGCTTTACAGTGCTTCTCTCAGCCAATTTACATTCACAAAGAAAAATCCTGACAAACGTCCAAATTCAGTAACAATGCCTCCCTGTCTTGTTCGTTGCAACTTAAAAAAGAGCTTGATTTGCTTGCTCCGAGCATTTCTGATATCAACTGTTCCTGAGAAAATTCATCCACAATCAACATAAATGCTTCAAACTTCCAGCAATTGCCATCCACACCCTGTGAAACTAAACACCAGAGATGAAAATGAGATTACTGGCATCTAAACAAGATGGGTAATCTCAGTGCGGATGATGAAAGCAAACAGATAACCAACATAATATTCTCGCTCTGCACCTTAAAAGCCAACTACAAAGGATGGGCGAGGCAATAACTGATTACAGCTACTGCTTAAAATTGCCACAGCCATGACACCGTTATTAAAAACGGGTTTCATGTCATACTAACTTTGCAAAGAGCACAAATATAACAAATATCATGAGTTTAAATAGCACCTTTAATGTTGAAAAGAATCCTGATGTTTTTCACAGCG
Organism: Malacoraja senta; assembly: GCA_038087875.1. NCBI lineage: Eukaryota > Metazoa > Chordata > Chondrichthyes > Rajiformes > Rajidae > Malacoraja > Malacoraja senta. Next base: position 346,766,817 of record CM075977.1, on the reverse strand, counting down.
AAAATAGACTTGCATATCTTTGTGGAAGCAGTGGGAGAGATAATCACAGACATATTTGAACACATATATTTTTAGAATGGCACGAGAAAGGAAGATGGAGGAGAAGGTCGAAAAGGCAGTGAAGATGGTGAGCAATCTTGAGGTCAACTAGTCTTCGATACCCCTCAACAGTTCAATCTAACACAATAGCCCAACGTGGGTAGCATAGCCTGGTGGCTAATCTATTGGACTAGCAGCCAGAATTGTGGACCATTGTTCTAAATACCTGAATTTGAAACTCAATTGAATCCAACTGGAGAATTTAAATTCAAATAATTAATTAGATCAGGAGTTATAAAATAAATGCTGGTCCTGTTAATCGTAACCGTACATTGTTTGATTGTTATAAAATCTCATCTGGTCCTGGTCATGTCCTTCAGGAAATGTGATATCCTTGGTTATTCGGCCTGTTTGTGACTTCAGATCTACCAATGTGGATGACTCTAAACTGTCTCCTTAGTCTGGGGCAATCAGGATGGGCAATTAATTCTACCCAGCAAGGACCACCTCCAATGAACATAGAAACCTCCAACCTCATCTATTGCATCCGCTGCTCTAGATGTCAGCTGCTCTACATCGGTGAGACCAAGCCTAGGCTTGGCGATCGCTTCGCCCAACACCTTCGTTCAGTTCGCAATAACCAACCTGATCGCCTGATGGCTCAGCACTTCAACTCCCCCTCCCATTCCGAATCCCATTTGTCCTGGGCCTCCTCCATGGCCAGAGTGAGTCCCACTGTAAATTTAGAGGAGCAGCACCTCATATTTTGCTTGGGTAGTTTACAACCCAGTGGTGTGAAGATTGACTTATCCAATTTCAGGTAGTCCTTGCTTTCTCCCTCTTTCCCCTCCCCTTTCCAGCTCTCCCACAGCCCACTGTCTCCACCTCGTCCTTTCTTCTTCCCGCCCCCCCGCCCCCACATCAGTCTGAAGAAGGGTCTCACCTGAAACGTCGCCTATTCCTTCGCTCCACTTATGCTGCCTCACCCGCTGAGTTTCTCCAGCATTTTTATCTACCTTAGAAAAATAATTAGCTCACGACATGTGGCTTATTCCAAGAGATTCAACTACAGCAGTGTAGAGGGCAGGAGATCTCACCAAGCTCCTGCACACCCAGTGCTCTTGGTAACACACAATTTTATATATAACTAGACAAGTGGGACCCGTTGGTCCCGTCCCCTCAACGCACGGTTGCGGGGGGGAGGCGGCCTGCGGCATCACACACACACACTAACCACCCCCCACACAAGAGGGGGGAAGAGGAGGGGGGGAAGAGGAAGGGGGAAGAGGAGGAGGGGCTTGGGAGAGGAGGAGGGGCGGGAGAGGAGGGGGGGAAGAGGAGGGAGGGGGGGAAGAGGTGGAGCGGGGCGGGCGGCCGGGGAGCGGGGAGCAGTGGGGAGCAGGAGCAGCGAGGAGCGGCGGGGAGTGGCGAGTGGGGCGTCAACCAAAGGACTGCGAGTTCGGCGGCTTCAAACCAGGACCCGACTTGCTCGTTCTTTCCCCGTCTTTTGAATAACGGGGGGAGGAGGGAGGAGGGGAGGAGAGTGGGGGGGGGGGGGGTGACGTCACTCGTAGCGCGAGCAAAACCGCGCAGACCCATTGTGACGTCATCAGCGAAAGACAGTCGGGGTTTTTTCAAAGTTTTGTCCGATTTTTGAACATTTTCGCTAATGAGAAATAAAGCATGACGTTTTCAGATAAGGCGATTTCGGACTTCACGGGAAAAATCTCTACCGGAATATGTAAAAATGTTACCGTTACCGCGTCGTTTTTTTGAGAACATGTGATTATACACAAACCCACAAACACACACACACACACACACACACACACAAATAAATACACATCCGAGATCAGAGTTTTATAAGTATAGAGATGCTATGCTGACCCCATTTAGTACTGAATCCATTTGTGTTCTTTTTCCTAGGAACACTGCCTAAGTGCTAAGTGAGATGCCAGTGTAAATGTAAATCAAATGTGTGTGATATACAAAGCTTGATCCTTTGTGGGTTTACCCATTTCAACCAAGGCAATAGGTAGGAAATTTATAATTGTCCTGGAGAGATATAGCTTCGAAAGGGCTCTTCGGCCCAAGGAGGCGATGCTGTATACAGAAGAGTCATAGAGTGATACAGTGTGGAAACAGGCCCTTTGGCCCAACTTGTTCACATCGGCCAACATGTCTCTGCTACACTCGTCCCACCTGCCCGCGTTTGGCCCATATCCCTCCAAACCTGTCCTATCCATGTACCTGTTTAACTGTTTCTTAAACGTTGGGATAGTTCTAGCCTCAACTATCTCCTCTGGCAGCTTGTTTCATACACCCACCACCCTTTGTGTGAAAGCAAGTTCCCTTCTACAGTGCATTGGGATGTGAGAGGAAGCACTTTGCTCCTGCTCCAGCCTAGCATTCCATGCTTAAAATGGGGAAGAAAGTAATCCGGGACTCAAGGCACGTTCAACAAAGATGGAAATTTGAAGACATAAATCTTAAACATTGAAGCCATTTTAGAATGTTTAAAATTTAGTCAGAAAGGCAACAGATGAGCTCTTGTGGGGAACAAATACATTGTTGCCCTCGTGCATTGTCGAAGCGAGCACCGCTGGTATTTGACCATGTATAAATTGCTAATCTGTCCTAAACATATTTTGTTCACCAGCACTGACATTGCTAGTTAGGCACAATAAGGCCATTAAAGAATCAATTGGCACGCTACCGACTGATGGGGAAATGAAGACTGACGTCAGTGTAATTGTCCTGTTTTGCGACAAGTAAACAACAAAGCCGTGCTCTCAATAATACTCGTTTTATTGCTTTCGCATTCAGCTTATGCCAAGATGAGGCCAACGATCACTTTAAGTATTGTAATTAGAAGGCACTGCTGGCTTCAGAGACTTCCTTTCTCTCTCTCCCTTGTGCTGTGTTCAGCTGCTAACTCTCTGGTTACAGACCTACCTGCCCAATATCCTAAAAATTCCTCTGCCACTCCATCCCTACTGGGGCACAATGTCCTCCTTCAAAACATATGTCTGTCTTCTTAATGTTAATTACCTTTCTGAGAATTTAAAACATCAAAGTTCCTACCAACATTTGCATTTAAAGAAATCCATACCAAATTTACTCTGGCTAATTCTACCCTGTATATAATGCACTAATGTGCTCCTTGTTCAAAGTAATGTTTAGGTCATTAGGCAGTATAAAGAACCTGATACTTTGAGGTTGGCATTACTGAAACCATCCTTGCATAGTGATTTGATTCCCTCCCTCTGGCCAAAGTGACAGATGGTGATACAGTACAACATTTTCTTTTGGCATCTTTCGCCACTGGATCTACAAAATTTGGCCTGGCTGCAAAATAGGCCAACATTGCTGACCATTACGAAATACCACTCAAATTCAAGGAGCATCGTAGCCTTACCCGGGAAGTCACAAACGAATATAGAAAGTGGCTTTTAACAGCGTCACAACCTAACAGGATTGGAAAGGATGTGTGTAGTGAAACATTGTAGTTACTATACTGAACACCTACTGCATTTAGGCTGCCTTGCATCCGTTTTCCGAAGACGGTCCCAGGAAAGATTCTTTGGTTCGTGAAATGTATCTCTGATGGTTGATTAGATCTGTACAAACAAAGAACTGCAGTTGCAGGTTTACAAAATAAAGACACAAAGTGTGGAGTAACTCAGGCAGCATCGCTGGAGAACATTGGTGACATTTCTGGACGGGACCCTCTTCAGAGTCTGAAGGGACCACATATGAAATGACACCTATTCATGTTCTTCAGGGACGCTGCCTGATCCACTGAGTTACTCCAACACTCTGTGTCTTTAGTTGATCAGATCTATTGGGAATGATTGCTGGAAGGAAGTCTTTGTGTGGATCTGGGGAAATCTGAACACCATTGTGTTCATGCATGCCAGATTTCAGGGTTCATCTTCTTCTTCCTGTTGTCAACTGATTTTTATTAAAGGAGTTGGCTGTTTGGCTGTGCGAGGGGAAATAGGACTTCTGACGTGGGAAGAGGAGAGAGATTTGAGTGGGCACGCACAGATTAAGGTGAAAGAGAAAGGACAAAGTGCTGGAGTAGCTCAGCGGATGAAGCAGCATCTCTGGAGAACATGGAAAAGTGACGTTTTGCGTCGGGACATTTATTCAGACTGCTGGGCTTTCTTCAGAGCTGCTGAGTTACTCCAGCACGTTGTGTCATAGAAACATAGAAAATAAGTGCAGAAGTAAGCCATTCGGCCCTTCGAGCCTGTACTGTCCTTTTGTGTAAACCAACATCTGCAGTTCCTTGTTTCTACATGGTGAATGAAATCCTGTTTCCGGTGGCAACTCTGGCCACATTTAAACCTTCATAAAATGATATGAAGAAAAATGACTAACAAGGTTTGCTGCTGACTAAATTTACTGCTCACATCTCCCGTCATCACTTACATGGAGCAGCTGGAGGGTGGGCGAGCTGGAGAAAATAACGTCTCCCAGGCTTCTCAGCCCAAGATACCGGCCAAGTATCTGCACCGTGCTCAAGAGAACTGTTTCAGTGAGACAGGATTTTATATTTGACTCATCGATGAGCTTTCATCACCCTCCTCTGAACCGCTAAAACCATTTATGTTATGGATGAAAAAATCTCTTAATTATCACAATTAACAAATAATAACATGTAAATTTGATCAGTTGACACATTAATTATGCAGTAGTGAATAGATTGATTGTAAAACTTTTGAAACCCACATCGAGCCAAACTAATCACAGGATGTTTTAGTTATGGTAGTATCTTTGTTAAATGAAAATGTATATAAATGAATAGGAGCATCTTCCACAGCTAGTTCCTATTTACACTTGATATCTTCTGAGTTTTCTCTAAATTATTCCATGAAATGTGAAGACCATCATCACAATCAGACATTACGGTGATTTAAACAGATACAGAACATTTCACTTGATAAAATGCCAAAACATTTAGGATCTACTTTTAACTGCCAACCATCAATTGTGCACACATTCCTGTTAAGTGTGTAATAGACTTCCTGCCATTGTTACTCCTTTAACAGAAGGGTACACTTAAGTACACAGCATACCACAGAGACTAAATTACTTGAAATCACTTCATCTTATATTTATGATAATACAAGTGTTTTTGCAATGCTTGGAGAGCTCGGAATATAACCTGAACATGGACCAGAACCGAAAGAGCAGTTCAACGATAAATACAATATTTAACTGAAGATCATAGCCAATTTATTCAAAGGCTAGAACTATTGTAAAATAGTAAGATTAGTGCAATGTTTAATGTTCAAAAATATTGTAATAGTAAATAGTAAAGGCCTTAATAGTAGATATTTTATTTAATAGTAAAGGTCTTCATAAAACCTGTTGAAATTAGCTGGCTTAATTGATCTTTGACGTGATGCGATTACAAACTTATGTGAAAATAACAGGCGGAACAGTTGATTTGAATGCCAGAATGGATGACATGGATCTAGCACAGTTAAACCCAATGCAAGCTGCATTTTAGGTGGGCATTTCACAATTGGCTGAGATCTGCATTAAAGTTTTGACTCGGCACATCTAAGATCGCTCATTTAAGAAAAAGACAAAAGTACTTTATTTGATGACAGATCATAGTTTGAACTCTACCCCATGAAAATGTGTTGGTGTTGCAACATAAATTCTTTAATAACGCAAAGGCAACTTTATTGCATGAAAAATAATTTGAATTGTCAAATTTGTTTCTTCATGTTGGGGAGTAGACAGTTGCAAAGCATCGTGTGTACAAGAAGTTGGTTACATAAGAGGCTGACCCTCAGGCCTAACCAGCAACAATGAGCCACACATCAGGAATCCAAGGGCATCTTTCATTATGTAGGATGGGCACAACTGCAATAGGAATGAAAATCAAATACGATCCAGGATAGAGCTGATTGAATGATATGTACCAACAGACCCACCCTTCTACATCATAACAGCTCCGTAATATACAACATTCCCAGTCTACTTTGTGGCCTCTGCCACTGAGAAGGTTAAGATTGTATGGGAGATTCTGTAAATTCCAACTAATTCTTGTGTGAGAAGTATTAAGTTTAGTTTTAATTCAAAGTTCATTTATTCAAATTATTTGACAATCCATTTTTACACCTTGGTGAGCTACTTTGCCTTGATTAGTTCAGATGGTGATAGAGAGGTACAGCATGGAAACAGGCCCTTTGGCCCAATGAGTCTGGAACGACCATCAAACCCTCATGTACACAATCCCACTATTGGCTGGCCCAGTGTTACTCCAGCATTTTGTGTCTTTTTTTGTAAACTGCAGATCTTTGTTTCTACAATCCAACTGTTTTTGCGTCAGACCAAAAATTTGTGCCTAAGGATTCTGGATCAGTAGAGTAATTATAATGTTTGAACGAGTGGACATTGTACCTGTTATATCATTAATAAAACAGCCTTAATTCTAAACTCTCACAAATGAAACACCGGCTAAAACATTTAATTGAGGTATATTTCCTTAATAAAATGCAAAAATATATATTTTTTTGAGATTCAGCACAAACATTTCACCAAAACTGTTCCAATAACTGAAAAATCAGCATCAATGAATAGTCAATTTAGCATTTTGGTTTGACATTTGTTTAAGAACTGTTCTGATACAGATGCTGCTAAAATTGATGAAAAGCCTGCTTGTATTTCCAGCATCTGCATTATTTTGTGCACTGGTAATCAACAGACCAAATCTCTGAGAATAGGTTAGGTGGCTTGTAAATCGACGACAACACAAATGACGAGGCGACCCACAGAGGGCATACTGTTGTCAGAACAACCTTTATCTTCTTTATTCTATTAAGTTAGAAATCTGGTCAAATTCACATGCAATAAAAATTCCAAAAACTTGGGAAAATGTCACAAAAGGTTGAATGTCAAGACTATAAATAGCTGGGCGAGCCAAAATTACATCAGTTACCTTAACCTTTGGCTTGTGATTTTACAACACACTCAGTCATGTTTGCAATACTTTGGTTAATAGTTCACAGGTTCAGGCCACAAATGCACACTTCAGTAAGCGCACTTCATGAATTTTGGAAAAAGTTGATGATCTCTTGCCTGTAAGATGGGGTCGAAAGATAAATTAAGATAATTTATTTCGGTAAATATCTATCCTCCGTTGCCTGTGCCTTCATAGCAATTATGTGTATACTGCACGAACCCAAGAAAATGCACTGTGATGCTATGTATTTAGCTTAGGGTGAACTTCTATTGCATTATGTTTGAACACTTAATCTTGTTATGTTGTTTGGCTGTAAGACTTTAATCTGAAAAATCATGAATAGAAAACATTGGAAATCAGGAAGAAGGGATCAAAAAACTTGTGTTGCTAAAAGAATAAAGTGGACCTGCACTCCATGCTGTCCAAGGTAGACAGCATCAATCTATCCAGGTCCAAGGATAAGCAAGGTTGCTCCCAGACTAATTGTACAACAAAAGAGATAACTTCAAAGAGAACCCCACTCAAATGCCCAATGATAAAAACAGGCCATTAAATACAGACAGATCAAATACCTCTTCCTGTCAATCACGGGATTAACTGAGAATTTTCAGGAATGTAATTAAGCGCAAGCTTGGATTCTAAACCAACGCATAGTTCTACCATGGCTGATCAAGGCCAAAATAGCCTGAAGATAAGCTACAACAAAGACATTTTCACATACATATGCACAAAGTGTTACAACTGATGCTCAGTGGACTGTTAAAAATAGCTGAAGAATAAATGTTCTTTTGTAAAATAATCTTTAGTCTCTAACAACCAAGGTCATGAAGACTTAATAACCATCACCTGACAGATTTGATTTTTTCTGTCACTCTTTAGGTGTTAAATCATGAGCTTTGACCTTTCACTCTGGTATCTCTACCAATAAAAATACTGCATTTGTAGTCACATGGCAAAGCTATGAACAAAGCATAAGTGTATCTCCATCAACCACATTCAGTCTTCTTGCATCAATGCAGAGAAAGGTGCAGCAGAGACTACAATAACCTCTGCTGAGCTCCATTATAGAGCCTCCACTCTGGACATCTGCAGAAAGGTCAGCATGGTGGCTTACAGCGCCAGAGACTCGGTTTTGATCCTGACAACGGATGCTGTCTGCAATGGTTTTCCCCGGGAGCTCCCCTTTCCTCTCACTCCAAAGACGTATGGGTTTGTAGGTTAATTGGCTTGGCAAAATTGTAAATTGTCCCTAGCGTACAGGATAGATTCCATCAGTCTGAAGAAGGGTCAACGACCCGAAAGGTCACCCCTTCCTTCTCTCCAGAGATGCTGCCACTGAGTTACTCCAGCATTTTGTGTCTGTCTTCGGTTTAAACCAGCATCTGCAGTTCCTTCCTACAGGTTTGTAGGTTAATTGGCTTGGCAAAATTGTAAATTGTCCCTAGCGCATAGGATAGTGTTAATGTGCGGGGATCACTGGTCGGCGCGGACTCGGTGAGCCGAAGGGCCTGTTTCCGTGTTGTATCTCTAAAATAAATGAAACTAAATGGGCAGCACTATAGCGCATCTGAGAGCTGCAGTCTCACTGCTCTAGCACCTGGGTTCAACCCTGACTTTGTGTGCCGCATTGGTGGACATTGTGTTTTTTCTACATGTGACTGTGTTCCCCTGGGTGCTCCTGTTTTCTTCCTTATCCCAGAAACATGCAGGTTGGTAAGTTAATTGATTGTTGCACACCGCTCCTTGTGTTTAGATGAGAGGTAGAATCCAGGGAAAGCACAAAGAAATTAGGGAAGAATGTGGGAAGTTAGTGTAGGATTTGTGTAAATGGGCACTTGCTGGGGCACTGCAGACTTGGTGGGCTGAAGGGCCTGATTCCATGGTAAAACTAACACCAAGGTTTAAATTTGACTTGTTAACTCAAACATGTAAATTATTACAGGTATGGTCTAATCATTCAGGAGGGACGTTTGCAGTGCACTGCCTATTCAAAACTTAACTAAATTTGCACCTTGTAGAAATTAGGAACTCTTTCTGCCATTTCCGTTTGATACTAGAAGATGGCTGTGAACTTTGCAACTACACTGAGGTCACTAGAGAACACCCAAACATACAGTAGAGTACATTGTGCCACAATTATTCCATGAGGTTTAGTGGGATGAAAGGATTGTGAGATACACATTCTGTCTGGGCTCAAATGTATGAAGTTTTCAGTGACGATAAAGACAGACACAGTGTAATTTTCAAAGTAATTCTTTCACAGAGTCTTAAAGTTATATAACGCAGAAACAGGCCCTTTGGTCCAACTCATCCATGCTGAGCAAGATGCCCGTCTAAACTAATCCCATTTGCCTGCATTCACAGTAAATGGTTGTCCATAATGCACGACTTATGTTTGGTAGAATCTTGGCAGTGCAGTTTAGTTTAGTTTTGTTTTAGCTACTGATAGATCAGCTACTATCTGAGTCAGTTTTCACAGTGTAGGTTCCAAATGAGAATATATTTGATTTGCTTTAATTCATGGTTTTATTGTACCAATGGCAAGTGACTGTGTTTAGAAAGCAATAATTTAATGGAGACCAAATTAAATCCAGACCTTGATGTGAGTAGTCAATGAATCTGTACAATGGGGAGTTTTACTGGCCCTGACAGAGAGTCTTTTAGCCTGTTCAGACACGAACACCATATCAGATCATGTTTATTTTGTCCTAATAATTCCATTCGCAGCAAAGGCGGCAACACAAAAAGCCATTTTCCAAAAATGGATTCTCATTGTGAAAAGGTTCTATAAACAACATTTGGTTCAGTAACATTTCTATTCACAATCCCCGTTTATTCTGTTGCGCACATGCAGTATCCCACTTTTGTAATGTACTCAATCAACATTGAATTGAAAGGTTGCCAGTGACACTCTATCTAATATCAGTCACTGGCAGGAACTTCAACACTATCCTCGATTTATAATGACTTTCCCAGCTTGGAGCAGTATTTTTGTCACAGAATAAAATCACCAGACACAGGCTACATCGATGACTGTTTTGGTGCCACCTCCTGCACCCACACACAACTGACTGACTTCATCCGCTTCTCCACCAACTTCCATCCGGCACTCAAATACACCTGGACCATTTCCGACACTTCCCTACCATTCCTTGACCTCACTATCTCCATCGCAGGTGATAGACTTCATACCGACATCCACTACAAACCTACCGACTCCCATGGCTATCTGGACTACACTTCTTCCCACCCTGCGTCCTGTAAGGACTCCATCCCCCACTCTCAATTCCTCCGTCTACGCCGCATCTGCTCCCAGGATGAGGCGTTCCACACCAGGGCATCCGAAATGTCCTCATTCTTCAGGGAACGGGGGTTCCTCTCCTCCACCATAGATGAGGCTCGCACCAGGGTCTCTGCCATACCCCGCAACACTGCTCTCTCTCCCCATCCCCCACCCACTCACAACAAGGGCAGAGTCCCCCTAGTCCTCACCTTTCATCCCACCAGCCGTCACATACAACAAGTGATCCTTCGTCAGTTTCGCCACCTCCAACGTGACCCCACCACTCGCCACATCTTCCCATCTCCCCCCATGTCTGCCTTCCGCAAAGACCGCTCCCTCCGTAACTCCCTTGTCAATTCTTCCCTTCCCTCCCGTACCACCCCCTCCCCGGGTACTTTCCCTTGCAACCGCAAGAGATGCAACACTTGTCCCTTCACCTCCCCCCTCGATTCCATTCAAGGACCCAAGCTGTCGTTCCAGGTGCGACAGAGGTTCTCCTGCATCTCCTCCAACCTCATCTATTGCATCCGCTGCTCTAGATGTCAGCTGATCTACATCGGTGAGACCAAGCGGAGGCTTGGCGATCGTTTCGCCGAACACCTCCGGTCGGTCCGCAATAACCTACCTGACCTCCCGGTGGCTCAGCACTTCAACTCCCCCTCCCATTCCGTATCTGACCTCTCTGTCCTGGTTCTCCTCCATGGCCACAGCGAGCAACACCGGAAATTGGAGGAAATGCACCTCATATTCCGCTTGGGCAGTCTACATCCTGGGGGCATGAACATTGAATTCTCCCAACTCTGCTAGCCCTTGCTGTCCCCTCCCCTTCATCAGCCCTCTGGTTGTCTCCCATCCCCCAGCCCTCGAGCTCCTCCTCCACCTATTTTCCTTTTTTCCTTTCTTCTCCCCACCCCCTATCAGTCTGAAGAAGGGTTTCGGCCCGAAACGTTGCCTATTTCCTTCGCTCCATAGATACTGCTGCACCTGCTGAGTTTCTCCAGCATATTTGTGTGACTGCCTTTGTGTGTATCTGTGTGTATCTGTATGGGTGCATGCGCATGCGCGGTTTTGTATCCCTGTTTGCATGTGCCTTTGTCTAAATTCATTTGTATCTAGCCATGTCAGTTTGGTCAGACATCTCTGCAAGTCATGATCAATGTCCATTTTGGCACTTGATTCTCCCTCGCTTGGCTGCTAACTATGTTGAATCATGCAGTGGTCTGCTTCTGGATGTTTCAGGTACCTCTGGCAAATGTCTACAAACCATTCAAATGCATGGGACAACTGGGAGTCAATAACCAGGAGTGGGGACCACATATATTTTCCCTCCCATCCCTCACTCGGGGACACAATGACAGATAGTATTGCCCCTGTCCGATCTTGGCTGCTGAATTAATGCAGCACGGACCAGGGAATAACTAATAAATCTTCTCCATTTGATCTTAAGGACTAGAAGCATAATTTTCAAACCATCACAACTACTTCTATCGTAAATGCAAGGTAAATGTTTCATGTTCATAAGTTACTGGAGCAGAATTGGCTCCAAGTTGTTTAGTTCCTGCCATACCATTAGTTCCTGCAACTCATCCCTGCACATCTAATTTATACCACACACCAATTTCCTGCCCCACCTTTAGTTCATGCATCCTTAATTCCCACCATATTCCTAGTTCTTCCAACTGTAATTCCAGCCACAGCCCTGTGCTTACATTTAGTTTCTAAACCACATGTAGTTCTTGAACCCCAGTTTCTGCCCTCCTCAAGTTCCCCCTTCACCACTTGTTCCTGCACTTCTAATTCCCAATCCCAGTTCTTGCACCCCAGCGTCCCTTGATCCCACCACACCCCTAGTTCCTCCAGCCGAGTTACTGCACCACCCCAAGTCTGACTTGGTGCCAAGTGTCCTCTGTTATCGGGAAAGGTGAACCAGATGACTTTGGTTCAAGGCAGGAATATGCTTGGCTATGGCCTCCAGACAGTTGACTAACCTGCAAAAACTCAACATCACACTCACAGAATAGGGTCAAGAGGCACAGGGCAACTATTGTAACCAATGGGAATATGCTCCACGAGAAAGGATCACACTGGATATTAACCAATTCATAAAAAAATGTTCCTGCATAGGTGCTATTAATGGCGCAATGATTCACTTATATCTACTGAACTGGCATTGAGCAGTTTCACATTGGCTGCTTGTTTCATATATTGTAATATATCCTCATCTAACTACTCCTATATCCTTAAATAGGAATGTTTAAAGAAGACATTATTGCAAGCAGATTTGCCGACAAAAATCCAAACTAACGTCAGTCCCATTGTGTGCCTCTTGGAGATTTATGACCATAACAACCACAAAAACACAATGTTGCCCGTTTACCACCAACTCATCAAGCACAACAAATAATTTACATGGAAGATAGACACAAAATGCTGGAGTAACAGCGGGACAGGCAACATCTCTGGAGAGAAGGAATGGGTGACATTTCGGGTCGAGACCCTTCTTCAGACCCCGAAACGTCACCCATTCCTTCTCTCCAGAGATGCTGCCTGAGTTACTCCAGCATTTTGTGTCTACCTTTGATTTGAACCAGCATCTGCAGTTCTTTCCTACACAGAGATAAGGAAGTGTAAGGTGTGCGAACGAGACATCAGAGGGGGTGGAGATCAAGGAAAATGTAGAATAGATGATTTGTTAGCTAGGAGAAGGCAACAACAAAGCAAACAAAGATAAATGTAATCAGGGACAGTCTGTTCGGAGAACTGGGATGGGGCAGGGATGGAGAGAGAGGGGAAGCAAGGGTTACGAAGTTAGAGAAGTTAATATTCATACCGCTGGGGTGTAAGCTGCCCAAGTGAAATATGAGGTGCTGTTTCTCCAATTTGCGCTGGGCCTCACTCTGACAGTGGAGGAGGCGCAGGACAGAAAGGTCAGTGTGGGAATGGGAGGGGCAGTTAAAGTGTTTAGCAACCGGGAGATCTGGTAGGTTTAGGCAGACTGAGCGGAGGTGTTCAGCGAAACGATCGCCAAGCCTGTGCTTGGTCTCGCCAATATATAGGAGTCCACACCTGGAACAGCGGGTACAGTAGATGAGGTTGGAGGAGGTATAAGTGAACCTCTGCCTTACCTGAAAAGATTGTTGGGGTTCTTGGATGGAATTGAGGGGGGAGGTAAAGGGACAGGTGTTGCATCTCCTGCGTTTGGAGGGAAAAATACCTGGGGAGGGGGTGGTTTGGGTGGGAAGGGACGAGTTAACCAGGACGTTGCGGAGGGAACGGTCTCTGCGTAAGGGGTGGAGATGGGAAGATGTGGCTAGTGGTGGGATCCTGATGGAGGTGGCAAAAATGTCAGAGGATTATGTGTTGTATGCGATGGCTGATGGGGTTAAATGTGTGGACGAGGGAGACTCTGTCCCTGTTGCGAGTGGGGGGAGGTGGAGCAAGAGCGGTATTGCAGGATATTGAGGAGATCCTGGTGAGGGTTTCATCTATGATGGAAGAGGGGATCCTCCGTTCCCTAAAGAATGATGACATCTCTGATCTCCTGGTATGGAACACCTCATCTTGGGTGCAGATGCGGCGTAGGCGTAAGAATTGGGAGTAGGGGATAGAGTCTTTGCAGGAGGCAGGGTGGGAAGAAGTGTAGCCCAGATAGCTGTGGGAGTCAGTAAGTTTATAATAGATGTCCTCATCAATCTGAAGAAAGATCTCGACCTGAAACATCACCTATTCCTTTTCTCCAGAGATGCAGTCTGTCCCGCTGAATTACTCCAGCTTATTGTGTTTATCTTTGGTTTAAACCAGAATCTGCAGTTCCTTCCTACACAATGTGATATGACATTGATTTTAAATGGATGTGTCTGCCTGTATAAAATGTGCTCTGCTTTACTGTTCTTCATAACACATGAAAACATTTACATTTTCTTACATTTCTGCCAGGTTTCATCCAATCACTTAATCATTCTTTACTCCTTAGCAGGCATGTACATTCTCCTCACATTGACTTTCACACTCTATAAATTAAAATCAACACAAAGTCTCTTACTTGTTTTCCACATTTTCACAAAACACGCAATATTTCTTCAAAAAATATCAACTGCAGATAAACGCCACCAGCTGCCACACTCCCACATGTCTCTCCAGAAATTCTGAGGAATTGTACCAGGATGATGCGGTCATTAAAAATAAAACATGTGCATCACCTCTAAAGGGAATCTTGGACCAATGCAAACCATCCGTGTACCTCCTCAGCTTGAAGGAAAATTACGACAGAATGCAGAGTTTGAACTGACAAATGGATGTTTAGAATATTATATTACATATATACACAGTATGCAAAAAAAAAAGGAAAAGGTAGATAGGATTGGAACAGCCAACAACACAAGGAGAAAATATTTTCATTATCATATCCAACAACCTGAAGGCATGAAACTGCACAGTTAGATACACAAATATTCACTGATAGTGTGCTTTTTGGCAGCAACTAAAATCAGTTAAAAAAATCTAAATATTTCTAATACATAATTGAATTGATTGAAAGATACAGCACTGTAGCAGTTCCATTGGCCCACCAAGTCCACACCAACCAATGAGTACACGTTCACACTAGTATATGATTCCACTTTCCCAACTACTCCCTACACACTGAGGGCGATTTACAGAGGTCAATTAACCTTCAAACCTGCATGTTTTGGGGATGAGGGAGGAAACCCAAGCGCCCTGAGGAAGCCTCCACGGTCAAAGGGAGAACGTGCAAACTCCACACAAACAGCACCCGAGTTCAAAATCAAACCTTGGTCTCCGAAGCTTTAAGGCAGCGACACCATTGTGCCGCTAACTTTTTACCAGCATTCTTTATCATGTATCGAACACGTAAATACCTACCTTCATGTTTAAAGTGTTGAGTTTCTTGGCAATATCAGCGTGAAACTTTGTGGGACAGAGAGTCAACTGGGACAGTGAAAACTCCATTTCCAATTATAACTGTGCATGCATAGTTGTTATAAGTTCCTGTCCAATTTTCTCTTTCACAACTGACCGCTGCTTGCCTCACCATCAGTGTTACTGGAAAATAATACTTCAAAGGCACTTGAAGAAGATTTATCATGAAATGCTGGAAAACAATCCCATTGGTAGTGGACTGACTAACACTTCCTGAAGAATGGCACACATGATGAATGGTTAAAATCCCAAATCCAAATACACCTCACACAAAGCTGTAGGTCCCAGAAAAAAACACCAACTCTGATCACACAGTGTTTATAAACTTTGTGGATTGAAATGAGGTTTAATGAAGACATTGTAACACAAATGGCATATATTAAAAAAAATTCAAAAACAAATAATGTTTTACTCAGATTAAATTTTAACTTGATTTTTTAGGTGAGAATAATACCCTGATAGATTTAAAGGAAACTGGTAGCTTGATTTAAAACTACTGTTACTGTGCAAGATTTATAATTGACAGCGACACACCCAGGTTTAACACATACTGGATGGTCCATGAAGTGTTTTTAACAAAATGTGCTTCCTGCATATCAAATCAAAAGAATATTAGATTTAATTAGAGTTAATGTCTGAAATTCACAACCATTAAAGGTTGTTGAAATAAAATTCAATGACAATAGACAATAGGTGCAGGAATAAGTCATTCGGCCCTTCGAGCCAGCACCGCCATTCACTGTGATCATGGCTGATCATCCACAATCAGTACCCCATTCCTGCCTTCTCCCCAAATCTCTTGACTCCGCTATCTTTAAGAGCTCTATCTAACTCTCTCTTGAAAGCATCCAGTGAATTGGCCTCCACTGCCCTCTGAGGCAGAGAATTCCACAGATTCATAACGCTCTGTGTGAAAAGGTTTTTCCTCATCTCCGTTCTAAATGGCCTACCCCTAATTCTTAAACTGTGGCCCCTGGTTCTGGACTCCCCCAACATTGGGAACATGTTTCCCAATGCCTTCAAACCAAAACAAAACTGTGGGACTGCGCAGTGGTAGATTTGCTGCCTTACAGCACCAGAGACCCAGGTTTGATCCTGACTACGCTTGCTGTCTGTACAGAGTTTGTACGCTCTCCCTATGACTGTGTGGGATTTCCCCAGGTGCTCCGGTTTCCGTCCACACTCCAAAGACGTACAGGTTTGCAGGTTAATTGGCTTAGGTAAAATTATCCCAAGTGTGTAGGATAGTCCTATTGTATGGGCGATCGCTGGTCAGCGTAGACTTGGTGGGCCGAAGCGGCAGTTTTCACGCTGTATCACTAAAGTCTACAGTGTAAAATGATTACTTCCAGGGCTATGAGAAAAAGCACAGGAATGGGACCAACAAGATTATTCAGAAACTGGTATGGACTACAGTGCGCAACAATTTTATGATTCTGTGAGTAAATAATGGTATTCATAGATGTCTTTTATAAAGTGTTGCCTTTAATGGAAGGAGACTTGTTTAAAAAATTGAACACAGCATTTGCTCTTATGCCAGTTAACTTTGCTAATAAAATAACGATAAATGTAATCCATTTTGGAGATTACTGTACTTTTCAGAAATGCTCATACGACAAATTACGAGTGTGGTTCTTTGTTGGAATTGATCCTTCATTCCAGAGCAGTCTGTTTGCGGTTTCAAACATGCTCCTGACAAAACACAGACTTGGAGTTCAAATTGGTCCAGTGAAGTGGTGGGATTTTGTTGTTGGCAACAAGGAGCCAGTACAC
Source organism: Malacoraja senta (assembly GCA_038087875.1). Classification (NCBI taxonomy): domain Eukaryota; kingdom Metazoa; phylum Chordata; class Chondrichthyes; order Rajiformes; family Rajidae; genus Malacoraja; species Malacoraja senta. Next base: position 346,749,799 of record CM075977.1, on the reverse strand, counting down.
ATATAGAAGCATAGAGTCAGTCACACAGCATGGAAACATGCCCTATGGCCCAACCTGCCCACACCGACCAACAGGCCCCATCAACACTAGTCCCACCTGCCTTTGTTTGACCTATATCCGTCTAAACTTACCCTATCCATGTACCTGTCCAAATTTATTTAAGCAATGCGATTGTACTTGCCTCAACTGCCCCCTCTAGTAGCTTTTCCATATACTTACCACTCTTTGTGTAGTTGCCCCTCGGGTTCCCATTAAATATTTCACCCCTCACCTTAAACCTATGTCCTCTGGTCATCCTATAAGCTACTATTTAGCCGTTTAATTATATTGATAAATGTTATATTTTAAACTTTAGCAATCTTTTTGTAACATTAAAAACTCCATGAATGTGAAAATCTTATTAAAACATGTTTTTTTAGAGGTGTCAGTAGGCCGTAGTGGTGTACAATTCACACAAAAAAAGCAACGATCCATTGTAACATGGCAGAATAAGACTTGTTAAACCACTCTGCACTCCAGGACAAAGTTGATGTCCACCTCCCTTCTAGCCTTCAACCAATTCTTCCTCCTAGCGTCACACTTCTTGTCTTTTTACGTCAATGAAGGTCGAGTGATTTCCTTAAGTTTCAAAATTGTTCTGGCTGAGCTCCAAAGTTTCCACCTACATGAGGGCTGATATTTTATACAACCACGGCAGACTGAAAGGAAGACCAGGATTTCCCCCTGAGCAGCCCTACTTATGTGTAAGCTGGGTTTCCGTCACATTAAATTACAGCTGGAAATTCCTGACTCAAAACTCATCTTGCAGTCTGACAGCCTGAACTCACTTCTTCCTTGAACTAATTGACCCCTTAAGTCTTTTAATCTTTCCTTCCTCCTATATGATCCTCAGGATTTTTTAATCCATTTTAGCATCACACAATCACCATCGCTCGACTTATCTTGTTACCAACTCTGTTATGCCTCAGTGTCCCTGCTTATTTAGCTGAGATTCTTTCTCGTTTGAGCTATAGAGTGATACGGAGTGGAAACAGGTCCTTAGGCACAACGTGTCCACACCGGCCAACATGTCCCAGTTACACTAGTCCCATCTGCCAACATTTGGTCCATATCCCTCCAAACATGTCCTATCCATGTACCTGTTTAACTGCTTCTTAAATGTTGGGATAGTCCCTGCCTCAACTACCTCCTCTGGTAGCTTGTTCTATGCACCCACCACCCTTTGTGTGAAAAAGTTACCCCTCAGATTCCTATTCAATCTTTTCCCTTTCACCTTAAATGTATATCCTCTGGTCCTCGATTCCCCTAATCTGGGCAAGTGCCTCTGTGCATCAACCCAATCTATTCCTCATGATTTTGTACACCTCTATAAGCTCACCCCTCACCCTCTTGCGCTCCAAGGAATAGAGACCCAGCCAACTCAACCTCTGCCTATAGCTCAGACCCTCTAGTCCTGGCAACATCCTCGTAAATCTTCTCTGTACCCTTTCCAGCTTGACAACATCTTTTCTATAACACGGTGCCCAGAACTGAACACAATACTCGAAATGCGGTCTCACCAACGTCTTATACAACTGCAACAAGACCTCACAACTTCTATACTCAATACTGATTGATGAAGGCCAATGTGCCAAATATTATGAAATAAGTGTTCCCTCACTATGGAAGAGCACTTTATAAAAAGATTCTAAATCAGAAATTGCTCCATCGCCCTGATATTGGCCACCACATTTTCACTCACAAAACATGGTGAATGGTGCGGTTGTGGGATTATAAGGAGGCCAAAGGCTCAGAAAGTCTTCCTTGCAGATATGTCCTTCAAAACGTTTCACCTGCTGGTCAATACTGACCCACAGTGGTGGAGGAGGGGAGCAGGACCACTGACCCACAGTGGGGAGAAGGGGACACAGCTCCAGTGTCCCACAGTGTGGACAAGGGGAGCAGGACCACTGACCCATAGTGGGAGAGAAGGGGAGCAGACTCCTGTGGCTGGAATTTGGGCTTGATCTTCATTCTGATGCCATTCCACCCACGCGGTAAAAAGTGACCTTTTATCTAGTCACTACCTTCTCCCCATCTCCCCATCTACGTGGAAGCAAAATATGTCCCATACAATCTTTATAATGTTTTAAGATAACTCTCGTCATTCGGGAATCGATTTAAGCTTTGCTGAGACGCTTGGAAAGATCGCAGACCTTCAGTAGACCGACGAGTTGGGGTGGGGAGCGTTTAATTTTCTTCCGTCATGGATACATGAAGTACTGAAAAAATCCTTTCTTTTATCTTCAGCACAGTTCTTCCTAAGCTTGTCCTTGATTTGAAGGATGCTGTTATCACCCAGCAGAGGCACACCAAGGCTGCAGAGTGTACAATCTCCAAATTGCTTTGAAGAAACTTGTCTTGGCTTTTCCCACAGAACCTCCTAGAGCTGCAATCTCTCGACCTGGAAGCACAAGGGCTGCAGGTTTATGGCTAAGCTCCACCCAAGGTTCCAGACCAGGACACACACGATCCTGGCCTGGAAGTACATCGGCATTCCCTCATTATCACAGAGTCACAGACCCTCAGCCCAACTCGTTCTTGACTTGACCAAGATACTCATCTAAGCTGGTTCAATTTGCCAGCCTGTGGTCCTCTAAAGCTTTCCTGTCCCTGTACTTGTCTGACAGTGTCTTTTAAAGGTTGTTATTTACCAACCTCAACTACATCATCAGGCAGCTTGCTCCATATACACACCACCCTTCAGGTGACAAATTTGTCCCTCAGGTTCCCCTTCACCTTAAACCTATGCCCTCTGGTTCTTGATTCCTCTACCCAAGGAAAAAGACTGTGCATTCATCCTATCTGTTCAGTTCATTTTTTAAATATACTTCTATAAAGATCACCCCCTTTACCCTGTGGTCCAAGGAATAAAGTCCAACCTCTCTCCATAGCTCAGGCCCTAAATCCTGGTAATATCCTCGCAAATCTTCTCTGCACTCTTTCCAACTTAATGCCATCTTTCCCATGGCAGGGTGACCAAAACTAAACACAATACTTCATTGTGCGGCCTCACCAACGACTTATATATCTGTAACACAATGTCCCAATTTCTCTAGGTAGACACAAAAAGCTGGAGTAGCTCAGCAGGATCTCTGGAGAGAAGGAATGGGTGACTTTTCGGGTCGAGACCCTTCTTCCGTCTGTAGGGAGTCCCGCTGAGTTACTCCAGCATTTTGTTTCTACCTTCGATTTAAACCAGCATCTGCAGTTCTTTCCTACACATTCCATCCCAATTTATATACTCAGTTCCCCAACTGATGAAGTCCAGCATACCAAAAGTCTTCTTCATCACCCTATTTACCTAATATACTACTTTCTGGGAACAATGTATTTGTATTCTTAGATCCCTCGACAGGGCCCTACTATTCACTTTGACCTCCCAAAGTGAAACAGCTCATACTTATCTGAATTAAACTTAATTTGCCATTCCTTGGCCCATTTTGCCAACTGATCAAGATCCTGCTGTAATTTTTGATAACCACCTTCACTGTCTATGATATCACCTACTTTAGTGTCATCTGCAAATTTACAAATCATGCCTTTGCCTTTCTCATCTAATTGTTGATAGAAAACTACACACAGCAATGGGCCCAGCACCAATTCCTAAGGCACACCATTTGTCACAGGCCTCCAGTCCGAAAACAACTTTCCACCACCACTTTATGCTTCCTACCATAAAGCCAACTCTGGGTTGAAAACATTGTCCCTCTGGTTCCCCTGACACGAATCCAGCTAATTGGTTCTTCTTGGATCCTGTTCAATCTAATCTTCCAGAGCAGCCTTCCACGAGGAATCTTTTCAAAGATTTCATCTTTGTTGAAGTTCATATAGAATGTCTCTGGCTGTGTCCTCATCAACCTACTTGGTTACGTCATCAATAAATGTAATTACATTTATGAGACATCATCTCTATGCACAAAACCATGCTGACCATCCCTAATCAGCCCCTGCTTTTTTCCAAATGCATGTATATCTTCACGCTGTGAACCCTCTCCAGTATCTTCCCTACCACAGATGTTGGGCTCACTGGTCTACAGTTCCCAAGTTTTTCTTTGCAGCCCTTCTTAAAAAGGCACAACATTAGCCACCCTCCGGTCTTCTGCAACCTCACCCGTGTCTAATTACAATTCATATACTTCAGCCAGACTCCTGCAATTTCTTCTGCAAATTCTTTGTTGCTGGGTCAAAGCCCTGCAATTCCCAGTCCATCAAATGACTACAATTCAGAAAAAAAATAGGAGGCTGATGACTGCCGTCTCAAGGACAATTAGGGACAGAACCTGGGTACTTGACCTGAGCCTGATGGGATCACCGCTATGTGTTAGGTTCAGGGTCAGATTGGGCCACCACCAAAAAAAAGTCCACGAGTTCAGGTCTGGCTCAGAATGTCTGTTTTAGGTTTATTTCTGAACTGGTATCTGACTACTCAAGTTCTGGCATGCAATCCCATAATGAAAAAATTACCTGCTCTATGTCAATATGTCTATCCTTCACTTTTGAATTCAGATCCATTTTGTTAACACTCTGTTGCACTTCCAACCACAATTTGTAATAAATGATTTTGTTTAAAAGATATTGCATAAAAGATATTGATTGACCAGAATTGATCACACTAAAGAGCACTGCAAAATTTTATTATTTGGTAATCAGCCTTCGTGGAACTCAGGTTCAGCTGGTAATCCTGCTGTTTTAACACGGGTATTAGATTTCACCGTTCACAGGCAAACATCCAGCAGAGAAAAAACATCCAGAAGAAAAGAAATGCACAGCTCCAGTGAGAACCTATGGTAATCAAATGTGTTTGCAAGTACAAGTAAGCATTAAATAAGAGTCTGCTTTGCTTCTAATTTCCAACCACAAAATCTAAACCGAAAGGTGTGAAATATACAGAGGTCTGACTCGGACAGTGCGACTAAGCAGTCAGCATGACAAAGCACACTTACTGATTGAATATTTCAATACTCCAAACCAGGCAGTCTTTGTTCAATGTCAGTAGACATTATGCGCTGTTGCCAGGTGAGGCGGTCTGAACAACCGATTCCCTGACAACAGCGCAAAATAATTTAAAATAATTTTCTAAAAAAAATGCATTGGTACGTTTTTGGGGAGATGGGTGGAAGTAAGGCTTCAAAACCTTCAAAAGTATAATAGACGTTATGAAATGTATAGCCTCCTTTGCCTCCATACCTGCGTTCAGATGCAATAGTTTATCTCTTCCACATCTGAAACTTCTGCAACATATGGTTATTTTCTAAGCAGGTAGATAACTCACACTGGCCCTGCTTACATAAACTGTGCTCAGAGAAATGACACCAGACACCAGGTCCGAAACCTGCCTTTTGTTCACGTTTGCAGCTCGGAAACCACTTAATCTTGTCCACGGAATGTCAATGAAAACTGTCAATACGTGCTTTCTAAAGGTTAAAATTAAGTTTTAATATAAACAAGAATATCTTCAGCTTACCCACGAATGAAGCCTTTTTGCCGTTGAACACCGTTCAATCCTTTTTTAATCCACTTGTTACTTTACAATTTTAGCAGAGGCGACCTAGTGTTCAACATGGCTCTCACTCCCTCTCAGTCAAACAGCCACTCCAGTAACTAATCACCATAAGTCCATCCTTCCCCAGTGAGGAATGTGCCACATTGCCAAGGGGGTGGGAAATCAGAAAATAAAGTCTGCCAAGTGCTATTAAAAAAAACTCACAAAGATGTCCACTGATTTTAATCCTGCGGGAGACTAGCGTCTCAACAGCTATTAAACAGGAGATTGTCTGCAGACAAGTACCAATTAAATAGTTTGCACACCCCTCCTCTTCCAACTCCCACTTTGTTTTTTAATCATTATCTTGATAACTGGTTGGGGCTTTCTGCAAGCAAACTGATTTAAAGAGCATTATTTTCAACTCTTGTGGAAAAGTGCGGGATCTGAGATAAAGTGGGTCCTTAGTTGGGAGTGAAAGTTAGGAAGAGATCTGGCATATTCGGATATCACACCATTTCAAAATCACCGCCTGCACACCAGATTATTTAACTAATTTGATTCTGTTGTGCAAGCATAACCAGAAAGAGCCACATTTATGTTACACCTCTCAAAACTATCTCACTGCGTCATGTACAATTAATTACTGCGAAGTCCTGATCTTTGTTACTCAGTAGCCACAGCAAAACAGCAATTATTAACCCATTTTTGATTCTACGAGCATTCACAGTACAAAGCGGCTGCAAAACGTGTAATGAACAATGAGAAATGGTGATTAAAGAATAAGCCTTAAATCTATTTCCTTGTTGTCCATTGAGTTTCACAGGTCAAAGTCTAAGTTGTCTTGTCAAAGCCAAACCCATTACAAAGAAAATATCCCACTCCCCTCATTGTATAAATTATTTTCCTCAGTGGCTCTGCTGATAAAGGGACCCTGTATTGTGGTAATGGCATGAGAGAAAGTGGCGGCTCTGGGCTGAGTTTGCTGATTAGTGCAGTGGAGTTCCACAGCCAGCTTGTTACTGGCCGTGGGGAAAGGGCCATTTAGGACTGAGATGCGGAAAAAAAATTTCACCCAGAGAGTTGTGAATCTGTGGAATTATCTGCCACAGAGGGCAGTGGAGGCCAATTCACTGGATGTTTTCAAGAGAGTTCGATTTAGCTCTTAGAGCTAAAGGAATCAAGGGATATGGGGAAAAAGCAGAAATGAGGTACTAAATTTGGATGAGCAGCCATGATCATATTGAATGGCGGTGCTGGCTTGTAGGGCCGAATGGCCTACTCCTGCACCTACTTTTCTATGGTTCAATGTTTCAATGTTTAAAAAAACAATCAAGGTTCACATTGCTCAGCACAGTGAAAGTGCATGTGTTAAAGCTTTTGGAGAAAAGGCAATCTTTCCTGTTCCCCCTCAATCTCGACTCAAAACAAAAAGTTACACAATTTGACCACAGATGCTGCTGCACTTACTGAGTTCTTCCAGCATTCTGTATTTTGTTCTGAATTCCAGCACCTGCGATTTATTTTGTTTTCAATTTGTTCTTCACCGCCAAATTATAGTTTGAATATATTTTGCAAAGCATAAAATGCTGATCATAAAAATATGCTAACATCCAAGTGTGTAATTTTCATATGGTTGTTGAGACACAGTGCACACTGTGCAAAAAGTACATGTATAACAACTGAACCTAGCAGTACTAATATTGCACAATTACTTGATTCCTTTAGCAGCAACAAGCTGAAATCTGGGGGATGAATTTCCAGTTGTTGTTTCCCAAGTATCATAACTGGTCGAGGTTCCTCAGAAAAAAATGCAAATGTTACCTACAGCCTTTCTATGGAATATCTTCTACTGAACACGCAATGAATGATCAGGAAAAGATCGGAAGAAATACACAAAATGCTGGGACAGGCAGCATCTCTGGACAGAAGGAATAGGTGGCATTTTGGGTCGAGACCCTTCTTCAGACCCGAAACATCACCCATTCCTTCTCTCCAGAGATGCTGCCTGTCCCGCTTTGAGTTACTCCAGCATTTGTGTCTATCTTCGGTTTAAACCAGCATCTGCTTTCCTTGCGACACATAAGAAGAAATACAATCTCTTAAAAATGTAGGTGCGCTCTTTAATAAGCAGTACCGACCGGCACGTTCAAAGATGTTTGTCTAGTCTGGCGGAACCTGGGTTGCTACACACGCACTATGCAATGTGAGAACGGGGCCAATAAATTACAGTGAATGTGTTATAGAAGTGTAACATAGCTGAGAAATGTTAGTGATCTGATTAACCACAAGAATAGGTAAAGTGCAGAGCCCCTCCACTGCATCAGAACTATGTATTACCTATTCAAGGAGCAATCTTTTATGACCTCGGAGTGGGAGAGAGACAAAGCCAGATTTTGTTTTCAGGTGAAGGTGGGTAAGTTGCCACGAATAACTGAACAAAGGAGCACCGATTAACTCAGCACACATTTTAAAGGCACAGATTCTCGACTTGTTACATTCACTTTGATATTTAAGCTTTGGCATTATCAGGAGGCTAGCACTATATGTTGATTCTATTGAAACTGCGTATGTGAAAACAAAATAGCGCAATGAATAGCATCTTCCTGTCAGTAATGGCAGGGCAGCTGATCGACTGAGAGTGTGGTCCAGCACTGCCAGGGCACTGAGCCAGGGTGTGCCAGATGGGAACACAGGAGACAAAGGAATTGCATTTGCTCGAATCCTGTGCAAAACCCAGTGCTGGAGGAACTCAGTGGGTGTACGACAGCATCCGTGGAGGGAATGGACAGGTGACATTTCGGGTTGGCACCCTTCTTTAGACTCTGGCGATGTTCCAGGTTGGGGCTCTTCTTCAGATTGAAGAAGGCTCTTGATCAGAAAGGTTGTAGATCCATTCCCTCCACAGAAGCTGATTGACCCACTTTGTGCTGTGCTAGATGGGAGTTGCAGTAAATCGACAACTGTTTGTCCTCATGGCATCTTAGAATGAAGTTTAAAAGATACTTTTAACATATTAGCTGTTCATCTGAAAACAGTAGTAATCTACTTGAGGCTCCCCTCTGCCTGTGCTACACTGAGCTCCAAATAGGGTTGATTCCAAATAGGCTCCTTTATTTTTAAATTACTCATTCCAAACTATGCAGAGTGGCAGTATATTGATACTACTTGTACAGCTACTTCTGAAAAGCTTCAGTGAACTGGGTTCAGTCTTGACCTCCTGTGCTGTCTGTGTGGAGTTCTCCTGGTGACCTTGTGGATTTCCTTTGGTTGCTCTGGTTTCCTTCCACAACCCAAATACATGTGGTTTAGTAGGTTAACCGGACATTGTGAATTTCCCCCAGTGAATGTTAGAATTGGCAGGGATAGATGATGCGATGGTGGTCACCAGCTTCACACAGACAACACCGGAGGTCAGGATTGAACCCAGTTCACTGACGTTTTTGAGCAGTAGCTCTACCAGCTGTATTAATGTAAATGGATACTTGATGGTCAGCATGGATGGCTGAAGGTCCCATTTCCACGTGTATTAAATCCATGGCTCTAAAATTCATATTAAGCTTTCTGCAGAATTACTACATATCAAGTAGCTTCCATGTTTTCACTCTTGGGTCTGTCAGTTATTCAACCGTATAGGGAGAAGGAGTGCCCCTGGTCTACTCACTCTCTGCTCATGGCTGTGTAGATGGACACAGTTTCAACTCCATTTTTAAATATGTGATGACGTCATCATTGTTTGGTGAATTTTCAGTAATGATGAGTCAGAGTTCAGGAGGGAGACTGATCGTGTGATTGAATGGTGCCACAACAACAACCTTGCTCTCAATGTCAGTAAGACCCAGGAGCTGATTATTGGGATTAGAAGAGGAAGGTCAAGGATCCACAAACCTGTTTTCATTGATAGGATGGTGGTGGAAAGAGAGTCAACAACTTTGAGTGTAGGAAGGAACTGCAGATGCTGGTTTAAATCGAAGGTAGACACAAAATGCTGGAGTAACTCAGCGGGGCAGGCAGCATCTCTGGAGAGAAGGAATGGGTGACGTTTCGGGTTGAGACCATTCTTCAGACCTTCTGAAGAAAGATCTCGACCCGAAACGTCACCCATTCCTTCTCTCCAGAGATGCTGCCTGTCCCGCAGAATTACTCCAGCATTTTGTGTCTACCGTCAACAACTTTGTTCCTGGGCGTGCATATTTCTGAAGTTCTGTCCTGGACCCAGCACACTGTTGCAATCATAAAGAAAGCTCATCAATGCCCCATACTTCCTTTGAAGATTGAGGAGATTCGGTATGTCAACGAATATTCACAACTTTCTACAGTGTACGGTAGAGAGCATATTGACTGGTTGCATCACGACCTGGTTCGGCAGCTCGAATGACCAGGAATGAAGGGGATTACAAAATGTGGAGGACACGACTGGGTCTATCAAGGGTACTGATCTCCCCACATTGAAGGGATCTATAGGAAGCACTGTCTCAAAAAGGCAGCTAGCATCATCAAGGACCCAAACTACTCTGGCCAAGCTCTCATTTCACTCCTGCCATCAGGAAGAAGGTATAGGAGTCTGAAAACTGACATTCTGGTTCAGGAACAGCTTCTTTATAACAATTATCAGGGTCTTGAAATACCACAAACAGCAACTAAACTTTGATCTACGAACTGAGTTGGTTGCACTAGGGACTTCGGGCAGTTGTTTTCTTTTGCACGAATATCAGGGGTTCTTTTTTTAATTATTGAACATTTTCTTGTTTTTTAAAATTATGTTATCTATTTAGTTCTGTGTTTGCTGACTCGTTATGCTGCTGCATGTAAGAAATGTGTTGTTCTGTTTCGGTACATTTGACAATTAAACACTCTTGACATATTCACTGTTGCAATGTGGGAGGCATAGCAACAAATCTGTGCACAGTAATATCCTGTGGACACAAGAAAGCGTTGTCATTTGCTTTCTCTACTGTAAACTTCATTTGGTGGGGAATGAGAAGGGGGTTCAGGGTATACTTGCAAACATGACTGGGTGAAAGCAGGGACTCTGGGAGGAGAGGGAAGAGGGGCTCCATGAATACCAGGAGTTTATCTGCTGGGTGCCATAAGGGCCTGTCCCACTGCGGCGACCTAATTTGCGAGTTTAGAAGAGTTTGCTCTCGACTCAAACTCGCAGCATGGTCGACACGTGGTCCTAGGAAGTCCTAGGAGGTCACTGGAACTCTCCTTCATGCTCGAGGGAAGTTCCCGCATACTCGCGGCCTCAGTTTGGTCGAGCATGCTGAAAAATCTTCTGCGAGTAAAAATTGGTCGGCATGGTTCTTTTGAATTCGTAGTGCAGTGGAGTGGGGTCTCTAGGCAGTCGAGGTAGCCGAAGGCAATCTCCTTTGCTGACCGGGCATTTTAATTGGCTCATTGGAGTTTTCAGAACCAAGGAAAACCGACCGGTAAAGTTAAATGCCCGCTAAACTTTATTAAAAGTTGTCTGGCTTCTTAAAAGTGTCTCCACTCCTTCTCCCCCCCTTCTCTCCCCCCCCCCCCCCCCTAAAGGACTTACCATACACTGTGGCAGCTGTCTTTAACCTTCCTGTACATCGCGGGTGTCAATTTCAGACAGCGCTCCCCCGCTTTCCCTGGCCCCCGCCTTTGCGATGTGTTTGTGTGTGTGTGTGTGTGTGTGTGTGTGTGTGTGTGTTAACAGTCGATCCAGCTCGGGGTTTCATCGCTGACGGTCGATCCGGCTCAAGGTTTTTCAGGCGAGTGTCCTCGAGCTTGAAGGTCGAAGACAGTCACTGAAAAGTCACGTTAGTGGGACAGGCCCTTTAGTCCAGTGCTGTACTGGAAGATAAACAGTATCTCAAAGCTTCATATTGAGTGTTGTTGGGGGCATGACATTTTCCAAAAATTACCTTGAGTAAACAATAGACAATAGACAATAGGTGCAGGAGTAGGCCATTCGGCCCTTCGAGCCAGCACCGCCATTCAATGTGATCATGGCTGAGACACTGAACACTGAAACATATTGATATGGGATTATATTTCTGGGTTAGTTCAATTGCAGCCTACCAAATTATGAGGACTCAGGGAATTATAGAGAAGAGGTTCTAAAGTGGTGTGCATACAAAGATATATATTTAATATCGTTTATGGACAGAGGTATATGGGTAACAAGAATCTAAAAAAAAAATCCACTTGCTGTTTCATGCTGCTATGATATTTATTTGTAGTGTAGAACTGATTTAAAAGTTGGCAGATTCCTACTCTCATCAGATATTGTGTTATGCCGATCAATCCACTTTGTAGCAACATTATTTGAGAAATTGAAGGCATTCTACTGGAAGTTCCTACATGTATTACCTTTTGTTATTCTAAGAGAAATACACTGTGCAGTAATCTATCTAGAGTAACTCGTGGCAATGCTGTGTTTTCTGCTCTCTAACATGTAACATGCCGAATCGGGGAAAATCTGTATTGTTAGAAAGAAACTTCTCAAAGCAATACGGAATAATAGACAATAGACAATAGACAATAGGTGCAGGAGTAGGCCATTTGGCCCTTCGAGCCAGCACCGCCATTCAATGTGATCATGGCTGATCATGGCTAATATTGTGACGAATGACAGACAACAAGTTACGTTATTAAAATTGCTATGCTTCCTTCTATTAGTTGTAGATTTAAACAAATTAAAAATGCAAATCATGGATACAATCTCCAATGATCTGAGGACCAGGACCAGGTACACCCAGTGGCACAACCGACGGTTCCTAACAGTGAGGACATAGGAAGCTGCTTGATAAATTGCTATTATTCAGAATCATCCTGGGATGTTCTAAAGGACACTTTATAATTACTCACATCATACTCAAAGCTGCCTGCGCTGCACCGAACTGCACTTCATATAGGGTCTAGATTCAAACAAGCATCATTGTTTTTAAATTGTCTGTCAAGTTGCCGGCGGTCGCCTGAAAAACTGGCGACTGGAACGGCGACTGTCAGAGTGGAACACACACACACATCGCTTCCTTCACCAGCCCGTTATGCAGGCGGGGGACAGGGCAAGCGGGTGGGAGCGCTGTCTGAGTGAAATTCACACGGTGCAAAGCCAAGGTGATACAGACACACACCGCGATGAACAGGAAGGTTGGCGCTGTAATTAAGACGGCTAAAGCACAGTGTGCGGTAAGTCCTTTAAAAGAGGGGGGGGAGGGGGGAGAAGGGGGGAGAAGGAGTGGAGACAACTTTTAAGAAGCCAGAGATACACAGCTGTGAAGTTCGGCAGACATTTAACATTACCGGTCGGTTATCCTTGGTTCTGAAAACTACTGCTCATGTTTTTTTCCCCAGTGAGCCAATGAAATTCACCGGTCAGCACCGGCTACAACCTACAAGAACCTACGAGAACCTTTGACCTCCTGGCAACCCACTAGGACCTCCTGGTGACCCACCTACGGCACGAGAATTGTCGCTACTCTCCATGGCGGCTTCATTCTAGTCACCACTAATTTTTCAACATTTTGAAAAATTCGTGGCGACCATAATGCGGGAATGCGGGAACTCCTCACGACCATGAAGGCGATTCCCCGGCAACCACCCGCGAACATTGTGGCGACCATGTGGCGACCGCATAGTCTCCTGCTGTCGCCTAAGTGGGACAGGCCCATAAGGACTCCTTTTAGGGACATACAACATGTGAGGTGGCTGTTAGGCCTATCACATTATTGCAGGATCTTTGAAAGAGTCTTTCAATCAGTCCCATTGTCCTCACCCGGAAACTGCATAGTTCCACTATTCAAGTAATTCCCCTTTGAAGGTCATTATTGAATCTGGTTTCACCATCCTTCCAGGATTATAACAATTTCTGGTTATTTCTTCCTAGAATTGCTTTATTCATTAAAAAATATATAAACCACCTGCTTTTCAGACTGCTAATTTAATGGTATGGCAGGAAATAAGGATATAGAAGTAAGATGAATATGAACAGAAATAAACATGAATACATAGTTTGTTAGAAAATCCCTTTACATCGCTATGAATGTCATGAATTTGCAAAGTACACATACAGTCATATGGCACCATATTAAGTTCTTGCCACTAACAATAGAATGGTGGAGAGAAAAGATTAGAAAGACCTTATCGTATCCACTGAATAGCTAAGAATAGTGGGTCACATATTTTCATGCAGCTCGGCAAAATTATGATTTTAATGCTATCTTCAGGGAATTAATCGTTCTGGCAATTTAAATCTGAATCTTAGACCCTTTATAAAGTTTTGTTCCCAAGTTTAATTTTTTTTTAAATCCTCTCCATTTTCCTTGCTCAGGATAGTTCACAAACCTTTCCAACTGTGCTCCATATTGTTCTGATGCACAAGCAGCTCGGTAATTAAAAGATTTAATAGGAATCTGAGGTGGTGGATGTATGGAACACAAAGGGTGGTGGATGTATGGAACAAGCTGCCAGAGGAGGTAGTTGAGGCTGGGACTACCCCAACGTTTAAGAAACAGTTAGACAGGTACATGGAGAGGACAGGTTTGGAGGAATATGGACCAAGCGCAGGCAGATGGGACTAGTGTAGCTGGGACATGTTGGCCAGTGTGGGCAAGTTGGGTCGAAAGGTCTGTTTCCACACTGTATCACTCTATGACTACTGAATGAGAAAACAACATGTGAAGTTTGATTTTTAGTGGAATTGGTTCAGGGAAGAATATTTGTCGGAGCAACAGAATAACTTCCTTCTCCTTCTTAACTTCCTACTTTAAAAAGGGATCTTTCGTGGGATCGGGGACTCCTTGTAACACTGTTACAAGTAATGGCTCCACTTTGACACTTGGCCTGTGATAATGATCTTGGTGGTGTGGTTGGATTGGATTGGAAAGGAGAAAAAATATCAGTAGGTACTGTGCTAGTCACTGATGGATAGGTGGGGTGATACAGGTAAGACTCAATAAGCAAAATACAAAGGGCTGGAGGAAACCAGTGGATCAGGCAGCATCTGCAGAGGTAATGGAGAGGCGACATTTCGGGTCAAGACTGATAGTACTAGGGGGAGAATGGTGGAAAAGAGCTGGGATCAGGATAAATCCTGGCAAGCGATAGATGGATACAGATGAGGGGGGGTTAATTGCCAGATGGGTGGAGTAAAATGCTAGAGTTGAAAAAGAGACAAAAGGGTGTCCAATTAGGAGAGAAAAAGAGCGACAAAATGTACAGCTGGAGAGGGGTATATGTGTGGAAGGAGAAAGAGGGGATATAAAAGGGAAATGAGAGACTGGGAAGGTGGGAGATGAGTGTACAAAGGCAGGGAAAGGGGCATGGTGAACAGAGTGGAATAGTAGAAGAAATAGGTGTGCTAAGAAATAGAGAGAAGGAAGGGGCAGGGGGCAGTTTTTACTTAAATATGGAGCACTTAAATATGTTCAAAGTTGCATGTGGCCTCACTCTGACAAAGGAGGGTGCCAATGACAGAAAGGTCCATATGGGAATGAAAAGGGGAGTTAAAATGGTTTGAGTGAATGGGAAGACTCAATGGGCCAAATGGCCTAATTCTGCACCTCTGTCTTATGCTTAACAATCAGGAGCTCCAGCAGGTCCTGGTGGACAGAGGACCAGATTTTGGCAAAACAGTTGCCCAGTCTACACTTGGTCCTGTCGATGTAAGACTCAATTCCAGTTTCTCTCAGAGAGGAGGGCCTGCCTGCCTGATTTTGTTGCTTTCTTATTATCGTTCATTCTCTTGGAGAATAGTGTTAAACAATGGAAGGATTCTCAGGCTGATGTGACCACGCCCTTCATGGTTCAAACCAATATTGGGTGAGAAGAAAATCATGCAGAGCCGTGACATATTCTGGGTTTCCACAAACCATCCAACAAGGGACTCGTGTAAAAGACACAGAGTGCAGGAGTAACTCAGCGGGGTTAGGCAGCATCTCTGGTGGACATAGATAGGTGCTGTTCAGACTGATTGGCTGCTCCACTGAAAGACAACCCAGAGACTGGTGCTCAAGCTGTGCTGTGCTCTCCTCCTGATGGGACAACCCAGAGATTGGTTCAAATAAAAAGATTCTGATGCACAGGTGGAAATGCTATCACAAAGAGAAAGGATTTGGGAAACCCTGTCGCTCCAAGGCTACATCCTATCCCCTCTGAACTTTTATGGCAGTGCTATAAAGGACCATTTCCTGTGCTGAGTACATCATTACCATTCAATCTGAAAAGCTTTAATCTCCAGCAGCTGCAAATTTGGAAAACATGGGTGCAGCTGACTATAGTGGGTCACAGGCTTCCACAGAGCTCTGTAAATTGAGAGTCCTGTTCCCTGTTTCCAATGCAGCTTTTAGGGAAGTGAACTGATCTAGTGAGTTAAGTCTCAGCCCATGGCAAAACCTAAGGTCCCAAGCTTCTGATTATTTATCTCTTGCATCTTTCATATACCACACTCCTATGCACCACAAATCATCAACTAGGAAGCTAGAGCAGGTAATTTGTTCTTAATGCCAGTCTGAGGATGTTTATCAAACAACGTTCATTTCCTTCCCCCTCGTATTAGGAAATACCTGGCCTTGGTTCACTCCTGGCTGGATAATGTTACAGTTGGGACAGTGTACAAGGCACGCGGTGGAGATGCAGACAGCGTACTGCGCTGTGGTAGACTTCATGCTGTGTATGATCGGACTTCAATTACCACACCTCGCCTGCTGCAGCCAGGGATGGCCGCCACTGAGCTCCAGAGGCTCTTCAGACTCCAGCTCACGGAAAGCTGCCAGAAAGCTTCGCATTTCATCTCCTGGGAAACAATGAAACTTTCCAAGAATGAAACAGTGCGAGCAAAGTCAGCACAGGGTGAGCCAGAGAGCAATGCTACACAGTCCTCAGCAAACAAAGTCTCCGTAGCACAAAGTCAGGCCAAGACTGGACCTGACAGCAGAAGGCGCAGGACTGGAAATAACAGGAGACAAAGCTTAACTCTGGCGACCTGTTCAATTTTGTGTTAGGGGCTTCTGAATGTACGCAGAGTCTCTGAATACCTAAGCAGTTGCTTAAAATTCTGCACTCATTCTGACAAGAACTTCCCATCACATTATTGCACTTTAAAGCTGCAACCCTGTAAATGTCTTAAAATCTGAATTTTTAACCACTATCACTATGGGCAACTAATCAAGAAAAGGACAGTGGGTTTTCTCTTGGTCAAATGCTACTAAGTGACCTGGCAAACAGCAGCTGTTCATGAAACATTTTAACCCAGCATGACACTCTAATCCTGTAAATTAATTCCAGCAGCAGCCCGACACAGAATTATAAAGAGAAATCTCATTTTTAGGATTGTTTACATTTCATTGTAATTAAAACATCCAGGAAGCATGTTTCTTGAAAAATGTATTTTTCATTCCTCCAGATGATCGAATCTTTTGCAAAATTATGGATAGTTTGTGAAATAAGTCCAAAAGCTGCAAATGGTAACAACCTGAAATGAAATTAAAAAGGAAAATGCAGATTCTAGAAATTGAAATAAAAACAAAAAATGAAGGGAACTTTCAGCAGCAGGCCATGGAGCTGGTATAGTTGCTGTCTTACAGTGCCAGAGACCGGGTTAAATTCTGAACTCGGCTGCTGTCTTGTGGAGTTTGCACGTTCTCCCTGTGACCACGTGGGTTTCGTGGGTCAGGGTGCCCCAGTTTTCTCCAACGTCCTACGGGCACTGCAGGCAACCTTGGTTAGTTAACCTCTGTAATTTGCCCCTTGTAGGGAATGGATGCAAAAGTGGGATAACATAGATCTAGTATGAAGGGGTGATCAATGGTGAGCATGGATTTATATTGATTCTCTTCTGTCTTTTATATTCAACAGATCACAAGCAGTCTTTTCTTACGGTTGCAATTTGTGCTGAGTTCCCATCACACAAAATTATATCTTAGATCTATTGAGTGTGACCACGTAAATATTAAATTCACTTGAGTAATGAGCCAGCTGACCAAATGGTTGCAAATTTGTTCTCAATGGGGTTCCAAATAAGGTTGTCAATTGGTCTGACCATTTGTCTCTTGGTGGAGTGTTGTGTGGGAATGGAGCTGGTAACCCCTACCCCTGAGCACGTATCCTCTCTCCAACAAGAGTTCTGCAACATCCTATCTCGCTGCTCATCTCTGTATCTCCCTTTCCCCTGACTCAGTCAGAAGAAGGGTCTCGACCCGAAATGTCACCCATTCCTTCTATCCAGAAATGCTGCCTTTCCCGCTGAGTTACACCAGCATTTTGTGTCTATCTTTGGTGTAAACCAGAATCTGTAGTTCCCTCCTACACAGACAAATTGCTTTGCTCCTTCACACCTGGCCACTACATTGTTTAATTCCAAGATGATTTTAAAATGTATTTCTACTTCCGACACAAGTTATAAATCAGCAAAAGGAAAGGTTACTTTATTACCTTGCGTACAAAATTATCAGTTTCGTTTTTATTTATTAACTACCTATTCTGATTGCTGAATTCAGTGACCCTGTGGTGTAGCTGGTAGAGCTGCTGCCTCACTGTGGCAGAGACACATGTTCGATCCTGACTCGGATGTTGTCTGCGTGGAGTTTGCATGTTTTGCCTATGATTATGAACCTGGGTTTCGTCCAGATGCTCTGGTGTCCTCGCACATCCCAAAGATGTGAAGGTTTGTAGGTTAATTAGTCTCTGTAAATTGCCACTCGTGTGTAGGTAGTGGACAGGAAAGTGGGATAACATAGAACGAGTGTGAACGGGTGGGCGATGGTTGGCATGGACTTGGAGGGCTGAAGGGGCCTATTTTCATGCTTATTCTTTCAGTGATTCAATTAATTCTGGGACTCAAAGCAATGCTATTGACCAGAAAAGGAACTCTGTTAATACCACATATAGACATTTTTCCCTCAGAATCACCGCACTTTAACCCCAGGTCCAATGCAGTTCCTTCCCTTGCATGCTGCAAGTAGAAACTCATTGGATTACGAAGACTTGGCAACATTTCCCTGCACTTTAATCACATCGGGGCTGAGATACGTTACAAATAGTCAAGTGTTAGGCCACAACATTGGCTAGTTTAAGGTAGTAGCATAGTTTCTCCAACAATTCTCCCGCCTGGGTCAAAAGTTTTATCCCTGCTGAGTCCGCACTGTAAACCACAAATAAGAACAAGCTGCTCGCTGAGAGGGATTGTACACTCAATGAACATTTGAAAACATGACTGTGGTTTTGGCATGGGTCTGATGGTTTGTTGTAGAAGCCACTGTGTTACTGCTACAGAACAGGAGAACAAAAAAACAGCCTCCACCAGATGGTAATATTGCAGCAACCTTCACACAAAGGGGTTTGTTGGGCTGGGAACTCACATCTCATTTATGGCCAACAATGCTTCATGTTTTAACTGGCTAATTTTACAAAGCACCTGAAATCTGGACAATAAGTCCTCACCTGAACTCCTGAAAGACCGCAGGCAATTTATTCCCAAAGAAATTATATGATGGCTCAGGACCATCACCTCATGTCAAGAGACTGGTGAAACTAAGCAAAATCTTTTCCCATTTTTTGTATTTTCTAGAATTTTTTGTTTATTGTCCCAAACCACTGTGTTGATTAACTTTTCCACAGAATGGATTTCTAATAATGAGTGCTTCACACCTACAGATTTATGTGTACACATATTGCCTAAAAATCTACAAATTACTGGCAAGCCCAAGATTAGTTGAGGTATTTACTTTACTAAAACTCCAAATGGCCTAAGTGTAATTGACAGAAAGCCTAAACAAGTACAAATTCCACTGCTGTTGCCTGGGAACATTCCAATCTCAATTAGTTGACTTTAATGGGTTCACGTGCAAATGATTAAATATTTTCCAGGCAAGTCCCTTGGTGGTGAGGAGGACTTGCTCCCACTCCACGTCGTGGGCTCTGGGATAGTTGACAAGGCCGATGTAGGACCCGCAGACTCAACTGGGGCCAGAGCACTTTGATGGCCAGGTGGCTGAAGAGGTTGGGAGGTGATCAGTTTCTTCTGCCACTTATACTGAGCAGGAGGGACTCCAGGTTTGCCATGGAACCTGCAAATGCTCTGACTCCATTTTGACCAGCCATGGGCATGGGATTCCCACAATTTGACAGGGATGACATTCTTTGAGAACGTTATGGGATCGTTTCCTTCGTCCAAATCACTGGAATCTCTTGCTGTGATGGGCCCCGCGCTGTCAGATGCGTCAGAGAATGACTTAGAGCTTAGGCACCCAACACGTGCATCAACTCCATGACAGACGTTTCAGGGAACTTGGTTCAGAAGTGGAAGCAATGTGGGTTTGAGAAACTTTTCTCTTGTCCTCCTCCACTCCAGTAGGAAGTTTGTTGAAAGTGAAATGCAGGACAGCGGTGAGAAATGTTCAATAAAGTGTTGGGGTGATGATCCAGCTTTGTTTGATACTAGTTGGTACTGAGATTGAATCTGTGATGCACCCACTGGTTAGATTCACAGCTTCCTTGCCATCATACAGCAAAAGGTGGAATGCAGGCAATTATTTTGAGGACAGTCATACTTGGGAAGGATTCTCCATGGGTCCCTTTAAATTTGAAGGATCATGGGCTGTTGAGACATCAAAAAATCCCAGTGTAATGTTTGTGTAATTGTCACAGGTGAAGGATGAAGACGGTACACCTAGATCAATCAAATTGGCAGCACAGTGGTGCAGGGGTAGAGTTGCTGCCTTACAGCATCAAAGAACCAGGTTTGATCCTACGGGTGCTGTTTGTACAGAGTTTGTTCTCTCTGTGACCCTATGGGTTTTCTCCGGGTGCTCCGGTTTCCTCCCACATTCCAAAGACGTGCAGGTTTGTAGGTTAATTGGCGTCTCCAACTTGTAAATTGTCCCTCGCATGTAGGATAGAACTAGTGTACGTGTGATCGCTGGGCAGTGCAGTCATGGTGGGCCGAAGGGCCTGTTTCCATGTTGTATCTCTAAAAAACTAAATTGTGGTTTATAAATACAATTTGATCAAAATCAAACAATGTCGCATAAAGTGGCTGAATGTAGAATTCAATGTTGTTGAATTCCTTTCAATCAGCAACGAGCAAGTATAATGACCTATCCCTCTGACTCACACATAGTTGTCACATGGGGAAGAGATTCCTCCTAGATCGATCTCACATGCTCTTTTCAACTAGAGTTCCTGTTGGATTTTGGCTTTCAGCTGCCTGTAGAGCTTTCTATCTAAGAACGATTTTTAAATCTGTGTTCAATTAGCTCTTGGATATTCTGGTAATTTTCATCAAAGCAGTCCCAGGGTTTTCTGGTGGAGATCCCAAAAGTGTGTTTATGGTTGGTGATGATGGTGGACCTTAATCCAGACCATGTGAACTCTCTGCAGCCCCTGTTGACTGGGCTGCAGGGTTGTCTGTGAGGCACTGTCTGAATTTTATTACTTTCAAAACCACACAACTCCACGTAACCCTCAGAAAGAGATTTTTATCAAAGACTACTGAACAATCCTCCAATGTTTTATAAATGCACAACACGTCAATTAACTACACAAAGAATCCAATATAATTTTGGCTGGAAAAAATATTAACACT
This sequence comes from Malacoraja senta, assembly GCA_038087875.1. NCBI lineage: Eukaryota > Metazoa > Chordata > Chondrichthyes > Rajiformes > Rajidae > Malacoraja > Malacoraja senta. The sequence continues at coordinate 346,728,719 of CM075977.1, read as the reverse complement.
TATCAATGTCACTGAAAGAATCGGAGTGATAGGTCACTTTACTGATTCATTGCTGATTGAAAGGAATTCAACAACACTTGCCAACAGAAACACAGGCAGCCACTTTATGCTACATTGTTCGATTTTGATCAAATTTCTATTTATAAACCACAATGTCTAGTGTACACAAACCCAATTTCTATTTGACACATTGCTGAGAGATTAATTTGAAACAGCATGTTGCCTCTGTATCGGCTGAGAAAGTGCTGCCAAATTTGGGAGATGTTACCATTAGCTGGCATCAGCTGATTGTAAGACTTCCATTGTGTTACAGATAAAATACATCTTTCTGCATATTCTTCCAGTTGGCAATAAAAATGTATTGTAATAAACATGATGTGAAGCATGATAAAGACTTGCCCACAATGAAGGCCTTGATTGCAGTGGGGTTGAAAATCTCTACAGTTATAGTTGTGCAAGTGGATATTGTGTGATGTGGGGTGCTCCATCCACCATTTATCTGGGGCAGTGTAGGCTCCTGATGCAAGGATAAGGTTCTCAATACCAGCAAGAATGTCTTTATCCACTCTGAATGGTCCTGAAGTCAAGAATGAAAAAATGCAAGTCCTACAGCAAAGGACATGCAATTAAAGCCATAGAGTTATGCAACATGGAGGCAGGCCCTTTTGGCCCATCTTGTCTATGCCGACCAAGAGTCCCGTTTGGCTCATATCCTTCTAAACCAGGGGTTCCCAACCTTTTTTGTCCCGTTTACCCCTGGCAATCTTAATAGCACATAACAATGTTATTTCACTTATTTATGAACAACTAATGATGAACAGATGTCAGAACCAAACGCAGTCAGTCAATGAGAAAAAATATGTACAAGTCCAGAATCAACAAATTTACCCCCAGGGTAGGTGAAATTTACCCCTTGAGGGGTAAATTTACCCCAGGTTGGGAAACCCTGTTCTAAACCTTTCCTATCTAAAATCCTGCCACTTGGCTCATCGAGCCTGTGCCATCTTTTGAGGAAACAACCAATTGTTTCACTTAAGACAGACACAAAATACTGGAGTAACTCAGCGGGTCAGTAACTCAGTGTCTCTGGAGAAAAGGAAAAGGTGACGTTTTGGATCGAGACCCTTCTTCAAACAGAGCCTGGGGGGAGGGGAACTAGATGTATGAAAAGGTTCAGAACGGATGACCAAGGAAAGGTGGCGCCCACAATGGTCCATTGTTGGCTGTAGAAGAGGTGATTGTTGCAGCTAACAAGAAAAAAGTTAATAAATTCAAAGTGCGATGGCTATTTCCTAGTAACAAAAACCTGAATACAGAAGCATTTACATCCAGTTATTTGAATACTAAATTCCAATTCAACTAAATGGATCCAGATTCAGTAAGGTGAACCAATTCACTTCTAATGTCCAGTTTAAACTTAATTGGAAATGTATCATTTTAAAGAATTCAGGTTAACCTATTAAGTGATTTAAAAATAAAACATCAGCATTTGTGGTCAAAGGATAAAATGTTTTCTTTTTATTTTTTTATTTTATTTTTTTTTAAATTTTTATTTATTAGAAGTACATTACATTACAACCACATACATTAGTACTCGTCACTTATGTCTTCTTACAATTAATGTACTCCATTTATTTTTTACACTAGAAAAAGAAAAGATTGAAAGAAAGAAGAAAGTGAAGGAAAAAGTGAAAGTGTAGAAAATGTGACAACAAAAAAGGACGAAGACCCTATAAGAGCAAAATTAAAAACAAAAGAAAAAGAGTTAAGAAATAGACCCTAGAAAAGAAAGAGAAAGAGAAAGAGGAAAAAGAGAGAAACAAATATTTTTATGAGCATTACGTAAATGGGACATACCAATTCTTCAACTAGCATCCCCCCTTACCTGACCTCAATTTTTTTTTAAGTACTTTTGCACCCTATATTTGTAATAATTCTATAAATGCAGACCACGTCAGGTGGAAGTGATCTGGTTTACCTGCTAGGAGGAGTCTTATCTCTTCTAGGTGTAATGTTTCGAACATATTTGAAGTCCACATATTTACAGTTGGTATTGGAGCCTTCTTCCAAAATTTTAGAATTAGCTTTTTTCCAGTTATTAACCCATAGTCCATTAGTTTCTTTTGAAACACATTTAGTTCTGGGCCATCTTCCGTTATTCCGAAGATAATCCATTCTGCTTTGGGTATCAGTCTTATTTTAAATAACTTTGTAAAGATTTCAAAAATTTAATTCCAAAATTTTTGAATTTTTGTACAGAAAACGAATGAGTGCGCTATAGTAGCTTCTTGGGATTGACATTTATCACAAATAGATGATACATTTGGGAAAATTTTATGAATTTTAGTTTTCGAATAATATAATCTATGTAAAATTTTAAATTGTATTAAAGTGTGTCTTACATTAATCGAACATTTATGCACGTTTAATAAGTGTTCATTCCAACTTTCCTTTGAAATTTTAATAGCTAACTCTTGTTCCCAGTCTCTTCTGATACCCTCCGTAGATGGTATTTGTACATTTAAGATAATATTATACAAATATGATATTAAGTTTGCTGATTCAGCTTTTATCTGCATTGCCTCATCCAATACATCTACTGGGTTATTATAATGATCTTTTGTATATTTTTTCAAATAGTCGCATATTTGAAAATATTTAAAATATTGATTATTTCCGAGTTTATATTTTATTTGTAATTTTTGAAATGAAAGTAATTTTCTAGTTTCATACAAGTCACCAAGCGTTTTAATTCCTAGTCTATCCCAATGTGTAAAAGCTTTATCTATAATAGAGGGATTAAACGAGGGGTTATTAACTATAAGTAATAAAAGTGATAAATTTCTTAATTTTAAATTTTGTTTTATTTGTTTCCAAATTCGGATTGTACTATGAATAATTGGGTTCTTATTATAAACGTTTTCTATAGACATTGCAAAATATATCTTTCCAGATAACAAATTTAAATACTCTCAGTTTCCCACTTCTACTGAAGTGCTAATAATCTTTATTGTTTCACTATGGTTAAAGTAATTGAAAAATAATTTGTTTTACCCCAGGAATTCATATTAGGCTGTGCACTGAAGCTCACGTATTATTTTAGAAGTCAGTACCTCCATTCCCATAACAGGCAGCATGTTACAATTAATTGTGAAAAATGTCAAGAAGCTCAGAATTTGCCAGGAAGGAATAAAACTTAATTGGACGAGAGAGAGATGGGCACAGAAACTGCACCAATGGCCAATCACAAGGGTACGGGACAGTGACCAGCAACAATAAATAAAGGAAAGGTTTTCTCATTATCTCTCAGCAGACTTGCTAACTTGGGAGTTTCCACCAGTTAATGTAGCCAATAATGTTTGCAGCTGGGTAGTGATTGCTGAATGGAATTTTATTGTTAAGGGTGAGGTGTCAGACACTTGGGCAAGCAATATGTCATTTTTATTGGAGGTGTGAGGTCAAAACAGTCTCTTGAGAGGAACATTTATCTACTTCAAAGTGCAGTGATGACATTTGCACATTTACAATTTGCCCATTAACTGGTCCAAATGTTAATTATTTTATGCACCATAACTGACCCTAAGTCAGTTTAATTTACATCCAGACACTTTCTGGAGGAACACTTTCTGCATACAAGGTGAAACAAAATAAAGGTGTTTTTACTTCTAATGTTTTTTTCTGATTTGAACGCGGCTGGGACAAGGATTGCATGTTAGCTTCCCATGTTATTACGGATTTATGATTCTATGGTAAGTGCAGCAGTCAATATACAGATGCAGTTTTTAGTGGAACAGCCATGGAATAGAATTATGAACTCTGTTTGATATACTGCTCCAAGGCAATACATTTCATCCAACAATACTGCCATTTTTATGTTGATGACCAAACCAAATTTCTACCTAAGGTAGACACAAAATTATGGAGTAATTCAGCGGGTCAGGCAGCATCTCTGGAGAAAACAAATGGGTGACGTTTTAGGTCAGAACCCTTCTTCAACCGTTCTTCAATACATTATCTATTCCTATTCAAAATAAAAAGGCAGAAAGTTTAATTGATCACTCCATTATCTTTTCTATTTGCCTAGAACTCCCAGAACTCAAAACAGGAGCTCAACCTATCTGAAAATCTAATAGAGTGAATACAATTTATTGCTGCAGTTATAGTTAAAGATCTGACTGAACCATTTTTCAACAGAGCATGAACTTGAGCAACACAACTCTGTCTCTCTCAATTGCCCAGCGGTTGACATCCACAGTCCAACCATTCAGTTTAAGCAAGTTCCAAGTTCAATCCCTAACAAGCGAGCAGTGAGCTGATGTCGCCTGGAATGACAGCAACCAGATTTTTTTGGCTTTAACCTTCTTGGACTGATTGGAAAAAGCAGCAGAGAACCATGGAGGTGGCTATCAGATCAAGCTAAGATTATGGTAAGTAAATGAGACGTTGTTTGTGCAACATGAAGTATGCCTGTTATGCATTCCATTTAACTACAGTTTTGACGTCTTACTGGGCAAGGAACACTCAAAAACAATTTGTTTACTTCATGAGAAGCCTAGTAAATGAGTCCCATGTACAGACTGGACATACCTTTCAGATTTGCTGAACTTGTAGGTTGAGAGGTTTGAATGTGGCACAGTTTTGCTGGTGGTGAAATTTTACATTTCAAGACCAGAATGTTTTATGTCAGCAAAATGAATTGTACAACAATTATTGCCACGTAAAATTAAACTGTATGAGGAGCTCCAAAGATTCACACGATACACTGTGGAGCCTTCAATGATAGATACCCGGTAACTAATGGAAACCTGTAACATTTCCATTGGAAACCTGTATTATACTTTCAATAAAGTGATGAACTGTTATGCCAAGTGTCCACTTGGTGACATTATATTTCTTGGGCAACTGGAATAGTGAGTTCTTCTGATATACTGATAATTGTCCTTTCCTTAAACAAGTGAGGTCTTGATTCATGGAAACTGGCTACAATGCAACATTTCTCTTTATGGCAACAGTCACAGTGTTTAAAGAAATTAATTCCAAGAGAATTACGATTGGAATGTTCAGGGGAGATAAGAGAACCTGTACATAATTGTCTTTATAATCATAAAATCAGTCATCGTTGCTGTTTTAGAGGGAGTAAAATGACTGCTGGTTACAGGTACCTTGTTCACCCCTGAACCATGAACAAGTATCATGATAACACTTATGCAATTGTGTGATTTTTGAATTATATATAGGCATCATCATTTTATGATTTAATTACAGTACTGATATTTATTTATGATAGAAAAGCTCAGAAATTGATAGAAAGAATCCTTTTATAAAATGAAGTCTAAATTAATCTTATCCACATCTTGCTAAGTATTTGAGATCAATTATTTTCAAAAACATGTGCAGAGTTACCCGCCACAGTATCATTTTAAACTACAAACACATTTTAAACCGGAGAGGTGGATTTGCTTAAATTGCAATGGAAACTTTATTTCTTTATATTCTGTAATTCTTCTAGTTCTAATTTACAGAATGTAAGTGACACCTTCAACCTACATATTGTGAGACGTTCACCCTGGGCGGGTAACTGTGCACAGCAGCGCTCCCAGAAAGCTGATATGGGAATCATTCCGTGAGATGACAGTCTCAAAGAGCAAGACTGGAAGATAACAGGCACTGTGTGGAGTAGGACATCTTCACAGCTGCAAATTGCTCTGATCAGTTTACACTGATATCTTTATTTTCAACAAGCTTTGAAAGATCAGTCTGACAATTTAGATTAATGGTGGCTACAACAGCCTGAAGCATCCAAATGTAATTTTACAGTCCTTTCAAGGATATTTTAAAGAAGCATGGCCGTACAAAGGGAGAAAATCCCAGCAATAATGCTAGCTGTGGCTCAGATATTTCCCTCACATTTATGCTCACGAAGGTGGAAAGGGACTTGCACTCTGCTAATCTTGGATGCAGATCTATGTTTTCATCTGCTGACTTGTTTTTGCACAGGTGTACAACCTCCCCCTAGGCCGGTGGAGTGGGGCTGCTGATTCTTCCATGATCGGGTGCCCTAGGAAGTTGGAGTTGGGGTTGCAAGGGGGAAGTGGAGCAAGGAGACGGAAGAGAAGTTAAGGGCACTTAGCCCTCCGTTCACTTCTGACTAATAAATGGTGATGAATGGCAAAATGAATGGTGCTGGGGTATTATCAGGCAGAATAAAGCAAACAATCTTTTGAAGACTATGAAAAGATAGGTTGTAATTAGCAACAATAAGGACGTAACTGAAAGAATGAACAATTGCATATTATCTGCTCAGCCATCCACACTGTTCACTGCCCTGCTATTTCTTCAGCTCTATTTACTTCAGAAGCTTCAGCAATGCTTTATTTACTGTGTGTAACATGAGAATTTAGGACAGCGTTCTTCAGATTTCTCTTTGTCCTAAGAATAAAGCTGGGGCAGGCAACTAATTGGGGGGATGTGCAAACCATTATATGGATCTTTCACACAGAAATAATTCACCTACCAGTTTGTGGCTTAATTAAATCATATTTATACTGATGCTATTAATATAGATGATGGAGCAGTTAAAACCTTTTAAAACATATTATTCACAGTATAATATCTCATTGAATCTATTTAAATAAAATACAGATCTCAAAGCAACACAAATCTATTTATACTTGGTTGGGAAGATTAATGAGAATACACCGTAATTCTACCTAGTCTTTGTTACATTAACCATCTGCCTCTCTGAAGTCAAACTAATAAAATATATTGAAGATAGATATAAAAAGCTGGAGTAACTCAGCGGGACAGGCAGCATCTCTGGAGAGAAGGAATGGGTGACATTTCAGGTCGAGACCCTTCTTCAGACTCAAAATATATTGATTAGATTATACATTCTGCTGCAGTAAAACATGACAATGTGTTCAATAGCTTGTTAATAAAACTGCTTCAATCTGCTCACTTACATTATAACTACTGGAAGCAGACACCTTATCCTCAGATGTTGAGATGTTGGATAACAGAAGCATGCAATTCAGCCCCCTTCTTTTCCTATTCACTTATACCATCAATAGCATCTTAAATAATGCGCATTATGATCAGTTGCTCATTGCACATTATGATAATTTTCAAAGCTTTAGGGATGATTGTTTCTTCAATGAGTGCGAATTTAATTCTTTCATTTGTAAGTCCACACAGAACCAAAAGTGTCAGGTAGACAAAAGTGCTGGAGAAACTCAGCGGGTGCCGCAGCATCTATGGAGCGAAGGAAATAGGCAACGTTTCAGGCCGAAACCCTTCTTCCTTGGCCCGAAACGTTGCCTATTTCGTTCGCTCCATAGATGCTGCTGCACCCGCTGAGTTTCTCCAGCACTTTTGTCTACCTTCGATTTTCCGGCATCTGCAGTTCCTTCTTAAACAAAAGTGTCAGGTCTTGCACCAAACCCCCATGCTGTGATATGTAACACTGAACTTGCACTCTTGCTCACTGAGAAGCATCTTCATGCAGTCAGCCGCCTTGCTGACGATCATGCCAGTATTCCCAGTGTCTCCCTTGTGCTCAGTGCAACTACGTTGAACTTTGAGAAATCTGAATTCTAGTCCACTTTGCTGTTTGGCTTTGTAACCCCGAGCTATTGTTCTTGAAAGAATAAATCAGAAGTTCAGATTTTAAATTAAGATTCTAAAGCTATGTGGTTTTAATAGAAGTTAATTTGTTAGTACACTGAGAAACAAGAGTTCAAACTTCATCTAGTGATGTGCTAAAAGGCAATTTACCAGCAGATAAACCACTGGAGTTGCCCTTGCACGCCTGACTGATTTTTGCCAGGTCAATGCTTCCACTACTATGCTTATCCTGAGAACATTGCAATTGGAAGGGGAGAAGGTGGGAGTGGGGTGTAATTATTAGGCAATCTTCTCAACTACAATCTAGCAACCTCTTGTTAGGAGCAGTGTGTGAGCGCATGCATGTGTGCGTATGAGCCTGCACCTGAATGTGCCTGTTCATATGCCTGTGAGTGTGTCTGATCACATACCTGCTTCTATATGCATTGCTATGAGTGTTTGTTTGCCTGTTCCGAATGTAAGAGTGTGTATGTTGATAGGCCTGCATTTGTACATGTATGTGTGCAATTATGTACGTGTGTGTTTGCGTGTGCGTGTGGGTATGTGTGTGTGCGCGAGAGAGCACATGCTTTTGTGCACATGCCTGTATTGATGATCTGTGCTTTTGAATGCCTGCATCTGTAAGTATGTGCTCTAAAGCTGGTTCTATATACAGGTTTTAGTGTTTCATTTGGGTTTAATTTCCTACTGGCTTCGTGTTATTCAGCCACTGATGCTAAGACATGGCTTGCCTGCTGAAAGAGAAAACCTGCCTCCTTCACTTCTCTGGTTGACAAGTTGCATTTCCTCAGCTCCTTTAACAACAGAAAGCAATCCAATATCTATCATGGGGGCTATCAAAGGAGGAGGCTCAGAAGAGTTCAAAATGTATTTAATGGTCGGCTTTAAGGAGAATCTTAAGGATAGGTGGAGAGTTAGGAAGGGAATTCCATGTTTTTTTTATGATTCCATGAATTCTATGATTCATCACAGAATTGGAGAAACAGTCCTCAGAGCTGGAAGTTACAGAGTAGAGAAGGGCCTAATTATGGACACAAAACTGAGAAACGTAAATTAGTGTGGTGGCAGTGTTCCAATGAGGATACTGAGGTAGTTGAGGAGAGGATTAGTACTGGTCACCATTCGAGTGATGCAATAGAGGTGGAAACAAGCAGTTTTTCCCCATCCCCATCCTGAATTGTCTGCCTACATTTTGATCATTCCCAATGTCATCCTTTCCTTTTCCTACATTCATTATTTTTATTTCTCTTTTCCAATGCTTGTTCTACTCTACAGCTACTTTTTAAACTTGCCTTTTCTTTCCTTATTTCTTTGCACTTTTTGCAGTGTTTTTCCCCATTTATTTTTAATAAAATTGGAATAAAATCTGCAAAACCCAAGCATGGTTGAAGTAGCCAGGCCTTACCTTGCCTGTCGTGGGCACAGGTTACACCAGGGAAGGACCAGCTATGAATGGGACTGGGCTCTCCTTTGATTCCTCTGTCAGCACTTGGTGCCCAGATTTGCAAGTGTAAAATGGTTATTGTAGAGCAAGAAGGCAGATTATTATCTGAATGGTGTCAGATTAGGAAAAGAGAAGGTGCAAAAAGACCTGGGTATCCTTGTACATCAGTCACTGAAAGTATGCATGCAGGTACAGCAGGCAGTGAAGAAAGCTAATGGCATGTTGGCCTTCATAGCGAGAGGCAAGAGCGGAACTCGCTATCAAAACATGGAGGGGACGGGGGACACAATTTTTTGGCGGCCGCGCGCGCATTCGCACACTCACACACACGCGCGAGGCTTCGGAGGCTCAATCCAGTGCTAAATGCAGCTCAACTGCCTGTCTCACTGGGTTAACTACAGCCCTGTCTGGACTGACGGGATACCAGCACTGCTTCTCCACGCTGGCCATATTTCCCGCAAGTCCAGGAAGGCTATAGGCTCACCTGGAGGGACAGGCAGAGTTGACCTAGTGATACTACACTAAATGTTAGCTTCTCAGCAATGAGGAAATCAGATATTGCCAGATCATAATTCAGTCAGATATGCATAGAACCCTGCTGGAACGGGGCACAACGCCGGTGCTCTCTGTATTTGGTGTGTATCTGAATTATTTGGGTGGTAACACTTGGTTCATGATGGTTCCCTGTTGACTGATGTTACAAGTGTTATGTCTGAAGGACACAACAGCCATCGCTCAGACTCGCAGCAACGTGCATCCATCATCACCAAAAACAGAATTTTTCACAGTCCTCTGGGACATTCCAGCTGCTGATCCCCAGCTCTGGTCAGCATCAACGTATCTTGTGCGAGCGAGCGTTCAGGGAAAATTCACACATCAGGTTGCACTTAATCACTCCTTGGTTACTAACAGATACAGGCAATTAAAATGATGCAGAACCTCTATCATTGCAATCAATTAATTGATACCCACTGAGGCAGTAAATGAGTAAATACTTGCTGACATTTTCAAAACACCCACATAATCTCTGGGTTAATAGACATTCAGAAATACTACTATTCTTATACGAAGTATTTCCCTCATGTGAAGTAAAACATGACAGTTGGAATTTCCTTTACTTCCCCCATTCAGTGTCAATTAGTGAAAATTCCACCCGCTGTTCCTCTCCCCCTTAGGCCCTGCTCGTGGATTTTTACTTGACTGTTTTTGGAGAGGAATTTACAGCAGACCCACAGAGACACGTGCATTCCTATATGTGTCCATGATGTGCTTCATGATGTGCTCTTTTTGTATTAAAGAAACAAAATGCCGGAGTAACTCAGCAGGTCCAGAGTTGCAGAACTCCAGAGTCCAGAATTCTGGAGCCCAGAACTCCAGAGATCAGGCAGCATCTCTGGAGAACATGGATCGGCTAGATCAGCCACGACCTGAAGGAGGTTCCCAACCTGAAACTCTGCCTGACCCGCTGAGTTACTCCAGCACTTTGTGTCTTTCTCTGGTACAAACCAGCATCTGCAGTTTCTTGTTATTACATCATGATATTTTTTTGTTTGGGGAATAGGGGGCAAGGGGGGGGACTGTTGGTGGGGGGTGGGGGGGGGGGGGGGCTGTGACTGGGGTTTACGTAACCTCATGCAGTTCTTGTTTACACACTTCTATCTCCCGGACATTTTAAACAATTGCGCTGTTACCTTTTCAAATTTGGGTATCATCATCTCTTACACTATCCCAAAATTAAAGATGACTGTTTTCTCTTGAATTTCGGTGATGATTGATAATGGATGCCATTGTGCTAATATCCCTCGCATGAATCAATGAATTTGGAACACGTTTCAGTGGCGCAGCTGGTAGAGCTTCTGCCACACAACGCCAGAGATCCAGGTTTGATCCTGACCTCGGGGAGCTGTCGGCGTGGACTTTGCACGTTTTCGCTGTAATCGCGTGGGTTTCACCCAGGTGCTCTGGTTTCTGCCCACACCCCAAGAACGTGCAGGTTTGTGGGTTAATTGGTCTCTGCCCCTGGTATGTATGGAGTGGATGAGAAAGTGTGTGGAGTGGACAGAACTAATGTGATCAGGGTGATCAATAGTCGGGTCAGACTCAGTGGGCCGAAGGGCCTGTTTCCATGCTTTATCTCCAAAACTAAAGACTAAAATTTGAACGGGTTAATGAGGATCATGTGGAAGGATTATTGCTTTATTTGCATTAGCTACAAATGTCAGTTTTCAGTAAATATCTGAAGAAGGGTCCTGACCCAAACCGCCATTGGTCCATTTCCATCCAGAGATGCTGCCTGAGCTGCTGAGTTCCTCCGGTGGTTTGTATTCTTGTAAAGATTCCAGCATCTTCCACTCACCAAAGGGGGTCAGGAAGCAAATCCCTGTGGAGCACAGCGGCTCACAGATGGCGTTCCCTCCACAATCACTGCCATGTGCCATTTGGAGTTCTGTTTTACTTTCAAACACATTCCCAGCTGGCTTGTGGAGAGCGAGCAGAAACAGCAACAATAGGATTGGTCTCAAGCTGGGAAGGGAAACACCAGGAAGAGTTCCCATTGTCGATCATAACCGCAGGACACAAGCTGAAAGATGTGACCAGTGGCACGTGGACCGACAGGAGCGTGGCATGGTGCGGTGACCCGTGGTGCGGGGACCCATGGTGCGGGGACCCATGGTGCGGGGACCCATGGTGCGGTGACCCGTGGTGCGGTGACCCATGGTGCGGGGACCCATGGTGCGGGGACCCATGGTGCGGTGACCCATGGTGCGGGGACCCATGGTGCGGGGACCCATGGTGCGGGGACCCATGGTGCGGTGACCCATGGTGCGGGGACCCATGGTGCGGGGACCCATGGTGCGGGGACCCATGGTGCGGGGACCCATGGTGCGGTGACCCATGGTGCGGGGACCCATGGTGCGGGGACCCATGGTGCGGGGACCCATGGTGCGGGGACCCATGGTGCGGGGACCCATGGTGCGGGGACCCATGGTGCGGGGACCCGTGGTGCGGGGACCCGTGGTGCGGGGACCCGTGGTGCGGGGACCCGTGGTGCGGGGACCCGTGGTGCGGGGACCCGTGGTGCGGTGACCCATGGTGCGGGGACCCATGGTGCGGGGACCCATGGTGCGGGGACCCATGGTGCGGTGACCCATGGTGCGGGGACCCATGGTGCGGTGACCCATGGTGCGGGGACCCATAGTGCGGGGACCCATGGTGCGGGGACCCATGGTGCGGTGACCCATGGTGCGGGGACCCGTCAAAGTCATCAATCGGCATTGAGCTGCTCCGCGAGGAATGGCCGTCCAGATTGTACACTCGCACGAGGATGCTCCCCCCCCCCATCCACCTAATATCCTATTCCCAGATACCAGAGCCATATATGGATTCCAATGCAATACCCCTCCCTCCTAATTCACCACCACCCCCACACACCAACTTGACACCCACCCCTACTACAATGCCCAGGACCCCCCCCCCCCCACCCCCCACCATCCAGCATGAGCACATTGCTGGCCTCAGCTGCTCAGCACAAGGTGAGAATAGGGAAGGAAAGGATGGAGAAAACGAAACTGGTTGCAAAAACAGCCATTGTGCAGAGCTTTGCATAGAAACATAGACAATAGGTGCAGGAGTAGGCCATTCGGCCCCTTCGAGCCAGCATCCCCATTTAATATGATCATGGCTGATCATCCAGAATCAGTACCTTGTTCTGGCTTTTCCCCCATATTCCTTGATTCCCTTAGCCCTAAGAGCTAAATCTAACTCTCTCTTGGAATTACTTTGACAATAAGCAAGTCAGATCTCTGCTGTCTGCCACCCACACTGTCTCCCCGGGTTCACCCTGCAATGCTCGTCCTGGTCCGCATCCTCCCATCCCTCCCTGTGACCCCGGCCTGCTCAAGCTGTAAACTCCACGGCCTATCCTTGTGTCGCCAACTCTGGCTTCTTGACCATTCACATTTGTCACTCATCCACAGCTGACTGCTCTAAATCTTCCCATCTCTCTCAGCCTCTCCCTCCTCTCTGCAGATGCGCTTTAAAGCCTCTCCTTTGACTAAACCTTCAGTACCACTCAGCTCAGTTATATATGTTGTTTGATACTCCTCCCATGAAGGGTCCTGGGACATTTTGCTTCTTAAAATCTTAGACATGGATGTAGTTTGTGGCTGTTTTGTGGCAACCTTCATATTACCCTAAACCCATTTTGTCTCATAAAACAATTTATTAAATCTGGCAAGGAAAGACTGGGAATTCCAATGAAAGTAGAGGAGATAAGAAGCCATTGCACAGACGTGTAAACTCTCAGCACCAGGCTGTGGGGCATTTTTTACATAAACTGATTCTGCCTTTAAATGTCCTTAAAATGGACGAGTGCAGTTTAGTTTAGTTTGGAGATAAAGCATGGGAACAGTCCCCACCGCGGACATGCCATTGATCACCTGTTCAAACGAGTTCTATGTTATCCCACTTTCTCATTCACTCCCTACACACTCGGGGCAATTTACAGAGGCCAATTAACCTACAAACCCGCATGCCTCTGGGATGTGGAAAGAAACTGGTGCATGAAACCCACATGAGCAAATCCACATGGTCACAGGGAGAACGTGCAAACACCACACAGGCAGCACCCGAGGTCAGGATTGAACCAGGGTCTCTGTCTCAGTGAGGCAGCAACTTTACCAACTGCTCCACTTTGTTGCCCCTCAAGTACTGGGATCTTCTATACAAAACTAAAACTCTGATCTTGTTATCTTCCGGTTTGTGCGGTCTTTCGATTTGCGCAAAAACGGTTCGCGATAGAGCCACGATTTTTCGCTAGTTCACTCACCGTTCTCCTGTGTTGTGATTGCACCAAGTTTCGTTCCGATCGGTTGAATGTCGTAAAACTTAGCGACGTTTAAAAAATCTTATAAACCGCACATGCGCAGATCGATCTCTTCCCCTGCCGTTCAGTGCAGATCAGTCTCCTCCCCTGTCACTCACCAGGACGGTCCGCCACTTCCTGCGCCATTGCGTCTTTACTGGAGCTGAGGATGGCCGGCGGAGGTTTCCAACTGGACACAATTTTCGGACGGAGCTGAAGCAGCCCAGCCCCGAGCAGCCCAGTGTCGAGTAGCCCAGCCCCGAGCAGCCCAGCGTCGGAGACCCAGTGCAGTGTCGAAGACCCTGCCCAACCCAGCACAGCCTGGGTGACCCAGCCCAACCCAGAGTCGGAGACCCTGCCCAGAGTCGGAGATGTCGCCGATGTCCCACATACACACCTCCTCCCCGCCACACCCCCCTGCCATACCCCCCTCCCCCACAACATCATCTCCCCCCCTCCTACACCTCACCGTCCACACACACCCCTCCTCCCCTCCCACCCCACACCCGTCCTCTCATCCCACGCCCTTCCTCCCCTCCCACCCCACACCCCCCCCACCGCACACCCCCCCGCCACACAACACACTTCTCTTCCCCCTCCCCTCATCCCCTCCCACACATGAAGAGGAGGGGGAGGGAGTGCTCGGGGATGAGGGGAAATGAGCTGTGCCTGCGCAGTTAGGGGCTATGCGTGAGTGGTGGAATATTGCGTTGGGGGAATGGTTTGTGTTGGGGGAATGGGTGAGTGGTGGAATATTGCGTTGGGGAATGGGCTGAGTTGGGGGACCAGGCCTCCAGTGTGACTGTGACCCAACGGATCCCACTTAGTCTAGTTGATATTAAAAGTGACCCGAGTTTCTGGAAATTCTAGTTGGCAAAAAGATGCAAACAATGCTTCTCTTTGTATTTGCCACAGGTGGTCCAGAACAAGACCATATGGCCCATCGTGATTGTACAAGCTCTTTAAAGGACCGCTCACACCCGCATTCCTTCCCTCTCCCCTACAAGGAGAGTGCACATGGGGATGCCAGGTAAAGATAATATCTGGCTATCCTGTGATGGTCAAAAGTGTTTGCAGAAACTCAGAGTCACAGGTGTAGAACAGCAGTCGGGGTCCACACTACTCGGAATGTTTCAGCTCCTCTTGGGGAGGAGGCGCAGAGCCTGTAGCTGGGAAACAATTACAGGCAGCAGAGCTTCTCGTTATCTTTCGGAATCTGTTAAATTGAGACTGTTCCCTTATTAATGCTTCAGAGTGGGGCTGCATGCTCCAGTTATCTGCTGTCAATTCTAAAGGACTTGTTCTCAAAATGAAATCATTCCAGAGAGGCCGTTGCCATGAAAGCTCCCAGGATCACAGCAGATGCTAGTGAGCAGAGTGCAGGGGGACGTGCTCTGAAGCTCTCCACTCGAGCATGCTACCAGCATTCCTCACATACCTCTGGTTGAAGCTTCACCGCAGTGGGCTGTTTCCTAGACAATCTACCCATTTTGAACCACTCTTTGGCCCCTTACTGAGGTATCACACAATTCTCTGGGTGGCACTTTACTGAATATTCATCCACAAGAATTTCAACTTTGTCGTCTCCATTCTCCCGGCCAAACGCGACGCCATACAAAGATTGTGTCTCGCTGATTCTCAAGGCAGATTCAAGGACTTAAACTGACATCATTTTTGAGTGAAATAACCAAGATGTACCCTTTCCACAATAAAAAAAGAGGCAGTAAGATGGTCAAACACTCAATTTCATAATTAACACGTCAGTTTGCTTTGCAAAAGCAGCACTTTGAAAGATAAATATTTGGTTAATATTTGGCAGAACGGATTCAGAATTAGAAACTGACTTTCACAAGTGGCATTCTGTTTCTGATTTGTTTATGGGAGGGGTACAGAGAGGAACTAAATGTTGTTGAAGAAATAACACAGCATAAATAATGCACACAGTTAGCTGTTTCACAAAGTCATCAAATTTGCACCTAATTGCCCATTAAGCATGTCACAGAAGTTGTCTTTAAAATAATAGTGCAGGTATCATTATGAAGCCACATTAATTGCTAGGCACGACGTTCCATCTGCTTTCCCTAGAAAATATTAAGCCTCGCTTGCTCAGCTTTAAATTTGTGTTTGGAGATTTTAAACATTTCAAATTTTTACTTCTTATATTTATTATTTTTTGTTTTTGTCTCCATTTCTCTGTCACAGATGGCTGTGGAGCCAAGTCATTTTTTAAAGCGCAGCCTGATAGATTCTTGATTAGTAAGGGTGTTAAAGGTTACGCGGAGAAGACAGGAGAATGGGGTGGAGAGGGGAAAATAGGTCATCCATGATTGAGTGGTGGAGCAGACTCGATGGGCCAAATGGCCTAATTCTGCTCCTATGTCTTATGATCTTATGACCTCTCACCCATATTCCAATCTTTCCTTTCCTCTCTTTATTTCTCGTTTACACCAGATCTGATTGACCCGCTCTAATTCCTAAGGTCCTCATTTATTTTTCAATCTCTAAACCCCATTTTTTAAGGTGATAGATACATTGCTGTTCCCACTGTTCACTAAAACCCCTGATATCCTGTTGCCCCATCCGCAACATTACAAACTTTCAGAAACTTATTCAGGGGTTGATTTTTGAATCGCTGGTCGGTGCGAACTTGGTGGGCCGAAGGGCCTGTTTCCGCACTGTATCTCTAAAACTAAAACCTTTGTGAAAACTAGGATGTGCTATTTTAGATCAAACTCAAGAGGCTCCACTTCAGCCAAAAGCCTCTGGAAATATGGAGACACATTTCATGACACTAAACAAATATTCATGTGCTTTCTAAAATTGATTGTTGTCACACCACAGATAAACAGTTAAAGAATTATGTTTGCACAAAGCTGCACAGACACAAAAGGCCATTTTCTTCACTTGAGCAAAAGCATAATAAATAAATAAATAGGGAAATAATTGCTTGTTTTTCCTACACGTATGTTAAACCAATCAACGAAACTCAGTGATAAATGTACATCTGCTCTGAATGCTGATACATGACTGTTTTGATTCCAAATGCTCTCTAATTCCCAGGCTCCCTCCCAGTTCAGAAAACACAGGTCTTTTTTACATTTGTGCCTCTTCTCAGGGTAGCAGTACTCAACTGGAAACTTAGAATCATCTTGGTGTATTCAGTGAATCATATCTACTGTTACCACTATTCCTGATTAATGCCCAATGTAGACAAAAGACCCACAACGCCTATAGCTAAAATTACTTGTTCTTTTTGATTTTTTTTCTTCCTCTCTTAACCCATTGTTTTTTTCCTCTAATTCTCTTTCTGCACCTGATCTGGCATTACTTTCACAATTTCCATTGGTAGTTTAGTTTCATTGTCACGTGTACTGATGTACAGTGAAAAGCTTTTGTTGCGTGCTAACCAGTCAGTGTAAAGACAACACATGATTACAATCAAGCCATCCACAGTACAGAGGTACAGTTTAGTTTTAGTTTAGGGATACAGCATGGAAAAAGGCCCTTCAGCCACCCAGACCACACTGACCATCGATCACCTGTTCACACTAGTTCTACATTATCCCACTTTCTCATTCATTACTTACACATTCGTGGCAAATTACAGAGACGAATTAACCTACTTACCCATGCATCTTTGGGATGTGGGAGGAAACTGGAGCACCTGGAGAAAACCCGCATGGTCACAGGGAAAGCATGCAAACTCCACACAGACGGCACCCGAGGTCAGGATCAAACCCATGTCTCTGGCACTGTGCTGCCCTGACCCGACCCAGTTGCCAATAACTTGTACTGCAAAATTCAGTTGCCATTTTACTGAGTCGAGCAGGTCTAACTAAGAATATTTTTCCCCTCTGCATGCAATTTTTGCAGAAAAAAACATCAACCACACTCTATGCGGTGGCAGTTGTCTCAAACATCAGATGCTGTTCAGATACTTGCGACTTCATTTTTATCTTGCAGGTTAATTTTAAAGGTAAAGTAGAATTTTTGCTTTTAATAGCAATATCTCAAATTGCAATGTTTAAAGTGGCTGAAATTTCAGTAACATTTGTACTGCAGATTTGGAGCTCCGTTACTACAGCTGTGAGAAAAAATTAATGAGGTACGGAAAAGAATAATAGCAGGTTCAGCATTGATCACATGGCCATAAATAAATAGAGGGCTGCAGTTGACATTAAACAGAAAGAGAAAATGGATGGCTTCCCTCTAATTTAAACTGTATAATATGGCATTTCTAAACTGGTGGTGAATCTGTGGAATTATTTGTCACACAAGGCTGTGGAGGCAAAGCCAGTGGATATATTTAAGGCAGAGATAGATAGATTCTTGATTAGTACAGGTGTCAGAGGTTATGGGGAGAAGGCAGGAGAATGGGGTTAGGAGGGTGAGATAGATCAGCCATGATCGAATGGCATAATAGACTTGATGGGCTGAATGGCCTAATTCTACTATCACTTCTGATCTTCTGATCATCTGATCATCCATCATGATCATCCACTTTGGTAGCAAAAACACAAAGGCAGATTATTATCTAAATGGTGTCAAGTTGGGAAAAGGGGAAGTACAACGGGATCTGGGGGTCCTTGTTCATCAGTCAATGAAAGTAAGCATGCAGGTACAGCAGGCAGTGAAGAAAGAAAATGGCATGTTGGCCTTCATAACAAGAGGAGTTGAGTATAGGAGCAAAGAGGTCCTTCTGCGGTTGTACAGGGCCCTAGTGAGACCATACCTGGAATATTCTGTGCAGTTTTGGTCGAGATTGAGGAAAGACATTCTTGCTATTGAGGGAGTGCAGCATAGGTTCACAAGGTTAATTCCTGGGATGGTGGGACTGTCATATGCTGAGAGAATGGAGCGGCTAGACTTGTATACTCTGGAATTTAGAAGGATGAGAGGGGATCCTATTGAAACATATAAGATTATTAAGGGCTTGGACACCTAGAGGCAGGAAACATGTTCCCGATGTTAGGGGAGTCCAGAACCAGGGGCCACAATTTAAGAATAAGGGCCATTAAGGACGGAGATGAGGAAACAATTTTTCACACAGAGAGTTGTGAGTCTGTGGAATTCTCTGCCTCAGAGAGCGGTGATGGCCGGTTCTCTGGATAATTTCAAGAGAGAGCTAGATAGGGCTCTTAAAGAGAGCGGAGTCAGGGGATATGGGGAGAAGGCAGCAACGGGGTACTGATTGTGGATGATCTGCCATGATCACATTGAATGCCGCTGCTGGGTCAAAGGGCCGAATGGCCTACTCCTGCACCTTATGTCTATTGTCTATTATTAGTTTGTACTTTTGAGCTATATATAGTTTTAATGTTAAAGCACCATCTATTGTTATCTCAACCCCGTTCCTGTGGCTATAATCTTTGCTAATGTAGTTCCAGCCTAATGTGCGAAAAGTGTCACACAAGATGGGGATAAATCAACCTATTTCTCAACTCAATGGGCCCATGCACTGATGCTTTGGGTGGGAAAACCCAAATAAACAGATCTGTTTGGTCTCTCCAATCACCATTACAACCTTCCGTGTTAGATGACTGGCAGTTTTATTTTGATGGATTAAATGGCTCATGAGCAAAGTGTTTAAACAAATAGTTTTTTTTGGGGGGGGAGGGTAGGTAATCAGGAGGAGTGGATAATAAAGCAAAATCCCACTTAATGATGTTTTGCTCATTCTGTATAAAATCACAGCACTTTCTACATAGCACTTTAAAGATTGCAGTACATTTAGCAGAATGATACTTGGAGGAAGAGAGCTTGTACTGAGAATCAGAGAGAGTGGTTTGGTTATGTTTTGTAAAATCAGAGAAGATGGGCCCCACCATGGAAATCTACAGAGGGGTTACAGGCAGAGACACAGTCAGCTGAACCCCGCTACAATGTCTAACAGGTGCAATATAATCTCCAGGTCACGTTCTTGCTATTCCTAATAACAGCTTGGCAGAAATTTCTGCAGCAGCATTGCGGGGTTAGAGACAGTGGTGGGGTCAAAATTGACGCCAGGGGTAAGATTTGGGATGGCCAGCACCCAGGTGGGAAAATGATGCTGAAAGTTCAGATGTTTCTGTCAAGAGGCATGAGGAAGATTAGAAGCAGGAGGGAAAGCAAGAGAGACCGAAGATGGATCCTGGATGATGCTAAATTCATGAACCAGATGAGTTTTACAACATTCCAGATGTTTCATGCAGTGAAAGTCTTCGTCACTTTAGTGATATTGTCTATTTTTTTAATTATAGTTTTTTTTAAACTACTAATATTTTGGTGCTTCAGCTACCGAGTTAATACTAACTGTTACAGGGCTGCCAACTCTCACACTTTGAGCATGAGAATCACGCATTTGAACAAACTCTCACGCCCTCACGCTGATCAGAAATTTCTCACGCTCTGTGGTGAGAAATTCTGTGATCAACGAAAATGTCAAAACTCAGGATAAACTGCATGGTCCGCGGGTGTTGGAGAGCCGGGACTGAGGGAGGGATGGGAGCAGAACCAACAGCGGGAACAGATGCGGGGAGCTGGGGCTGGCGAGTGTTTACGGGGCTGGCGAGTCGCTCGCTGCAGTTCGGGCCATGGAGCAGTGCAAGAGTCCCGGGCCGTCGGAGGCGTCGGAAGCGTTGCGCCGCTGCCGTGAGGGTCTCTGTGCCGAAGGGACAGACTCTCAAAGGGAGGTGGAGAGAGAGAGAGAGAGAGGGGAAGGAGACAGGGAGACAGTGGGGAGAGAGAGGGGAGAGACAGAGGGGGCGTGAATGGAGTGAGAGAAGAGGGAGAGGGGGGGGAGAGAGAGGAGAGAGATAGGGAGAGAGAGGGGAGAGAGGGGGGGAAAGTGAGGTGAGAGAGGGGGGAAGAGAGAGGGGTGAGAGGGAAGAAAGAGGGAAGAGAGAGAGGGGGTGGAGAGGGTAGGAGAGAATGGGAGAGAGAGGGGGGGAGAGAGAGAGGTGAGAGAGAGAGAGAGAGAGGAGGAGGGAGAGAGAGGGGGAGATAGAGAGGGAGGGAGAAAGAGAGGGAGGGGGAGAGAGAAGGGGAAGCGAGGGGGAGAGAGAGGAGAGAGAGAGGGAGAGAGGGGGAGAGGGAGAAGAGGGGGGAGAGGGAGAAGAGGGGGAGAGAGAGGGGGGAGAGAGAGTTAGGGGAAAGAGAGGGGAGAGAGTTAGGGGAAAGAGAGGTGAGAGAGAGAGGGAGAGAGAGGAGAGGGGGAGAGGGAGAGGAAAGAGGGGACAAGAGAGAGAGGGGGAGAGACGAGAGAGGGGGAGAGAGATGGGGGAGAGAGAGGGGAGAGAGAGGGGAAGAGAGGAGGAGAGGGGGGGAGTGAGAAGAGAGAAGGAAGGGAGAGAGTGAGAGGGGGAGATGGGGGAGAGAGGGGGTAAGAGGAGAGAGAGAGCGGAAGAGATGGGGGACAGAGAGAGAGGGGAGAGAAAGGGATGAGTGTGAGGTGGGAGGGAGAGAGAGAGGGGGAGAGAAAGAGAGGAGAGAGAGGGGAGGGAGAGTGTGTGACAGAGAGAGGAGAGAGGAGAGAGAGAGAGGGAGAGAGAGGGGGAGAGAGAGAGGGGGAGAGAGAGGGGGAGAGAGAGAGGGAGAGGGAGAGAGGGTGAGAGAGAGATGGTGAGAGAGAGAGAGGGGGAGAGAGAGAAGGGGAGAGAGAGAGGGGAGAGGGGGATATAGAGGCAGGGGCTGCCAACTCCCATGCATTGAGCGTGAGAATCACGCATTTCGCCAAATTCTCACGCTGATCACAAATTTCTCTCGCTCTGTTATGAGAAATTCTGTGATCAACGAAAATTTCAAACTCATATCAACTGCATGGGCCATGGGTGTTGGAAGAAGAAGCAGCGGCGGGGACAGATGCGGACGGGGAGCGGGGCTGGCGAGTGTTTGCTGGGCTGGCGAGTCGCTCACTGCAGCCGTGAGAGTCTCTGTGCCAAATTCGCCCAGGTGACCTGCATGGATCAGGCTGCGGCTCGATGCATCCTGGAGGACAACCAGTGGCTGCTGGAAGTACCAAGCACTGGGTAGAAACGGTGGAAGATAGTGGACTTCAAATGGGGGGTGGTTGGAGAAAGCACCCCGCTTGCCTGCTAGATTTTCACTTACTGTAACTGCAGGAAAAATGTTCCCGATGTTGGGGGAGTTCAGAACCAGGGGTCACAGTTTAAGAATAAAGGGGGGGGTCAGTTAGGACTGAGATGAGGACAAACTTTCTTCACACAGAGAGTTGTGAATCTGTGGAATTCTCTGCCACAGAAGGCAGTGGAGGCCAATTCACTGGATGTTTTCAAGAGAGAGTTACTTTTAGTTCTTGGGCCTAATGAAATCAAGGGATATGGGGAAAAAACAGGAAAGAGGTACTGATTTTAGATGAATAGCCATGATCATATTGAATGGCAGTGCTGGCTCAAAGGGCCGATGGCCTATTCCTACACCTATTTTCTATGTTTCTATGCTTGAGTATAGGGCAATAAAACTCGATCACTTGATTTTGAAAGCATTCATGCATGGTGGAGGTATAATGTAGTCATTGAGTGATACAATGTGAAAACAGGCCCTTCGGCGCAACTTGCCCACACCCGCCAACATGTCCCAGCTACGCTACCTGCTTTTGGTCCATACCTCCAAACCTGTCCTATCCATGTATCAGTCTAACTTTTTCTTAAATGTTGGGGATGGTCCCTGCCTCAACTACCTCCTCCGCAGCTTGTTCCATACACCCATCACCCTTTGTGTGGATAAAGTTACCCCTTAAAAAGTTACCTCTTAAAAATACTTCATACAAAAAACATTGAAATCATACTTCTACAATGCACTAAAACATGATTTTAATACATCAAATTTCAAAGAGTTCCTACCCTGGGAGGGGGGACACCCTTCTTCCTCACCCTCTTCTCACTCGGTTTGCTCCACTCCCTCACCGGGTACCCCAAGGCCAGTGATCAGTGATCGCTCAGCCTTCCCCTTTCAAAAACGCTCCAATCCAATTTAAAGCATATATATTGCATTCAAGTGTAAGTTAAAAGACTCGCTACAGTATGCACCATATTGCACAATTTCAAGCTGAAAAATGCAAAAGTTCCGTAACAATGGGAGGGGGACACCCTCCTCCCACTCCCCCCCCCCCCCCCGGTCGCTATGCTCCCTCGGACTTGGTCTCCCGCAATTTCTCACTCCCAACTCTCACCCAATGTTGGCAGCCCCGCTGTTATCTCTGCAGCATTAGCCTCTGAATAATATTACTGGAGGCCTACGCTATTGATGCAGAGATATCAGTTGCTATTATACAGCAGTGCATGGTGATGCCTGAACATTGTCTATTCAAATATAAGCTTCACTCAAGTCATGATGCAGTGAGTTATCCAGGCACATCGGACACATTCCCAGTCTGCACCAAGTTGATCACTGAAGCCAGGACTTTCCAATACTGACCATCTTGTGGCACCCTGCATGTGTGTACGCACTGAGATCAGGACTGATGAATCTACGGTTAAAGTTCACATTTTAATAAAGACCAGTTGGACAACGTGCCCAATACTTGCAGAAACTATTTTAACAAGGTGACAAAAAAAACAAGAGGAGAAACTGGTTTAAAAATTAGGCTTGTGTGATAGCTCAGTTAAAAGTATTTCTGTAGTCAAAAAGGCTTGGGGTAAACAGGTTTAGATTATGCTATTGTAGCAGCAAGAACTGATATTCATTTTCAGTTTTTATGCGTTAGATTCAAAGCACAAATTAAGGGGGCATGAAATATCAGTCAGTGGGGAGTCACACTGTGCTCCTCTAATGCACCAGCTAATAGACTGCTTCTTGACAAAGGTCAAAGTGATCACGTGCTGTTTCTTCCTATCTGGAAATGCAATGCTTACGACAAGGAAAATAAAATAATTATATAAAATAGAATAAAACTAGAGCTCAAATGTATAGTCTAAGTGTTAAAATGTATCTGTAAAATGACAAGAGGTTTGAATTTATTGAGCAATTTTAACACTATAAATGCCATCAACTAAAATTCCAGAAAAATGACACTAAACTGTGAAAGGAGAAATTAGGGCATCTGGGTTTTAAGGAATGTGTTAAAGGGGGAGACAGAGATAAAGAGTATTTGCAGGGTTTGAAACGTTGTAGGCCTGGCAGCAAACTACAGGGCCACCAACAGGAGAGTGATTAAATTCAGTTTAAGTTCCACATAAACACACAGCAAAGTTACTCGCGACCCAAGGGGAACTAATGAATTTACAATACATCCATTAATTACCAAAGTGAAAACTGGGCAGCCATTATCAATGAAACAACTGATCTGGCAGAGCTGACCTGGTAAAGTCCTGACAGTTTTGCTGTGGTAAAGTACATACCTCACACATGGCTCATGAGTCAGCGGGTAGATGCGGGTAGATATACTTCTTCCATGTCAGTCAGTATCAAAGGCTTTCCCAGCAATGATTAACCAACAAGGGAGCTAGAGAGCCTCCAGTAAAACTGGATTTTCACACGAGAAAAGCCTCCTTGCAAGCTGCAAGGCACAGACGATCTCAACGAGCGAGCACACCTTGCAGCAAGGAAGTGTCGATCAGACAGGCAGAAAGGTGGCTCAAATTTCTTTCCTCCCACAAACCAATCACAACTAATTTGACCTGAAACTATGAAGTCACTGAGTGATCGCATACACCGATGGCCAGTTTCTGTGTGAAAGCAAGTAGCACCTGATACCCAAACGACGTAGCAAAATACTCAAACTTTGCCAAAATGTAATTACAATAATGGCTTCAGACCGTTTCAAGAAATGTTTCATTTAAGTCGCAGATTTGAACATACTGTAGATCTGTTTTCTTTAAACCCTTAATTTTTTCCTGCTCTAAAACTCCTCCCACCTTTTGCCATGCAAACTCATCAGCAATACCTGTTCCTCTCTCTGCTGCCAAATCTGACAAAGGGTCATGTAGTGGGAGTAATTTAGAAGTTGCCACAGGTATTCAGTGATACACAGGTATTTCATGGGAAAGATTCAGAAGCTGAAACCTGCAGTTGTATCCCATGACCGACGGGACTACCCTCCCAGTACGTCAGACATAACCAGGAGCTACACTTCGCAGACAATGGGCATATTTCATATGTTAGGATCGAAATAATAGAGGAAACAGATTTCAGAATCACAGAAAAGTTCCAGCACCAGAGGAGGCCACTGGCCTGTCAGGTCTGTGCCAGCTCAACACAAGAAAAAACCCACCCAAGAAGGGTCCCGCTGAGTTGCTCCAGCATTTTGTCTTCAGTGTAAACCAGCATCTGCAGTTCCTTCCTACACATCTCACTGCCCCACCTATTCCCAAAGTGCGGCAAATGCTTTTCTTTCCTGGATTCGTCCAGTTCCTAATTGAATGCCACAATTGAACTTTCCTTGATTACCACCCCATCCAGTTCAAATTCCTGGGTGTGCATATCTCTGCAAATCAGTCCTGCCCTCAACACATTGAAGCAATCATAAACGAAAGCCCATCAACACCTCTACTTTCTTAGAAGACTGATGAGAATCGTTATGTCGACGGATAATCTTGAACTTCTACAGGTGTACAGTGGAGAGCACATTGACTGGTTGCATCATGGCCTGGTTCAGCAACTCGAACACCCAGGAACTAAGATTGCAAAAAGTGGTGAATACTACCCAGTCCATCACAGGTACTGACCTCCCCAAGGCAGCCAGCATCATCAGAGACCCGCACCATCCTGGCCACACTCTCACTCCTGCCATCAGGAGGAAGGTATAGAAGACTGAAAACAGTCATGTCCAGTTCCAAGAGCAGCTTCTTCCCTAAAACCATCAGGCTATTAAACACTACAACCTCCCACGAAGCTCTGGATGACAAAGACTTGGGGCATTGTTTTTGTCTTTGCACTGTTATTGTTTGTTGTTTTATATAATAAACTTATTTTTTGCTGTTTATTATGGTGCTTACAGAGTACTATGTTCACATCAGGTCAGGCAGCATCTCTGGAGAACGTGCATAGCCGATGTTTTGGGTTGAGATGGGTCTTGACTTGAAACATAACTTTTCCATGTCCTCCAGGGATATTGCCTGACCTGCTGAGTTACTCCAGCACTTTGTGTCCTGTTGCGTATTAATCAGCAGCTGCAGTTCCTTGTTTCTATACTATGTTTACACACCAGTTGTGCTGCTGCAAGTAAGAATTTCATTGTTCTGTTTCAAGACAATAGAACACATTTGATTTTCTTGATGACCCCAACATTTCCTCCTGCAGCTTCTAGTCCTTTTACAATCACCTTCATTCTATGTCTCCTGATTTCTGACCCTTACACCAATGTGCCTGTTTTGTCTGTCTACTCCATCTGTGGCCTTCATTCCTTTAAATATGCCCATAAGTCCTTTGCAATCTTTTTGATTCCAAGGGGAGCAGTCACTTTAGCAGCAACTTCCTCTAAATCTCGAAACTTGAGGAGATATCTGCAACAGTATGACAAAAGAACCAGGAGAAGTTAAATAGCTCTTTCAAGGAACAGACAGAGGCCCAAAGGACTAAATGGCCTCTTTGCATGGTGTACAGTTCTATTTTAAGTGGCAGACAGCAACATACTCTTTAAGTTTACTCGAGAGGGTCAAACAGTTGTGGCGTGTGCTACAATATGAATTTATTATGTCTTGTTAAAAAAGATGTTTGGATTTCTGCGGCACTGTTGGGGGTCATATCATTTGCCAGGCTGGCAAAGGTTGAAGAAAAGCCATTGTTCCCAGCTCTGAATGCTACACAGTGATCTCTGCCAAAGGTGCATGTAAGTGGTGATTTCATGGAAGTGAGATTGACATGGATACAATGCTCCGCTCAGTGAAACAATGCCAAGACACAAATTGTCGAGGCTCACAAATGGTGACTGACTACTTGAGCAACTGATGTCAGGATGCTGATGCCAGATGAATTGCATTCTTGCTTCTTCTACCACTCTCAGTAGAACATAAGAACGCAAGAAAGGCACTTGGCCCCTCGTGCTGGCTCCACTATCACTATCTTGCATCAACCGCAATTACCTCAAGATTCAAAAATCTATTGGTCTTGTTTTTGAGTGCACTCTACAACTGCATTTCCATAACCCTCTGTGGAGCGACTACCAAAGATTCATAAGCCTCCGAAAAAATTCTTTCCCTTCTCTGCCCTGAACAGCTAACCACTTATTTTGAGATTATGATCCCTGATTATTAACATCTCCTAGTTAAATACCGCTCTTGCATCTGCCTTGTCGAGCTCCATATGGATTTTGAATATGGAAGGAAGAAGAAAGAGATATGGCTTTTCCCCACCAAGTGAAATTTAAATGTAGAAACATAGAACTGCAGATGCCAGTTTATACCCAAGATAGACACAAAATGCTGGAGTAACTCAGCAGGTCAGGCAGCATCTCTTGAGGAAAAAGATGGGTGATGTTTCGGGACGAGACCCTTCTTCAGATCTTTTGAGTCTGAAGAAGGGATCCAGAGATGCTGCCTGACCCGCTGAGTTACTCCCAGCACTTTATGTCCATATACCGTAAGTGAAATTTAAAAATGATAAATTACTGAAATACCATGCTTTGGCATATATATGCAGACATTTTAGGGCTGATGACCAGGTTACCAATAAATCTAAATCACAAGTCTATTCTTAAGGCACAATTTCCCCTTAACTCACCTGTGGAATTCTCTGTACCAAATCTCTTGCCTCAAAGATCTAGGCTCCAAGATGTAGCCTTACAAGCCTAAATTGGAAGGAGCTGACAAGGTAAAACAGCTCACTTAAGGATGGCAATAATTATTTTCCAACTAATATCAGAAAGTAGAAATATCTCAATTTGAGCTATCTCACAAAAAAGTCAGACTGCACTACTTTACAGATCATGGGCCAGCTTTGTGCAGGTTCCCCTCCGGATGCAATTATTTTAACTAAGAGCTATTCAAATATAAGTTATATGAACTCTACTTAGTATCATCCTCCATAATCTGCTCCAAAGATAACATTCCCAGAAATTTGAGCAAAACTGTATTGATAACAGCTATGAATTAACCTGTTCTGCACCATAAAGAATCTTTATTTCATCAACCTTTCCTGAGACATTCTTGTCCTCCACTCCCAATAAATTCAAATCTTTTGAATATCCTATTGAAAATCCAATAGAATTTTGACTATCCTGACAAAATAGTCAAAGGTTTAAAACACATTTTAGTTGATGAGTGTACAAAGAGTGGTGCAAAACTAACCCAGTAAAATACCTTTTGCAAACACATTAAACTACTAGTTGTTTTTAAACACAGATTGAACTTAACTTCAAATTGACTAATCAATGACAATGATAACGGGATACAAAAGTGGTATTCTCTGCCAATATTGGTGCCGGTATTGTAAATAGGATGTTGTCTAACTTTGTCATTCGAAAACAGATATTGGGGTTTGACTGAATCCTGTTAGCCATCCACAAATGAGAGTATGCAATATATCAGGACATATAACGTCATTTCCCCAAGATACAATGATACAATACAACCCAGAGAGTTGTGAATCTGTGGAATTCTCTGCCACAAAAGGCCAATTCACTGGATGTTTTCAAGAGAGAGTTCGATTTAGCTCTTAGGGCTAAGGGAATCAAGGGATATGGGGGAATAGCAGGAACGGGGTACTTATTTTGGATGATCAGCCATGATCATATTAAATGGCGGTGCTGGCTCGAAGGGCCAAATGGCCTACTCCTGCACCTATTTTCTATGTTTCTAATGCACCAGGTGGAAACCTAAAGAATAACAAAATAATTTCATTAAAATAAATCAAAAAGTGATAAGGTCTTAGATAACGATTATATCTATTTCCATTTTGAATCCATATTACATAAGTTGTGACAAACACCTGTTGGTGGTAAAAATTACGACTGCATTAAGATTGTGGAAAAGACACACCAAAAGTGCTCGCAATTATGAAAGTGAAAATCAATTCTCTATGCAAATTTCCACAAAGGTGTGTCAGTTTCTTCAGTAACTTGTATTTGCCACAGAAACAATGCAATATTGGCAGTGAAATTCTGGTTCAATTTCACAAATCAATAATCGAGTCGCTTTTAAAAAGTAGACAATTAATTTTAAGCATTGCCGACTATGCGGAGGGGGAAGTGTGGGTAATTTATTTCGAGCGGAGGTCGAGAATGTCTCAGGAAAGGTTGATGAAGTAAAGATTCTTCATGGTGAATTCATAGCTATGTGCACTTTTCAAATCATGCATTAAGCCAAATCCTTTACTCTAAATACACAATCAAACATAATTTCTGTGACTGGAAGAAGGTGTCTGTATTTAGGCACATTCAAGAACCACATCACAATGTGCAAAGAACATTTTCTTCTTTTCTTCCTTTTCCCATTAACACTTCCATTAATATGATTTTGAAACCCTCAGCAAATTTCATTGTCAGCAGCAGTCAGACCACTGGTTCTCGGAACAATCCCGCCTATTCATTACTACCTAGCCCTTTGAGAAAGTACCTCTGCTTTCATCAGGTGCTTCCTGCTGTTGAATGGGATTCCTGTGTCAAAACCTGCTTCCTGATCTGGGAGTGAAATTGAAGAACGCCTACTCCACAGATTCTGTCAGCTTTATGCCATCAAAGGACACAGCTAGAATATTTCCAGACATAAATAGCAGGTTCAGAAGGACGCAGTAATTGCACAGATTATTATTTGGATTATATCTTTCAGACCAATCTCAAAGAGAGGAGCAGGTGAGATCAACCCTTTTGTGCTGTGGATATCAAGTCTTCTTGTGTGTCACCTACTTTATAAAACACATAACAAAATGAGAAAATATCCTGCCATTTAAGTATCTCCAAGCAATGCCAAATGGAAAAGGCTTATTTTTTATATCTTCTGAACACCAGGTGCAACTGTATTTGTTGGATAAATAAATGTAAAATTCTGCATTTTTGGCATATCTTCAAAATTATATGGTTATAAGAAATAGTAGTAGAATTAGGCCTTTCATCCCATCGAGTCTACTCCGCCATTCAATCATGGCTGATCTATCTCTCCCTCCTAACCCCATTCTCCTGCCTTCTCCCCATAACCTCTGACACTTGTACTAACCTGTACAATGCCTATGATACCTGCAAACATTACATCATTCATGCTGTCTCATTTGAAATTGTATCTCATTCTGTGTTATGATTTTGATCATATACCACAAGGGAATAGGCAAGTTATATTTTGGAGACATTCATATCAGGGTATTAAAGGCCTTCTGATGTGATGAAAAGCAACTGGTGACTCTGACTGCACACTCATTTCCCAATCACAGCTTTATTAAAAGGCTTCGCTTTAGAAAATAAATGCTTAGAAATATTTTACAATATACTATAATAACATTAAAAAACAGGAGCAGGCCAAATGGTCTTTTGAACCTGCCAATCAAGAGGAATAAGGCTATGTTTCAACACCACTTCTTGCTCTTTTACTGAATCCAATTCCCTTATGCCTAAAGATATTGAACACAATTAATACCTCAGCATCTTGTAGGGCTTTGGATAAAATTGTTAAAATAATTTACATTCCTCTAAATGAAGATAAATTTCATCTAGTAGACTGTGACTTCTTAGGCCTCTCTAAAAGATAAAAGAATTGCATTGAAAAGTGCATTTCCTATTCCCTTCAGGTTTTCCAAAGATCTTTACAGTCGAAGTATTATGTGTGCAATATAGGAAATGTAGCAATTTATGCACAGCGGGCTCCAATGGCACTGCAATCTTTGTGCTAATGGACGCACCAGGAATAACCTATTTTTTTTCTTAAATAATGACATTGGCAGTAGGGTGCTGACATGGATAGAAAATTGGTTGCCAGACAGGAAACAAAGGGTAGAAATTAACGGGTCCCTTTCAGAATGGCAGACAGTGACTAGTGGGGTACTGCAAGGCTCGGTGCTGGAACCGCAGCTATTTACAATATATATTAATGATTTGGATGAAGGGATTAAAAGTAACATTAGCAAATTTGGAGATGACACAAAGCTGGGTGGCAGTGTGAACTGTGAGGATGATGCTATGAAGATGCAGGGTGACTTGGACAGGTTGGGGGAGTGGGCAGATGCATGGCAGATGCAGTATAATGTGCGGTTATCCACTTTGGTGGCAAAAACTGGTAGGCAGATTATTATCTAAATGGTGTCAAGTTGGGAAAAGGGGAAGTACAATGGGATCTGGGGGTCCTTGTTCATCAGTCACTGAAAGTAAGCATGCAGGTACAGTAGGCAGTGAAGAAAGCGAATGGCATGTTGGCCTTCATAACAAGAGGGGTTGAGTATAGGAGCAAATAGGTCCTCCTGCAGTTGTACAGGGCCCTAGTGAGACCACACCTGGAGTATTGTGTGCAGTTTTGGTCTCCAAACTTGAGGAAGGACATTCTTGCTATTGAGGGAGTGCAGCGTAGGTTCACGAGGTTAATGCCCGGGATGGCGGGACTGTCATATGTTGGAGCGGCTGGGCTTGTATACTCTGGAATTTAGAAGGATGAGGGGATCCTATTGAAACATATAAGATTATTAAGGGTTTGGACATGCTAGAGGCAGGAAAGATGTTCCCAATATTGGGGGAGTCCAGAACAAGGGGCCACAGTTTAAGAATAAGGAGTAAGCCATTTAGAACGGAGATGAGGAAAAACCTTTTCACACAGAGAGCTGTAAGTGTGTGGAATTCTCTGCCTCAGAGGGCAGTGGAGGCTGGTTCTCTGGATGCTTTCAAGAGAGAGCTAGATAGGGCTCTTAGGGATAGTGAAGTTAAGGGATATGGAGAGAAACAGGAACGGGATACTGATTGTGAATGATCAGTCATGATCACATTGAATGGCGGTGCTGGCTCGAAGGGCCAAATGGCCTACTCCTGCACCTATTGTCTATAATGCCACTGGATCTCTTGCATCTTTCTGGGAGATCAGTCCTCTCGTCAGATTTATGTATCATTCGACTGATGCCAACTCCAAAATCATTGTATTCACTTGGCACTGCCATGGAAGGTCAGCCAAAGTACTTGAGGGATTGAACGTGTGTTCTTATCACTCCAATGCAAGTATGCTACCAATTGATGCAGACCTGGATTGCATACTGTACAACAAACCCCAGCTTCCATTTATACAATCTTAAAATGTAACACTTCCTGACCGTACTTTCAAACTTCTTTTTGCTTCTAATAAACAGTAAAATCATCTCAGTAGACAACGCCAGATTGGCCAACGAAGGATGCAAGTGATCGCTTGGTGTGAATGTATACTGTAACTAAATCATTCGGGTAAACTGAAAGCAAAATGCTAAGATGCTGAAAATCTGAAATTAAACAGAAAATACTACAAGTTTTCAGCAGGTGAGGCAGATACCATGGAGTGAGAAACCAAGTTATGCTTCAGGTCAACACCTTTCCCAGATGCTTATAAATCTTTGTTGCATTTACACAATTCCTGAGATGATCAAAACAGTACATAGCATTCCTAATGTGGTCTCGTCAATGATTCGTATGCAACACCGTTCTTTCACAACAATGTTTTTGAAGTAAAGATTAGCAGGTCATTTTTGTTCCCGAATGCCTTCTGTGCTTATATGCTAACATCCTATGATTTGTGTCCAATGACTCCAAACCCTTCTGAATATGTCAGATAGACATAAAGTGCTGGGGTGACTCAGTGGGTCAGGCAGCATCTCTGTAGAAAAAGGATGGGTGACATTTTGGGACCCTTCTTCAGACTGGAAGTAGGGGGTGGGGAGAGGAGGAGGTGAAGAGCTGGAGGCGAGAACATTCCTGGTCCAATCAGGGCCAACCACAAATGACTTCATCAATCTTTAATAGTCTTGTAACTTATAAAATATGTTGTTCCACCCTTCCTACAAAGGATAATTTCATTCAACTTTATATTAAATTCCTTTTTGCCAAATCACTTTGGTCATCTACACCCTTTATCCATTTACATCCTCCCCATAGCTTGTTCTCCTAACGTCTTCGTCAATGGATACATTATGTTGGTATTCATAAAGTGACTTCAGCAAAAATCCTTGCCTCACTTCACCGTTCAACACCTGAATGTAAATCTTAACATTACCCGTTTTCTTTTCTGTCCAGTAATCAATC
Source organism: Malacoraja senta (assembly GCA_038087875.1). Taxonomy (NCBI): domain Eukaryota; kingdom Metazoa; phylum Chordata; class Chondrichthyes; order Rajiformes; family Rajidae; genus Malacoraja; species Malacoraja senta. The sequence continues at coordinate 346,695,680 of CM075977.1, read as the reverse complement.
CTCAATCCATGTTTATGTGTCATCTGAATCCTATTTGTGAGTTTGCACGTCTCCCTCCGGTCATAAGGGTTTTCCACTGGATGCTCTCGTTTTCTCTCACATCTCATAGCCATGCAGATTGGTAGGTTAATTGGCCACAGTACATTGCCCCCAGAGTGTAAGTGAGTGGTAGAATGTGTGTGGAGTTGAGGGATGTGTGAGATTGATGTAGGATTAGTGCAGATGGTTGCTCCGTGGTTGGCGTGGACTAGGTGTGCTAAACGGCATGTTTGCATGCTGCATAATTCCAATACCCTATGAATCCAAACTTGTCTGGCACCTATTCAATGCCTTTTGCAAACAGAAGTTTCAATGACTATGAGGGCTGATGAACTTTAAGATTATAAATGCACCACAACTTAACAATCAACATGTCAAGCTTCATAGCCTCCTCAGAAGAAATTTAAAAAATGGAAAAATATGTTCCCTTTCAAACTAAAAGAAACCCTCTCCCAACTCTGGTCTTCCATTCTCGACAGGGACTTTATCAATTCAAATCACTGCAGCTACTCTTTAACATTGCAATGTTAAAATTCAGATGAACAGTCAAGCAGGAAGTATAAAGTTCAAGCATTGCTTCAGAGTATCACGGGAGAGGGGAGGGCAGAAAGAACATCATTTTACTGTGTACTTTCGATTGGTTGCCACAGTAGCTGACTTGACAGAAATTTGGCACGGGTTGCATGCCTGCCTGAATAGTTGGTTATAGTGCATGGTGACCCAGAACATGGAAAATGGGTAATACAATTTTTAAGAACTAGGAATTTATTATGTACAAGAAAATGCATCCATGTTTAATTAGACTGCAACGTTTGATTAATTTTAAAGATTTAATTATAGAGATACATCTTTAGTTTTGTTGTCAGGGAACACAAGCCAGATGTAATATATTCCCATAACATTATTACAGACAGATGTACCATCTAAACATGTGGGTTCGGTGAACATTGATAAAAGAGATTTATATAAAATGAGGAGCAACAATGCACATATGTGGGAAGTAATCGATTTTCTGAAAGTAAAGCAAGATGTAAGATTATTGTTGGCAGGATTTTTGTTTATATAAAGGAGCAGGTTATTCTCTGAAGCGTCATTCTAGGCAACAGGATGCACATGTGTCTGCCTAAATACTGAATTTGCTAATTAAGTCAGTCAAGAAAATTAAAGTTAACAAGTCACTAAACTCCAGACCTAAAACAAACATGAGAGTCAGTAAATAAAATAAAACAAAACTGCAAGTGCAGAAAATCTGACACAAAATCAAAAATGTTAACTGTTTTTCATCGAGGACTGAGTTTGCAGTCCTTTATTTTATGACAGAAAGCCAACTTAAACTTAAACAAACCAAACGGATTGTTCAAAATCCTAGTAACAACAATATTTTCATGTCTCAATTCCAAGAGAAATCTTTCCACATGCAAGTCATTAAGATATTTCCCAAGCACCAACTTCACTAAAAATGGAACCACCGCTATTTGCACAAAGATGAGATAAAACCATGGGAATCTCACAGACATTCGAATGGCAGCAGTAAGATTGTACCGATGTTAAATGCTATTGTCTGGGATGTAACTATCCTCACTATCTTACTCCTGTTACATGTTCCTTTGTAAATCCTCATATGTCTTTCTGATCAAAGAAAAGGAAAATGAGGGGTTTTGCAAGAACAAACTTCTGCTAAGATTAACCGATGGAAAATGATGTTAATGAACACTGCAGTGCCACCCTCATTTAACTCTGATAACACTTGCAAACAAGGGTTATCCCCAAAGCATTAAATTCTTCTTTAAAGTGTTTGATTGTGCCCTTCCGGCATTTATTTTCCTGCACGTCTTATCGATAGAAGTGAATGAAGAAGGAGCTACTTGACATTGTGTATGAAGGAACTGCAGATACTGGTTTAAACCAAAGATAGACACAAAAAACATCTTAGACGAGGCCCTCACTAGGGTCTCCACAGTATCCAGCAGCTCCTCTCTTGCTCCCCCTCCCCCTAGTCATAACAGGGACAGAGTCCCCCTTGTCCTCACCTTCCACCCCATCAGCACATAATCCTCTGACATTTTTGCCACCTCCAACGGGATCCCACTACTAGCCACATCTTCTCATCTCCACCCCTTTCCACTTTCCGCAGAGACCGTTCCCTCCGCGGCTCCCTGGTCAACTCGTCCCTTCCCACCCAAACCACCCGCTCCTCAGGTACTTTTCCCTGCAACCGCAGGAGATGCAACACCTGTCCCTATACCTCCCCCCTCAATTCCAACAGTCTTTTCAGGTGAGGCAGAGGTTCACTTGCACCTCCTCCAACCTCATTGACTGAAGCCGCTGTTCCAGGTGTGGACGCCTGTATATCAGCGAGACCAAGCGCAGGCTGGGCGATCGTTTCGCTGAACACTTCCGCTCAGTCCGCCTAAACATACCTGATCTCCCGGTTGCTAAACACTTTAACTGCCCCTCCCATTCCCACACTGACCTTTCTGTCTTGTGCCTCCTCCATTGTCAGAGTGAACCCCAGCGCAAATTGGAGGAACAGCACCTCATATTTCACTTGGGCAGCTTACACCCCACAGGTATGAACATTGACTTCTCTAATTTCAAGTAACCCTTGTTTTCCCTCTGTCTCCATGCCTCCCTCTTCCCAGTTCTCTGACCAGTCTTACTGTCTCCAACTACATTATATCTGTTTGCTTTGTTGTTGCCTTCTCCCAGCTAACAATGATCTATTTTACATTTGATCACCATTCCCTTTGCCCTATTTTCACACCTTCACACTTCCTTATCTGTCTATCTCCCTCCCTCTGACGTCAGTCTGAAGAAGGGGCTCGACCCGAAGCATCACCCATTCCTTCTCTCCAGAGATGCTGCCTGTCCTGCTGAGTTACTCCAGCATTTTGTGTCTATCTTTAGCTACTTGCCAATGATGGGGGAAGCTAATCCAGATATTTCTACCTGACTTTGGCCAAAGACACCATGATGTTTGAATCACAGTTATTGCTAGATAACGCATTGCAGCATTGAATAGTGGAGGAATTTTACATCTTTTCACTGTGAACTGCAGGTGCTTCACACCACATCCGAAACGTCTATTATCAAAATCATAAATGGGCAAAACATTTTCTCAATTCTAGAAACAAATAACTGCAGATGCTGGTTTACAAAATAAATCACAGAGTGCTGGTGTACCTCAGCAGGTCAGGAAGCATCTCAGGGGGACATGGATAGGTGATGTTTCAGGTCTGGACCTTCCAGTCTGAAGGGTCCCGATCCGAAACATCACCTATCCATGTTCTCCTGAGATGCTGCCTGACCCACTGAGCTTCTCCAGCACTATGTGTCTCGTTTTCACAATTCTTCCTGGCATGCAGGTTCCTTGGCGTAAATATCCCACCATATTAACTTTGTTGGAGACAAAGAACATGTTTTGTAGGATCATGTGAATAATACTCCTTTATTCCATGGAAAATGGCAGTCGCTGTGAATTAGAATATCATATGTAATTCCACCAACTTCCCTCGTAATGAATTTGCTATAGATGATACTGAACAGCAATATTAAATCTGGATCTTTCTAAATCAGAAGATTATGAGGCATGAATTGTTGAGGCAAACTATTCAGACTATGAAGCGTTCATATCTGATAAATATGTAAAATTGATCCACCCAGTTACAGAAGCCATTTGTTTTATCAACAATTTCCAAAGATTTTGCCTCCATAGATATCAGAAAGTCTGTTCCATATAAAAATAATTTTAATTCGGAGTCACGTGAGTGACTACGTGAAGAAGACCCGTCAGGGCGCATGCGCGTCATTACGTCGGTCGCATTGGCGCAGACAGGCTGGGAGGAACAAAGTTCTCCAGCGGTAAGTTTGAAAAATCCTGCAGGTAAGTTTAAACTTACTTTTCAGGTTGTCCGTTGCAGGAATCTTTTTTTGCAGGTTCCTGCTGGACATGAAATTGAAGCATAACCCGGTGCACCGCGGGGAAATTGTTGACCGCGGGGATGCCGGCTTCGGACCGCGGGAGTGCGGTAGCAGGCGGCCGGTGGGTTTTGCTGGTTGAGTCGCGGACAGAACGGTTCGCGACTCCCGAGGTTTAATTCGGGCCGCGGGGTTTTGTGGACCGCGGGTTATGCAAGCTACGGTCACTGCGGGTGGTTGTTGGGCTTGTTATTTCGAGTCGCTGACAGGCAGGTCAGCGACTCCCGAAATGTGTTTTAAATATGGGCCGCGGGGTTCTCTAGACCGCGGGGATACCGGCTACGGTCCGCGGTAAAGTGAGGAGCCGGTGGCCGTCGGATTTCTTGTTAGAGTCGCTGACAGTAAGGTCAGTGACTCCCGAGGGTGTTCGGGGTGCAGACTGAGCGTGGTCGTCGGGTTACTACACGACTCATTGAGGCAGGGACCCCGACTTTGGCAGCCCATATGAGTCTAAACTATGTGGAGCCTGGCCAGGAGGGTCCCCTCTGTTATATATGCATGTCCTCACATGAGTATTATCCTGATATGGTGCGCCATATCAGGGCAGGTCATCAGGGGATTGCAGCAGCACCTGTGTTTCAGGGCTGCTTACCAATTCCCTCAGTGGAGAGGAGTACAAGGGGTCAGTGTGTGGCTGACCCCAACCCCAACTCAGGAAATGAGATTAGTGGTTTATCACCCTTATGCCATTATTAAGAAAGCACATCAGCGCCTCTACTTCCTGAGAAGATTACGGAGTCGGTTTGTTAAGGAGGACTTCTAACTTCTACAGGTGCACAGTAGAGAGCATGCTGACCGGTTGCATCGTGGCTTGGTTCGGCAACTTGAGCGCCCTGGAGAGGAAAATACTACAAAAAGTAGTAAACACTGCCCAGTCCATCATCGGCTCTGACCTCCCTTCCATCGAGGGGATCTATCACAGTCGCTGCCTCAAAAAGGCTGGCAGTATCATCAAGGACCCACACCATCCTGGCCACACACTCATCTCCCTACTACCTTCAGGTAGAAGGTACAGGAGCCTGAAGACTGCAACGACCAGGTTCAGGAATAGCTACTTCCCCACAGCCATCAGGCTATTAAACCTGGCTCGGACATAACACTGAACTTTATTAGCCAATACTGTTATTTGCACTTTATCAGTATATTGATTCATGTGTGTATATATTTATAGAATGCCTTGTAGTCAATGCATGCTATGTTCTGTTGTGCTGAAGCAAAGCAAGAATTTCATTGTCCTATCAGGGACACATGACAATAAACTCACTTGAACTTGAATTTGTGTCTATGGCAGTAGCATTTTCTGCTAATTCTGTGGAGGTTTCAGGTCTAGGTCCAAGCTGGCCTTCAAGGAGAATTTACAATTCACGCATCCCGGCAGTGCTGCCCTCCAAATTAAGGACAAACGCAATTTTGGGAAGCGTTCAAAAGGGTAGAAATTATAGTTACCACTTGGTCACGTTGTGACTATCATACCGAGACAGATGATTATCATTTACTCAATTAAGGAAATGGGAAGCCTTGTTGAGCTCTATTATCAGTCACCTGTGGGAGTTACACCAGGTGGCGTCATAGTAATTCTGCTCATTAAAGGGACTGTGCACGTTTTCTTCCCCAAGACGCCGGATTATTCATATTAAAAGTAAATAAATCCCAGGTTTAACTGGGATGGGCGTCTTCATTCACATAAATGTCTTTGCCTATGACAAATAACTGTTAAGTTTTGTTCCAACATTTCCCACTATGTCTGATGTACGGGGGCCAGAGGCGCTCCAATTCTTCCCTATAGACGGCGTTGCCATCGGGAATGAGCACGATTTGGAGTCGCTAGCACGTGCAGCCTGTTTGGGGAAGGAGGATACCAACAGAGCATCGATTTGCATGGCTAGTCCTGGCGGCTGCTGTAGGCAGCGACCTGATAACCCCAACTCAGAGTGAGTGCCAAGCCTGGGGTATCAATGTCAGACAACATTGCGTCTTGTTGCAATCCAACAACGTTCCATCGTAAGGCATGTCAGGCAGCAACACCTAGTAAAGGGTTGCAAAATTCCTCCCACTCAAGGGTCAGAGTGGTTGAGAGAGTGCTACAGGAGGATGCACATGTGCCTGAAGCAACACCTGTTTGCAGGGTTGCCATTCCTCCCACTTGGTGCACCACAGTGGTCGAGATAGTGCTAAAATACATGCACACATGCCTGAGGCGACACCTAGTAAAGGGTTGCCAAAATTTCTCCCACTCAAATGGCGGAGTGGTTGAGAGAGTGCTACATGAGTATGCACATGGGCCTGAAGCAACACCTGTTTGCAGGGTTGCCATTACTCCCACTCGGTTCTCCGTAGTGGTCGAGATGGTGCCAAAATACATGCACACAGGCCTGGGGCAGCTCCTGTTGCAAGTTGCATAAGTCCTCCCACGTGGATGTACAGCAGATGAAGATGGAGCCACACACATATATGATAAGATTGTGGGGAATGGTGTCGAACAACATGCTTGGTACAGAGGCATGTACAAGCAAATGGAGGAGATGGATGGTGATACCTGCTTCAGCGTTGAATAGTCCCACTCTAAAAGAGTGTCTAAGGTTAGTATGGATTAACTCCAAACAGGAATCCAAACATGGCTATGTGCCGGGATCCCATGCTGAATGCATGAGGGAAAGCAGTGGGCGTTGCCTCTAAAATTGCTGCTCCAGCCAGAGAAATCCAATTTAACACCTGACTATTTGGGTCACAATTGATTCAATTAAGTGACTCTGCCCAGGGAAAAAAAAGGGTAGAGCTAATTGACAGCTGTATCAAGCTAATTGAGGCATTAAGGATACATTCGGGTCATTATAATAGACCTATGCAGCTATCAGTAAAGGCTATTTCTGATTTACAATGGTGGATTCACCATGTGTCCAGGAGTTATAGCAAGGTAATGCTTGACCAGCCTTCCATGATTTTGCAGATGAATGTCAGTGCACTCGGGTGGGGTGTCACGGATACGAGTTTCAGCTGTGGAGGCAGATGGACTGAGCAAGAGGCATCTATTAAGAGGTTTTTATGGACAAGGCTTATTGCTCAAACAAATGTAATCTGCATGTTCAGTTTCAGATTGACAATATTACGCAAGTGGCATATATATTAATCATATCGGTGGAATCAAGTCGGTATTTTGTGACAGATTGGCTAATCAAATTTGGGCCTGGTGCATTGAAAAATATATTTCAGCTATTTATCTACCAGGTAGATTCTACATAATAGCAGACGCCAAGTCACAAAAGTTCCTTGACAACATAGATTGGAAGTTGAACCAGGAGGTGTTCAATAATATAGCACTTGTATATGAATGCCAGATATCGATTTGTTTTGCATCAAGGTTCAACCATCAGCAGCCTAAATGGGTTTCATGGGAACCAGACCAGGTGGCAGTTGCAATTGATACTTTGACGTTACATTGGGGTGGTATGTTTTATATATTTGCCTACCATTTTGCCTAATAGGTCGGAGTCTGCAAGAAATCAAGCAGGATGCCACTTTGGGGGTGCTTGTAATACCTAATTGGCCGAATCAAGCATGGTTCCCTTTGATGTTACAGTTGGGGATCCAACCTCTTTTTGGTGGTTCCCAAGCGTAGGAATTGACTGGAGCATCCGCTAACATGGGAAAGTCATCTGTTATGTGATTGTATTGACTTGTTAATTTGCAGGTTTTAAGAAGGCCATACCTGGAGCAAGGACTGTCTGGGTGAACGGTGGACATGCTCACTGTAGCCTGGAGAAAGAGTACTCAAAAGGGGTATATTACTTATGTAAAAAATGGGAGCAATATTGTGTACAAAATAATATTGACTATAGTACTGCAGGTATTGTGGATATTTTAGAGTGCCTGTTGACACTCTACGATGATGAGGGGCTCAGTTATAGCACCATTAATACAGCTTTAAGTGCTTTGTCATCGTATGGTTTTGATGGGGTCAGGAAAGATCCTATTGAGTTTCATCATATCATAGCTGGATTGATGAAAGGAATTTCAACTTTAAACCTCCTAAACCCAGGTATATGGCGATCTGGGATGTAAGTGAGGTCCTCAAGATGCTTCGACAGTAGGTTCCTGTCATGTCTCTGAATTTGCCAAACTAATCATGAAAGTGGTTATGCTCTTGGCATTGGTTCAGCATAGCAAGTGCAGATTTTGCAAAAACTTCTGCTAGACAGGATGGAAGTTGTTGAAGAGAATGTTATGTTTTATAATTGCGTCCTGTTTAAGCAGAGCAGGTCAGGTGTCACAGGTTTGTTAAAATTGTGTTTCAGCATAACCTACTGATCCATGTTTATGTGTAATGGCACATTTATTTTCATTATATTGAAGCTATAAAGAGCTTAAGAAATGTGGAAACAGTATTGTTTATCAGTTACATGAAGCCACACAGGAGAGTGTCAGTGCAGACTATCTCAAGGTGGTTTAAAGCAAATGTTGATTAAGGCAGGTATTAACACTGAAGTGTATATATCCTTTTTCCACTAGTGCAGCAGCAACGTCGTCGGCTAGGGCGATGGATGTTCACAGCGGCCATATTTTTATAGATGCCGGGTGGTCAAATTAATTCTTTATTTTTTTATTTTTACCATCGGCCGATCGGAGAGAGGCTGTTTGCAAATTCAGTATTAAGTCCTGTTTAGTTTCCCCTGGTATAGAGGGGTTACTGTTTGTTTTGATTATTCAAATCATTGTTACTGCATGATATTCACATTTCATGTTTAACGCATTATTGATTGTTTCTCATCGAAAGTCAATCAATGCAGTGAGGCTGGGATTTGGATCTGCGGCATAAAATCACAGAGCTTTGAACCCTTCACGTAGTCACTACCGTGACTCTGAAGTAAAATAGTAAGATTAAACGAGCTTACCAGTTTGAAGTTTGATCTTTATTTTATGAGGAGTTACGTTGGTGATTACGTGCCCGCCACGCCCAACCCTCTCTCATAAAAAAGGTCATATGGTAGTTCTCATGTTGCTCATCTTAATATGTTACTTCAAATATTGTGATATCTGTGATTTCATACCGCTGCTTTGAAGATTGACGCGCATGCGCCCTGACAAGTCTTCTTCACGTAATCACCAACGTAACTCCTCATAAAATAAAGATCAAACTTCAAACTGGTAAGTTCTCGTTTAATCTTACTATTCTATTACATGTCAGCTTTCGTTCAGTACCAGCACTGTGCCACTAGACTAGTCCATGTTCCACAGGCTTAAATACATAGATGAAGCCTTGCTTTTCTAAATAAATATATTGTTATGAACTACCAAGGACAGTTAATTATTCTGCAAAATACAGTGAGGGATTACAGCTTTATTCTAAGTTACACAAAACAGAAACAACTGCACTTTTAATTAAACTCATTGTTGTTTGAGGAGCAGTCGGTGTAATGGGAGCAAGACCGCTTCCTCAAAACTGTGGCTGAGATCCAGCTACGTCACGCTGCACAGTTACATCCACTTACTGTAATGTGGGTAGACAGTTCTCTTCTGCAAATTCACTGGGATATTGACAGCATGATGCAAGCAGTAGATTATCTTCATGAATTTCTGTACTCAATTAAATCATTAAATAATGCACGCAATACAAATACCACATTGTTATTTGCAATTTAAGAAAATGGATTCCTCTTAACCCCTACAGCACAAAATAGAGTTTTAGCTGTCAATTTGAGCCAAATGTTTAGATCAAATGTTTAGTTTTGTTTATTGTCATGTGTACCAAGGTACAGCGAAAAGCTTTTTTGTTGTGTGCTATCCAACCAGTAGAAAGACTGTACATGATTACAATCAAGTCGACCGCAGTGTACAATACAGAATAAAGCAAATAATGCTTAGATGGTATTTAAATGGGGAAAGAAGGAACTGCAGGTTTATAAAAAGAAACAAAGCGCTGGAATAACTCATAGGAATAGTTAGTAACAGAGAAACATTGAGCGAGGGCAGGTAACAAATCAACTGTGCAGCTGTTAATATCAGAGAAGAATTGAAGGCCCTTCTTAGAATTCAATGTCACTGTAGAAATTACTACTATAAATATAAAAGCTACTCCCCATTATAATGTGGTAACCATATTTCAGTTTCAGATAGTCGAGAAATGTTTCTGCTGTGCTGTACATAGTAATGCCCATTCTAGCTTCATCTTCAAATGTTTTCAGTTTGCTCTTCTGTGATGAGCAGTCTCGACTCAGTAAACTCTGAAAATCTGGCATCCAATTGTCTGGAAAATCTGATTGCATTTCAGAAATCCTGCTTACTCATTAGCACTGGAGTGCGAGATAAGAGTTTGGAGAGCATAAGGGACGTGCAGCCAAACTAGAGCTCTGGAGCGTGTGTCTGGGCCAGCTCTGTGGGGCAGATGGAGATGGAGCTGGGGTCCGGGAAAACAGGGGTCAGGAATGTGGGGAGAGATGCGGTTGGAGCCAGAAGCCATTCCCTTTAAACACTGGGAAATTTAATATACTACTCTGTAACATGCAAAGAAAGTGAAATAATAGTGTGTTCGGGTATTGAAAATCTGCTAGTCTGCCGTGACCAAATCCAAAAGATGCCGGATTATTGGAGTTTTATTGTATTTTCTCTCTGCTAAACCATTTTCATATCTTCCCCAGATTTTTACACTTATTGACTGAAAGGACTATTTGAAAATTATATATTTATTTGTAATGTATTATTTTGGTTATACTTACACATACCATAAGAAGAGGCACCATGGTTTGCCCCACTGGAAGAATACCTGCAGCCCCGTCCCTCTAACTCTAGTTATTGAATCCAGTAACAATGGTGCAGCGGTAGAGCTGCTGTCTCACAGCGTCAGAGACCCGGGTTTCACCCTGGCCTTGGGTGCTGTCTGTGCAGTGTTTGTACGTTCTCCCTGTGACCGCATGGGTTTTCTCCAGGTGCTCAGGTTTCCTCCCACATTCCAAAAATGTGCAGTTTTGTACATTAATTGGCTTCTGTAAATTTCCCCTAGTACATAAGACATAGAACTAGTGTAAGGATGATCGATGGTCAGTGTGGACTCGGTGGGCCGAGGGACTAGTTTGCATTCTATATCGTTAAACTAAGATAATTTTCTTTAATTCTAATATTCTAGTAATTTATTCCTTTTCACATGCACATCAAATCCCTTCTGATCCTTTTTCCATTGCCAATAACAAGAGTAATTTTCAGAAGTCAGTTAACCTAGAGGCTTGTCATTGGCACGTGGCAAACTCCCGGCAGCCAGCCCCAAAGGTCAGGATCGAACAGGTCACTGGAAGTTTGAAGCAGCTGCACTAAATGCTTCAGTTGTATGCAGAGCATTAAATGTGATGTTACTTTCTCTTTCCATCACCACGTCTCTCTGTGTAGTTCTGTGGGGTTTAATGTTCTGAATTAATAGGCTGTTTTGAATTTAGGTCTACTTCAAGACTTGGTTTGTATTCCATTGAGTTAATAGGTTAGAGTGTGATTCAACCAAGGTATTTAAAATTATTACAGATTTTATAATGAGGTAAAATTTACAA
>CM075977.1:346616634-346681634 GCA_038087875.1 Malacoraja senta | reverse complement strand
CAGAGGAAGAACAAAGCGGGAAGAGACAGAGACTTTAAGACTTTTGCCTCCATCACAGTGAGGAGGTGCCTGGTGAACTCACTGTGGTGGATGTTAATTTGTGTTTATTGTGTGTTTTGTTATTTATTATTATATGTATGACTGCAGGCAACGAAATTTCGTTCAGACCGAAAGGTCTGAATGACAAATAAAGGAATCTCTAATCTCTAATCAGAGACAATTTATAGAAGCCAATTAATCTACAAACCAGCAAGTCTCTGGAATGTGGGAGGAAACCCACGCAGTCATAGGGACAACATTCAAACTCCGTACAGACAGCAACCATAGTCAGGATTGAACCCGGGTCCCTGGCACTGTAAGGCAGCAACTCTACTGCTGTGCCATCATGCTGAGAATAGTGTTCTGAACTGCATCTCATTCTTTTCAGATACTTCCTACCAAAGATCCTATAGCAGAGCTTCCTACTAATAATCAGAATTATGTGTCAGGAAATATTTTGCTTCTAGCTGCTAAAAAATATAATATTAATTGAAAAACTGTAAAGCATCAAACTTTCCTAGATACAAAATAGTTTGAAAATAAAATTGCTATTATATAACAATAATTGCACCATGAATATACTTAGCATTCAATGGCACACTTCAAATCAGTCAATTGATATAAAGTAAGTCATTGACAAACAAGTTAATTAATGAAAACAGGGACAATTTAGCATAACCGGTTTTAACATCTCTTTCTTGCTCAATTAACTCAGATACAGCCCCAGTGGATAGGATTCTTTCATGGCGATCACTGTTAGTTTTGTTTGTCGAAACTAATTGAGGACAACATTTAGGGCTGAACCAGTTCTTGTGAATGCTGCTTTGTTACATTTATGCAAGTCCCATTCATGTATGGAACAGAATAATAGTGATAACTTGAAGACCAAAGAACAAGGATCAAATGCACAGACTGCAAAAGAAGCCGAATTGTTGCATGTTGTGGCTTTGGCCCAACTATTTTCTATTTACTGTTGATTCTGAACAGATTAGACTGAACAAAATAAAAACCTGTTTAAGAAGGAACTGCAGATGCTGGAAAATCGAAGGTAGACAAATATGCTGCGGGTGAGGCAGCATCTATGGAGCAAAGGAAATAAGCAATGTTTCGGGTCGAGTTCGGGTTTTCGGGTTGACCCAAAATAAAAACCTGAAGCATTTCTTCACTCTGAAGAAGGGTCCCGACCCGAAGTATTGCTATCCATGTCCTCCAAAGTTGTAGTCTGACCCACTGAGTTACTCCAGTACTTTGTATTTTACTCAGAATTCCCAGTTCCTTGTGTCTGCATTTTGTCACTAAATGTCTGTTAGCTCTTTAGGGATTTGTTCTAACAGTGTGACCTCCACCAATTGAGATAACTTCATCTCATGCATAAGATCAGCTCATTCGCACAATTGTCTGCAATCCTAGCACATGACCCACACTGTGTTCAGCAAGCACAGAAGCTCCAAAGAAAGCAGGGTTGTAATGGTCATTATAATGTTACATATTGGAGGTGGGTTATTGTCAGGCTGCAGTTCTGGCTTGAGGGCTCTGTCCTCTTCGGGCTTCCCTGCAGTGATGGTACGAGTGGAGGGACGTCATTAGCCCATGGTTTGGTGTGGAGTCAGCACCAAGACACTGTGCTGAGGCTGTCCACCACGTCTGGTGTTGGGTGAGGAACTGCAGATGTTGGCTTAAACTGAAGATAGACACAAATGCTGGAGTAACTCAGTCTGAAGAAGGGTCTCGACCCGAAACGTCACCCATTCCTTCTATCCAGAGATGCTGCCTGTCCTGCTCAGTTACTCTGGTATTTTGTGTCTATCTTCTGGTGTTGGTGAGTTGGGATGAGCACTGGGATGTGGGGCTGAGGGTTCTGGTTGACATAGTGAGTGCTGGCATGGACATTTGCTGCAGCTGCTCTGGCTGTTGAAGCATGCTTGGACCCTAAAGCCTCTCTCATAACCTCCCATTGCCTGTGATGGAAGCTGCTACCTCCATTCTCCGACCGTCTGTACAGCTCTCCGCAGCCTGCAGATTTCTCTGATGCAACAAGTGAAACAGCCAATGACCACCCGACTGGGGGAGTTGCCTTTGAGGGCCGAAAACCTGGGAATAGACAGAGAATTAACAACAATTCCCTTTCCACCAATCAACGAAGCAGAGCTGAAGTTACGGGGATGGGAGAATGGCGGAAGGGTTGAGTGTCCGAGAGATTGATGTCATTAAAGTTACAATTGCAAATTGCATTAATGGTTTCCAGTCAGAGACATAATATAGATTGTTCATTGCGGTGGGAGCATTATGAGGTGCACAAAGTATGAAAGAAGATTGCATTAATATTGCAAACGTCACATCGAGTCGTAGAAGTATGTGTAGAAGTATACTGCCCATCGCCTTCACACCGACCAGTGCCACCTATCTGCAGTAATATTGCAAACGCCACATAGAGTTACAGAGGTATACAGCATTCTGCCAACTACCTTCACACAGAACAGTAACCTGAAGCCCATTGTTCTGCACCAACCATTCAGCCACACATCCATCTGAACTATCCTTTATCCCAATACTCACTAGCTCATGGCACGGGAAGCAATCCAGAGATTACAACTTCTTCATTGTTGATCTCTAAATGGGTCCCTGGCTCCCAAACATCATTCGGCAGGACCTCATCCTTTCTCCTTATGTAACTGGTAACAACGTGTACCATAAAGTCTGGCTGTACACTTTGCCCCCTTCAGAACGTCCTGAGGCTGCCCAGAGATTTGCTTGAACCTAGCACTAGAGAGGCCGCATACCGTCCTGGGAAGGAGAAACAGAACACATACGCACTATATCACTGATGCTGACAAAGTGTGCAAAAGGACAAAGTGCTGGATTAACTCAGCAGGTCAGGCAGCATCTCTGGAGAACATGGATAGGTGATGTTTCTTCTTCAGACTGATCACAAAAGGACAAAAAGTGCTGGAGTAAGTCAGCAGGACAGGCAGCATCTCTGGAGAAAGTGTGAAAAATGACAAAACTGACAAAGTGTGCCCTGCCCGAATGGCACATCAGTCAACAAACTTTATAACTCTGCCCTACAATCCAAACTCAATCCAAATCTTCAATCTCCGGGACCGTCTCCCCTGTGGGTACGCATAATAAATTTGCAGCTCGAGCACGTCATGAGAAATCAAATACTTTTTTCAGCTGGGTATGAGTTCCCCTGTGAAGACGAATACTATTGTTTCTTGAGCTGGGTGCTTCATTGCCACTGCGACAGGGCCAGTATACACTGCCCTCTGTAATTTTTGGGACAAAGACCCATCATTTATTTATTTGCCTCTGCACTGCACAATTTGAGATTTATAATAGAAAAAAATCACATGGTTAAAGTGCAAATAAGGGTCATTTTTATACATTTTGGTTTCACCGTGTAGAAATTACAGCAGTGTTTATACATAGTCTCCGCATTTCAGGGCACCATAATGTTTGGGACACAGCAATGCCATGTAAATGAAAGTAGTCATGTTTAGTATTTCATTGCATTTCCTTTGCTTGCAATGACTGCTTGAAGTCTGCGATTCATGGACATCACCAGTTGCTGGGTGTCTTCTCTGATGATGCTCTGCCAGGCCTGTATTGCAGCCATCTTTACCTTATGCTTGTTTTGGGGGCTAGTCCCCTTCAGTTTTCTCTTCAGCATATAAAAGGCATGCTCAATTGGGTTCAGATCAGGTGATTGACTTGGCCACTCAAGAATTGTCCATTTTTTAGCTTTGAAAAACTCCTTTGTTGCTTTGAGTATGTTTGGGATCATTGTCTTGCTGTAGAATGAACTGCCGGCCAATGAGTTTTGAGGCATTTGTTTCAACTTGAGCAGATATGTGTCTATACACTTCAGAATTCATTGTGCTATTACCATCAGCAGTTGTATCATCAATGAAGATAAGTGAGCCAGTACCTTCAGCAGCCATACATGCCCAGGCCATAACACCCCCACCACTGTGTCTCACAGATGAGGTGGTATGCTTTGGATCTTGGGCAGTTCCTTCTCTCCTCCATACTTTGCTCTTCCCATCACTCTGATATAAGTTAATCTTCGTCTCATCTGTCTACAATACTTTTTTCCAGAACTGTGGTTGCTCTTTTAAGTACTTCTTGGCAAACTGTAACCCAACCATCCTATTTTTGTGGCTAACCAGTGGTTTGCATCTTGCAGTGTAGCCTCTCTATTTCTGTTCACGAAGTCTTCTGCGGACAGTGGTCATTGACAAATCCACACCTGACTCCTGAAGAGTATTTCTGATCTGTTGGACAGGTGTTTGTTTTTGTTTCTTTATTATAGAGAGAATTCTTCTGTCATCAGCTGTGGAGGTCTTTCTTGGCCTGCCAAGCCCTTTGCGATTAGTAAGCTCACCAGTGCTCTCTTTCTTCTTAATGATGTTCCAAACAGTTGACTTTGGTAAGCCTAAGGTTTGGCTGATGTCTCTAATAGTTTTATTCTTGTTTATCCGTCTCATAATGGCTTCTTTGACTTTCATTGGCACAACTGGTCCTCATGTTGATAAACAGCAATAAAAGTTTCCAAAGGTGATGGAAAGACTGGAGGAAAGACTAGGTGCTGAGACCTCTCTTATACCTGCATTAAGGAGGCAACTAAACACACCTGAGCAATTACAAACGCCTTATTATCTAAATGGTGTCAATTTGGGAAAAGGGGAAGTACAACGGGAACTGGGAGTCCTGGTTCATCAGTCACTGAAAGTAGGCATGCAGGTACAGCAGGCAGTGAAGAAAGCGAATGACATGTTGGCCTTCATAACACGAGTATAGGAGCAAAGAGGTCCTTCTGCAGTTGTACAGGGTTCTAGTGAGACCACACCTGGAGCATTGTGTGCAGTTTTGGTCTCCAAACTTGAGGAAGGACATTCTTGCTATTGAGGGAATGCAGCGTAGGTTCACGAGGTTAATTCCCGGGATGGCGGGACTGTCATATGTTGATAGATTGGAGCGGCTGGGCTTGTATACTCTGGAATTTAGAAGGACGAGAGGGGATTTTATTGAAACATATAAGATTATTAAGTTTGGACACACTGGAGGCAGGAAATATGTTCCCAATGTTGGGGGAGTCCAGAACCAGGGGCCATAGTTTAAGAATAAGTGGTAAGCCATTTAGAACGGAGATGAGGAAAAACCTTTTCACACAGAGAGTTGTGAGTCTGTGGAATTCTCTGCCTCGGCAGTGGAGGCTGGTTCTGTGGATGCTTTCAAGAGAGAGTTAGATAGAGCTCTTAGGGATAGTGAAGTTAAGGGATATGGAGAGAAGACAGGAACGGGGTACTAATTGTGGATGATCAGCCATGATCACATTGAATTGCGGTGCTGGCTCGAAGGGCCGAATGGCCTACTCCTGGACCTATTGTCATGTGTTCCAAACATTATAGTGCTCTGAAATGGGGGGGGGGGGGGGGGGGGAGAAACTATGTATAAGCACAGCTGTAATTTCTATATGGAGAAACCACAATGTATAAAAATACCCTTTTATAAAATCTGACAATGTGCACTTTAACCACGTGATTTTTTCTCTTATAATTCTCTTATAATTCTCAAATTGTGGAGTACAGACGCAAATAAATAAATGATGGGTCTTTGTCCCAAGCATTATGGAGGGCACTGTAAGTAGGGGCCCAATGTGTGAATGTTGCGATGCAGGGCAGTACTGGTGCAAATCATCCGCATATCGTGGATGAGGTCCTTCAATGACGAAGCCGTTCTGTGCTTTGTCCTCCTAATCATGTGCAGCAGGGGTAATGAAGTATACAAGTGAAAGAACATTAGTCTTTTAAAGAAGTGTTAACTCACAGGAGTTTCACAATTACTGTCTATAACAGACTGTTGGTATAAACCAAGGTAGATTTAAATAACGCTTTAATATGTTTACTGTGGCCCTAAAATCATATCCTGTTCCTTTGGAAGTTGTTGCATGCAAGGCAACAAAGTCAGCAGTCACTGGTGTTGACTGATTAGTGTTGCAATTATTAGTTTTAGATGTTGCTGGAGGTTGAACAACCTGTCAAGTAGGTGTTATAAATACAGGATGTTCTGCATTCCCTGGTATTTGTCCAGATTCCTGCTGTATTTACAAATTTAAATGATATACAAAGGAGCACGAGATTCATTGAGAGGCACCACATTTTGGAAATGTAATTTGTAATTAGTTTCCGAAATATACACTGAAGTCAATGCAATTTATTCCATATTGAAAAGATTCCCTCAAATTTCAGCTGTATCTTTTCTGCCTTCAATCTCTTAGATCTAAGCTAACTTGGACAAAGGAGTTGACTGCCCATCCTCAATAAAGTTGAATCAGTCCACAAAAATTTGCACCTGATGGTGGGGCCTCTGCCCACCCTCCCCCCTGCTCCCCGACAGACTCTCCCCCTCAATCCCCCTGGTCCACTTCCTCTGCCCTTTATTTGTCACGCCTGACCATCAAGGCTGAGCAGGCGAGGAAAGAGCTGAGCAGACTCCGCCCAGGCAAAGCCACAGGTCCCGATGGTGTCAGCCCTGGGGTACTCAAGGCGTGTGCCAGCCAGTTGTGTGGATTACTCCAGCATATCGTCAACCTGAGCCTGAGCCTGGAGAGGGTTCCTGTGATGTACAGGTGCCTGGTTCCTGTACCAAAGAGGACATGTCCCAGCTCCTCCAATGACTACAGACTGGTGGCTCTGACTTCACACATCATGAGGTCCTGGTGAGGCTGGTGCTCACTCACTTGCGACCCCTGGTTAAACACTGCCTGACCCCCCTGCAGTTCACTTACCAAACAATGATTGGGATTAAGGACGCCATCATCCACCTGCTCCATCGTTCCTATGCTCACCTGGATAAGCCGGGAAGCATTGTGAGAGTCTGTTTTTCTACTTCTCTGGTGCTTTTAACACCATCGGGCCTGCACTGCTGGGAAGCAAACTAACGAAGATGCAGGTGGACGTTCCATTGATGTCCTGGATCACCAACTACCTGACTGGATGACCACAATATGTCAGGCTACAGAACTGTGTCTCAGACATGGTAGTGAGCAACACTGTGGGGGCCCACAGGGGATGGTCCTCTCTCCCTTCTTGTTCATCATCTACACCTCGGACTTCAGATATAACTCTGCCTCCTGCCACCTGCACAAGTTTTCAGATGACTCTGCAATTGTGGGCTGCATCAGTGAGGGGAGGGAAGCTGAATACAGAGGTGTAGTCAACGACTTTGTTGAGTGGTGTGGGCTGAATCACCTGCAGCTCAACACCAACAAGATTGAGGAGTTAATGGTGGACTTTAGGAGGAGAGGAACACCCCTGTTCCCTATCACCATCAATGGTGTGGATGTGCAGTTTACCAGGGAGTACAAATACCTGGGAGTGTACCTGTACAGTAAACTGGACTGGTCCAGGAACGCTGAGGCCCTGTACAAGAAGGGACAGAGTCGGCTGTACTTTTTGAGAAGGCTCTCTTCCTTCAACTTCTGCAGTAAGATGCTGCAGATGTTCTACCAATCGCTGGTAGCCAGTGCCATCTTCTTCGCTGCCATGTGCTGGGGCAGCAGGGTGAAGGCCTCGTACGCCAACAGGAATAACAAACTCATCAGGAAGGCTGACTCCGTCCTGGAGGCAGAGTTGGATTCATGGGAAGTGATCTTGGAGGGGAAGATGCTCCTCAAACTGCAGAGCATTTTGGACAATACAGCTCACCCCCTCCATGACACACTGGTCAACCTGAGGAGCACCTTCAGCAATAGACTGGTTCCTTCCACTAAGATGCAGGACAGAGCCCCACAGGAGATCCTTCTTCCCTGTGGCTATCAAACTGTACAACTCCTCCCCCTTCTGTCATGGGGTAGACTGACTCCCTCTCCCAATCTTTGTACATCCCCAATCCTTTCCGCTAGTCACTTTAATTTCATGTTTTATGTATTTTGTGTTTTATGACCGTTGGCAGATCAATTTCCCTCCTGGGATAAATAAAGTTCTATCATATTGAATCTCATCGTAAAAAGAGGAAGCCGGACAGTGAGGTTCACTGCATCTTTAATGTGACTGTGACGACAATGTAGGACAAGACCCCATCCCAAATTTAGTTTAGACACAAAATGCTGGAGTACCTCAGCGGGCAGGCAGCGTCTCTGGATAGACGGAACGGGTGACGTTTCGGGTCAAGACCCTTCTTTAGACTGAGTCAGGGGAGAGAGAGATACAGAGATAAGGATGTGTGAGGTATAAAAATGAGACAAAGGGGATGGAGATCAAGGACCATGTAGAATAGATCATTGTTAGCTAGGAGAAGGCAACAACAAAGCAAACAGAGATAACATGTAAACGAGGACAGCCAGACTGGTCGGAGAACTGGGAAGGGGGAGGGATGGAGAAAGAGGGAAAGCGAGATTTACTTGAAGTTGGAGAAATCAATGTTCATACTGCTGGAGTGTAAGCTGCCCAAGTGAAATATGAGATGTTGTTCCTCCAATTTGCACTGGGCCTCACTGTGACAATGGAGGAGGCCCAGGACAGAAAGGTCAGTGTGGGAATGGGAGGGGGAGTTAAAGTGTTTAGTAACCGGGAGATCAGGTAGGTTCAGGCGGACTGAATGGAGGTGTTCAGCAAAACAATCGCCGAGCCTGCGCCTGGTCGCGCTGATATATAGGAGAACACACCTGGAACAGCGGATACAGTAGATGAGGTTAGAGGAGGTACAAGTGAACCTCTGCCTCACTTGAAAAGACTGTTGGGTTCCTTGGATGGAGTCGAGGGGGAAGGTATAGGGACATGTGTTACATCTCCTGCAGTTGCAAGGGAAAGTACCTGGGGAGGGGGTACTTTGTGTGGGAAGGGACGAGTTCACCAGGGAACTGGTTTTCTCACACATCCCTGACAGATGCTGATAGATTATTTGACTATTGCAACCTACCCCTTGCTGTAGGTCTGTGTTAGAGGAATTGGGAGGAGTTGAGAATAGGGTTTGGGGAAATAAGAAGGAAATGCTCTTCAGGGAGCTGGCACAGATCTAATGGGCTGAATGGACTCCTTGTGTGTTGCAACACGTAGGTAATAAAAAAATGAGGCAAGAGTACCAACTGTTCCTTTATAAATTGCTCCTGTTATATATTACATACAGTATCTTGAGAGATTGCACTGCCAGAGACTTTGAAAACTCACACCAATGTATGAAATATGCAAGATCCCGGACGCAAATATTTTCATGTCAGCTAAACCACTAATGACAATTTCAACAATTAGTTAGCTGTATCTTGGTAAAATAACCGTTAAAAAGCACCATACAACAGTCTTTGCAGCTGCCTTGAAATAATTAACATTTTCAAAAGGTAATAAGGAAGTGTGGAATCAGTGAGCAAGGATGACAATAACTACATAAAACTACATCAAACAGCTTGGGCATGAAAGGTTAACGGACGAAGAGTTTCCAGGTTACATGGCCAATGTAATCAAAAGTGCTTCCTTGTAATAAAAATAAGTAATTTCTAAAATCTACTGCATTTAATATGTGCTATTGCAAACATATAAGATTGTTAAGGGTTTGGACACGCTAGAGGCAGGAAACATGTTCCCGATGTTGGGGGAGTCCAGAACCAGGGGCCACAGTTTAAGAATAAGGAGTAAGCCATTTAGAACGGAGATGAGGAAACACTTTTTCTCACAGAGAGTGGTGAGTCTGTGGAATTCTCTGCCTCAGAGGGTGGTGGAGGCAGGTTCTCTGGATGCTTTCAAGAGAGAGCTAGATAGGGCTCTTAAAAATAGCGGAGTCAGTGGATATGGGGAGAAGGCAGGAACGGGGTACTGATTGGGGATGATCAGCCATGATCACATTGAATGGCGGTGCTGGCTCGAAGGGCCGAATGGCCTACTTCTGCACCTATTGTCTATTGTCTATTGTCTATTGTCCTATAACAATCGTTTTCAATTAATACAGAGGCCTTAAAAAGGAGACACAAGGAATTATAGAGTATTTAATGTAACAAAATATTCTAAGGTGTTGTATCAGATCATTACAGGGCAAAGTGTGACAGCAGCCATGTGAGGAGATGTTCAGGAGTTTGGTCTAGGCGGTACAGTGGGGCACAGGTAGTGTTGCTGCTTCACAGCTCCAGAGAACCGGGTTTGATCCTGACAACGGGTGCTGCCTGTACAGAGTTTGTACGTTCTCCCCGTGACCTGAGTGGGCTTTCCCTGGGTGCCCCGGTTTCCTCCCATACTCCAAAGACTTACAGGTTTGTAGGTTAGTTGGCTTCTGTAAAGATTGTAAATTGTCCCTAGAGTGTGTAGGATGGTGCTAGTGTGCGGGGATCACTGGTTGTTGCGGACTCGGTGGACTGAAGGGCCTGTTTCCATGCTGTATCTCTAAACTAAACTAAAGAAGTGGGTTTACAGATGTGTCAATGTTGGAATGAAAGGGAAAGCAGAGGAGAAGTTTAGGCAATATCATAGTTCAGCGTCTTGGCAGCTGAAGACAGGATTTCTCATGGCACAGCAATCAAAACCATGGGAGTACAAAACATGGGAGCACAGAGATAACAGGGAGTTGTCGAGCTACAGAGACCAAGAAGAGCAGGCCTTGAGCCGATGAGCCTGATTAAGATACATGTTAGACACAAAAAGCTGGAGTAACTCAGTGGGACAGACAGCATCTCTGGAGAGAAGGAATGGGCGACGTTTCGGGTCGAGATTCTTCAACCAGTATCTGCAGTTCCTTCCAGCACATAAGTAGGGTTGTCAACAGTCCTGTATTAGCCGGGACATCCCGTATATTGGCCTAAATTGGTTTGTCCCATACGGGACCAGCCTTGTCCTGTATTTGACTGCTACTACTCGGGTCGAGGGGACTGTCAGGTCGGAGTGCCGCGTCCGGCCCCGCCTCACCCGTCCCGACATAGTGCAGCCCATGGAGTGCAGCAGCAGCGCCTTGCCTGTGGTCCCGTCGGTCGGCACTACCACCCACCCCTCCTTCTTATGGCCGATCATCGGTTCATGAGTTGGATGGGGTACCGGACTTTGTGTGCGATGTTGCGCGCAAAGTCCGGTGGCCGGGCCAAAACTCCTCAGATGGCCCGCCGGCTGGGCTTTGTGTGGAGTCCAGCATCTGGGCCAACTCATCATTCACCCAGCCACGGCCGAGACAGTCAACGTATTGCCGTCGGGAATTTGTCCCTTATTTTGACCTTTTGTCCCTTATTTGGGAGTGAGAAAGTTGGCAACCCTACACATAAGATACATGTTCTCTATTTTAAGGATTTGCAGCCGATTACCAGGCCTTGGCGATACCCATGCCTTCTATCCAGATATCCTTCAAATATTCAAGAACCTTTGATGGAATTTTATCTTGAGGAGCTCACCTCTGATTTTTTCTTTCAACAGCGTACTCATTGTCCATATTAATCACAATTTCTGCCTTGCAGGATACTCCATTGTTTAACACGCCTTGCCCGAGAGGTTGCTGCAGACTCTCCAGATAGTAATTAATCCAACAATCAACTGAGATGTACTTTGACCATCATTAAAGCATTCACATCCTGCTTGGCATCTCTGTGGACTAAAATGATTATACTGCGTATGTAACAGATGGTAGGCCTTAAATGATTTTTTTTTAAAGCAGACTTGGTCTGGAGGAGGATATTTAAAGCTTTTCATACTGCTTAGCAATTTAAAAAATTCAGCAAGGAAGCAAGTGAAAAGCACTTTATAAAAGACAAAATAGTTACAGGTGGGGGAAAGTGGTAGACCGGCTGTTTCTCCTCAATTCAATTAATTCACCTTAGTCAAAAGGTGCTGTTAATATTGGTGTTCCTGTTCAGGATGGTTATTACTTTCCAAATCATTTCAATGGAGTTGTAACTTGAGAAATTAATTCACAGCATGAAGACCCTCTCCTAAGCCCACAATTAGATTTTTGTTTGATTTATTAGGAGAAATTATGGCATTCAAGCGCTCCAATTATCTTTTGAATTCAAAGTTTAACAGTTGATTACATTGCTGTCTGTAAGCACTAAATTACATCTGTTATACCAAATTTTGAAGGTCAGAATAATCAAATCATAAGTGATTATATTTCTATGGTAACTGGATATTGCTAACTTTGCTAATAATTACTTTACAACATTCCCTGTAATAATTTCATGGCTATTTATTATAAGAATTTAAGCTGACCTAAAATGACACAGTCTGCATTCCATTATTCATGTATTGGCTTAGTTATTTGTCATGACAGATCTCCACCTTTTCATTCCAAGACATGAGAGAAAGCAGAGCTCCAAATTGGTCTGTCTGGTGAGACAGGATTATTCCCCAACTGAGCTTTAAATTGCAGAACGAACATCCTACAAACAGTCTTTTTAGAAAAAAAAATGTTGATTGAATTTTCCTCTTGAAACTGGACACAGAAGCAAAAGAAAGAAACGATATAATAATGTCTTAAATAATAATAGTTTGGAAACATTAATACTGTATGATTAAACATGCTAAAATATTTTTAACCTGTGCAATGTTTATTTAACATGTTTCAAAAATGTCCATGATATAAATGGAGGTGGAAGCAAAATAAATTCTTGGGATATCTCAACAGCCATGATCATATTGAATGGCGGTGCAGGCTCGAAGGGCCGAATGGCCTACTCCTGCACCTATTTTCTATGTTTCTAAGTGAAAAGGTTCATTACTTTCACACTTGGCAGAGAGAAGAGGTAAGTATTGAATATTTCGGGAACATAGACAATGAGGTAAGGAGTTTTTATCACAATGAACGAGACAGCATAATACATGTGTTGCATCACCGCTCCAGAGTACTGGATTCAAGCCTGACCTCGGATCCTGTTTGTGTGGAGTTTGCATGTTCACTCTGTGACTGCGTAGGTTTCCTCCAGGAGCTCTGGTTTCCTGCCACATCCAAAAAATGTTGAACTTAAATGTACCCGTTATATTTTGAATGTGCCCTTTATATTTTGCACATAAATGTACCCCATATATGTCAACACGGAGTGAGTCAGACAGCATCTGTGGAGGGAATGGACAGGTGATATTCACCGATCCTTTCTTCAGTCTGAAGAATACCGACCCAAAAGGTTGCCTGTCCATTCCCTCTCCAGATGCTGCCGGGTTATTCCAGCACCTTGTGTTTTACTCAAGATTCAGCATCTAAAGTTCCTTGTGTCTCCATAGAAAAGTACAACACAGGAAAAGGCCGTTTGGCCCACAATGTCCATGCTGAAGATGATACGAAGGTAAACTAATTTCATCTACCCGCATGTGATCTTTATCCCTCCATTCCCTGCATATCCCTGTTCCTATCTAAAAACCTCTTAAAACGTCACTATCATCTCTGCCTCCATCATTAGCCCTGGCAGCGCATTCCAGGCACCTACCACCCTCTGTGTAAAAAGCTTGACTTATACATTCCCCTAAATCTTTCCCACTCTCACCTTAAAGCAGTGCCCTCTAGACCATGACATTTCCACCTTGGAATAAAGATTCTGATTGTTTGGAGCAAGAAGCATTATTTTTAATTTACTATGCAGTAACTCTTCAGGATGAGGCTTTACAATCAAATAAACATTTGCAGTGGATTCATGATCAGGAACTAGATAAAATAAAGTGGTTCAAAACTAGTTATTGATTTAAGTTTAAAGTACTTATAGTTGAATGGCAGTTGAATGAAACATTACTATTCTGCATTGGAAACATTAAATTGGACCTCAGCCATTAGTCTTCATTTTCATCAACTTGCACAATCAACTTCAGTACATTTTACAATAAAATAAGCATTTGCAATGGATTCAACATCATCAACTACATAATAAAAAGTGGTTTGCAACAAGTTCTTTCAAAGTATTTTTAGTTCATGGCAGTTGAATGAAACATTACTACTCTGCCTTGGAAACACTGAACTAGACTGCAGCAAGCAGCCTTCTTTTTCATTAACTTTGCACTAACCTTTGAAAGCAAAGTTTGACAATCAAATGAACATTTCAAATGGATTCAGGATCACAAACTACATAAAATAAAGCGGTTTTGGAACAAGTTATTTTAAAATACTTTTTGTTAATGGTAGTTGAATGAAGCATAACTTCTCTGTGTTGCAAACACCAAATTGGACTGTTTACAGCAGGCAGCAATCTTTTTTATTAACTTTGCACCAACCTTTGAGAGCAAAGTTTGACAATCAAATGAACATTTCAAATGGATTCAGGATTATGAACCATAAAATAAAGTGGTTTATAACAAGTTGTTTCAAAGTACTTTTTAGTTAATGACAGTTGAATGAAACATAACAACTCTGCATTGGAGCAAGTTCCATTCATTTTTCATTAACATTGTCCTAACTTTTCACAACAAGGTTTTACAATCAAATAAAGGTTTGCAAATAAAACTTTGCTGATAGTACAACCTTCGCTATTCTGATGTTAAAGAAAAAATTGTCTTAATTATGCTGTTATAAGAATGATGGTCAGTGTGAACTAGGTGAGCCTGAAAACCTGTTTTCACACAATATATTTCTATAAATTAAAAATAGCATAAGAAAAGGGAGCAGGAGTAGGACGCAAGGTTCTGCATGCCTTCTCTGCTGCCCCTGTCTATTCTTCACAACTCCTCAATCACATGTAGCCCAAAAAATATAATCAAAAGAGTTTTTCTTCAGAACCACAGTTTGAAAGGCACTGCAAGATTACATTGTTGAGTAATATGTTGACTTTGCTTAATCACCTGTGGTAATTTTCTTCCCTTGTTAAGTTACCAATCAACATCAGTTTTCATGTCAATGAAAAATTCCAGTTTGGGGTCAGGGAGAAGTTTAGTGATATCATAATTTAACTTAAGACTAACAATGCACAAGGCAAATGTTTGAAAACAGTGTTAAAAAGCTCACAATGAAATTGTAAGCTATGTACTCGTTGAGATCTAACACAACACTACATGCATTTCAAAATCTCAATTTCTTTAAATGTAAAGCTGTTATATTTCTGCAGGAGTCTCTAACAACATGACATGGCCAGTTTTGGTGACAGTGTAAGTGGCTTGGCAAGCCCCACTAAGGAAGTCTTATGTCTGTAACTGCATCGTTGTTAAAAGTTACTTAATTAAAAAATGAAGTAAATTAAAATTAAATCGAAATTTACTTTTAGTTTTTTTTTAATGCAGCTGAGTTGGAATAAGAACACAATGCTTTACAGCAAGGTTTATTTGCTGTTACTTGTGTAAATTTTCAGAAGTCATTATAGAAGAAAGCCAAAGGTACACAAAAATGCTGGAGAAACTCAGCGGGTGCAGCAGCATCTATGGAGCGAAGGAAATAGGCAACGTTTCGGCCCGAAACGTTGCCTATTTCCTTCGCTCCATAGATGCTGCTGCACCCGCTGAGTTTCTCCAGCATTTTTGTGTACCTTTGATTTTCCAGCATCTGCAGTTCCTTCTTTAACATAGAAGAAAGCCAGATGCCTTGGGAGAGGACCAAGGGGAGACTAAAGGCCCCAGGAGGGGCCCGAGGGCCAAAGTCCTGGGAGATGGAAGCTAGTGGCCCCCTGAGAAGCCAAGAGAGAGACCAAAGATCAGGAAGAGGCCAGGTTGCTCTGATGAGACGGGGTAGTGATGTGGGGAGCAGAGGACCAGGAGAGGGTAAGTAGGCTAAAGATCTCAGAAGAGGCTAACAAGAGGGTAGGGACCTTGGGAGAGACTGGGGAGCCCTAGATCAACTGGAATGTTCGTGATCATCTGAAACCTAGAGTTATTGCGTCAGATTTTCTGCCCTACTATGGTGGAGATCTGATGATGCAGGATCCACAAATTCTGCAATAATAACAGGATTTTATTCATCATCCATAGTTTGCAAATGTTACTGCAAAGTAAAGCCCAGGTGTTGCTAATTTAAGGGCATGGCTAACATTTCAGTCAAATTTCTAAATCAATCTTCATAATTCACCACTCAAAAATCATCCCTCTAAAGAATGTAAACAAAGGGTGTGGCTGTGGGAAGTGGGTAGGTTAGCGAGCGAGAACAGGGCATTGGAAGGGACTTTAAATAAGTTAATGACTGCAATGGGTGGGGAGATAACAATTGGCGCCTCCCTCATAGGCCCGTATCAATCAGATGGGCAATGGGGTTTGTGGGATTAGGGCAAGATGTGGGCAGCCAGTGTCACATTGGGATCCATAACCACCACCAGGGGTTAGAAGGTAAACGTGAAACTTACAATATTGCATTTATGTCCTCTATGTAGTGATCATGATGATAGATCACCATTTTAAAACCAACACCGATAAAGCTAAGCAATAGAGTTTAACTTCAGGTGTTAAAGTATTTTAAAATTAAATAAAAGGTATCGTGGGTGAGAAATTGTTTTACAGTGTGCCAAAAGATTAATCCCATATTTGGAGAACAATGGCTTCTTATGACTATGTATTGATCATGGTTTGCAGCATCCAACTAAACACCCTGAATGCAAATACGTTTGCGACAATACTTTGCATCATATTTTAAATGCTGGTAAATGACATAATGGTCTCCAAAGCCAAAGTTATACACAGATTAGCACTCATGAAATGACTCACATTTATATGATTTCATGATCTCAGGACTCAAAATACTTTACAAAGGACTTTAGAATTTAGAAATGTGGTCACCATTATAAAATTGGAAACAGTGTCCCCAATACCAGATAGACAACTCCCACCTAAAGCAACGTGTCAATGGCCAGATAAACTGCTTTGGGGATGTTGATGTAAGGTGGTATATTGATGTAAAGTTGACCAGGACATCTGGATGGCTGCCTTTACTTCTCCTCACATGAGGACCATCAGGTTATTTTTGCATCTGCTCGAGACAGCATGGGCTTGGCCTGAGACAGATTGGGGTTCACCTGAGACAGCATGGACTTTGCCTGAGACAGATTGGGGTTCACCTGAGACAGCATGGACTTTGCCTGAAACAGCATGTGTTCAGCCTGAAGGGCATCTCAACCAGCAGTGCAGCATTCCCTCAGTATGCTACAAGTGAAAACAAAATTAATGAGTTGAAGGTCAATGCCGCACTAATCGACTAGCCCCGACCCAGGGTAGATCGCCCAGCGTGGGGGAGCTGAGATTCCCCCCGATGCAGGAGCTTGATCGCCCCGATGAGGTTGCCCAGCCACCAGCTACGGGAGTAAGATCGTCCCATCAACGGAAGGCTCGAGGCCCCCGACCGCTGGAGGACAACGAAGGGAAGAGATTGAACTTTTTTCCGCCTTCCATCACAGTGAGGAATGTGGAGGAGTCACTGTGATGGATGTTTATGTTAAAATATATTTTGTGTGTTCTGTTGCTTTTTATTGGTATCGTTGTTGTCGTGGCTGTCCCTCGAGGTCGAGGATGATGGTCTACGTTCTGTTGTTTTTATGGACTCTCAGGTGGCATGAGTCCAATCCTGGCTTTGAAAGTTCTTCGACATTCAGGACAGGTAATTCCAGACGACAGATCGGGCTTTGGTTGTTGCTGTCTCTCTTTCCGTTTTCTTCTCTTTTCTTCTAATTCTGCGCATCTCTTGGCTTCGAAGGTCACTGTTCCTTCTTGGATGATGGTTCGCCAGATTTTCCTGTCCTTGGCATTGGTTTCCCAATTGTCGATGTCTATTGCACATTTCTTCATGCTGGCTTTTAAGGCATCTTTGAATCTCTTATTTTGTCCGCCTCTTTTCCGTTTGCCTTCTTTAAGCTGGGAGTAGAAGGTTTGCTTTGCTAGACGTTCGTCTTCCATCCGAACAACATGACCGACCCATCTTAGTTGGTTCTTGATGACGAAGACTTCGATGCTAGATGTTTTCGCTTCATTCAGCACGCTGACGTTGGTCCTTTTGTCTTCCCAACTGATATTTAAGCTGCTTCGAAGACATCGTTGATGGAACTTTTCAAGTGTTTTCAGATGCCGTCGGTATGGTGTCCAGGTTTCTGATGCACACAGGAGCGTTGAAATCACCACTGCTTTGTACACTAACATTTTGGTGTCTGTTCGGATGTCACGATTTTGAAAGACTCTCGTTCAAAGACATCCAAAAGCTGTTCCAGCACACTTAAAACAATGTTAGATCTCGTCATCAAGTTTGACATTGAAGGGGAGGTGACTTCCAAGGTACGGAAAGTGATCCACATTTTCCAGGGTTGTTTTACCAAGTTGAATTGATGGTTCTTTCCGATTTGTCTCAGTTGGTGACGATTAGTAGATAACCTGAGTCTTCTTGGAGTTGATGGTAAGTCCAAGTTTCGTGTATGCACTGTTGAAGGCAGTAAGGATCTGTTGCAGATGATTTTCTGAGAGAGCTGCAACACAGTTGTCATCTGCGTATTGGAACTGGATGAGGGAGCACATAGATGTCTTAAGGGGTTGTCCCACTGTGGCGACCTAATTCGGGAGTTTAGAAGAGTTTAGGAGAGTTTGAAAAAAATGTCATGTTGAAGACCTCCTTCGACTATGTAGAAGACCTCCTTCGACCTCCTTCGACTATGTTGAAGACTAGCTTCAACTAGCTATGACTAGCTATGGGATAATTGGACTCCGAATAGTGGAGAGTGAAGACGACCTCCTTCGATCTCCTTCGACCTCCTTTCGACTATGTTGAAGACTATCTACGACTACCTTCGACTACCTTCGATTACCTTCGACTACCCTCGATTACCTACGAATAACATGCCGACCTACTTCGACTAAACCTACGAGTAAAAAAAGTATCAATTTTGTCCATGGCGACCTTTATTTACTCGCGGCAATTTTTCAACATGTTGAAAAATATTCCACGACCTAGCTGAGGCCACGAGTACGTGGGGACTACCCTCGAGCACGAAGGAGAGTTACAAAGACCTCCCAGGACCTCGTGTCGACCATGCTGCGAGTATGAGTCGAGGACAAACTCGCCAGAACTCGCGGATTAGGTCGCCGCAATGGGACAGCCCGTTTAGTTTTGGACTTGAGACGGGCAAAATTGAAAAGTCTGCCATCTGTTCTGTAGACGATTTTGATTCCTGGGGGTAGGTCGTCCTGGATGATGTGGATGGTTGTCGCAATGAAGATGATGAACAGTGTTGGGGCAATCACACATTCCTGGTTCACTCCTGATCTGACTTGAAACCGCTCACAGTTGCTGTTGCTGGCCATGACTGTGGCAAGCATGTCATCATGGAGGTGTCTCAGGATTCAAATGTACTTTTCAGGACATCCAAAGGTGGATAGGATGTCCCATAAGAGTTCCCTTGATACCGAGTCGAAGGCCTTAGTGAGGTCAATGAATGACGTGTACAAAGGTTGAAGTTGTTCACAACATTTTTCTTGTAATTGACGCATTATGAAGGTCATGTCGGCTGTTCCACGTGATGGTCTAAAACTGGCTTGTGTCTCTGGAAGGATCTTCTCGGCTAAAGGCTTGAGTCAGTTGTTCATGATGCAGGCGAGGACTTTGCCTGCTGTTGCTAATAGGGAAATTCCACGATAGTTTCCGCAGTCAGATCGATCGCCTTTCCTTTTGTAGATGGTAACGATTGCCGAGTCTCTAAAGTCTCTTGGTATGCCTTCAATTATCCAGATCTTGATGAGAAGTTGATGCAGATGATAATGGAGCAGGTTACCTCCAATTTTGTAGACCTCGGCTGGTATTCCATCCAGTCCAGCTGCCGTTGTTTTTCAAGGTTTTGATGGCTTCCTTGACTTCTTCAAGTGCTTATTGGTATATTTATTGGTATGACTGTATTGCAAATGAAATTCCTCGTATGTTGCAAAACACACTTGGCTAATAAAGTATGATTATTATGAAATCTTGGTGCAAGAAATCGGAGCAGGGACCAAGAATTCACTTGCAAAATTAAGCTTAAAGATGCTCTTAGAGAAGGATAGAAGCTTTTGTGGAGTGCATTGCAGCTGGGGGATTGAATGCTCTGATACCAGCAGTGCGATGGGGACCTAAGGAAGTATCGAGCCACAAAAGGCTACGGATGCAGTGTAGAAGATGCTCGGATGCAAGTGGCGGGTAGATTCGACCTGGCAGAGCCACAGAGCAATGCGAAGAAAGGAGGGGAGGTTTACATTCTAACAACAGATTTCATTCTTACTGTTCAGGGAATGACTGCAGCTGCTATTTGACAAACTGTTGACAAAAAAATGGCCCAATTTTAATTGATGTTGATGTCATTGAAAATTCCTGTCCTCAAAAAAGAGCATAACATTCCTTATAGGAAGCTTCCTTAAAGGAAGCTGGAGAAACTCAGCGGGCGAGGCAGCATCTATGGAGCGAAGGAATAGGCGACGTTTCGCGTCGAGACCCTTCTTCAGACTGAGGATTCCTTATGAAAATTGAATTCCTTATGAAAATTATGTCATTGAAAATTCCTGTCCTCAAAAAAGAGCATAACTTTCCTTATGATAGTCACAAAATGCTGGAGTAACTCAGCAGGACAGGCAGCATCTCTGGAGAGAAGGAATGGGTGATGTTTCGGGTCGAGCCCCTTCTTCAGACACATTTTGTCTGCCCCACTGCGAAACACATTTTGTCCGCTCCACTGCGATAGCATCTGCAGTTCTTCCATAACATTCCTTATGTTGGTTTCTGCCTGAGCATCAAATGGAAAATCCCCCTCAGTGTGCCGAGATTCTTCTGACCATTTATATAAATGTTTGGGTAATAAACAATTTGAGCCTAATGGTGATAAAATCTTAAATAAAATCAAATGGATTTTGAAGTGAGGGAGATTCAAAGGCAACAATGTTTGGAGAGCAGAAAGTATTTAAAGGAGCTACTCGTAGAAAATGTCTAAGTCAAGATTCATTTGCTTCATTGTCAACAGTGATTACAATTAATGGGTGCTGCACTGGCCTTGCAGTGCGTTGAGATATTGTGAATCTGTGAAAGCTACTATATACATTCTTATATAGGTTCTTTCTTTATTATGCTCAAACAGATTACATTAGCAACAGGGGTTTTCTGCTTGTGCATTCATCTGGAAGTGATTTTTTTTGTCCATTGAAATAAAATTACAAATTGATGAATGTGTAATTTGAAAAGACTGGCCAGAATGATTTTACGCTGCACTGACGATGCCGAACTGCGATTTTCCAGTGCATCACTTATACATTTTGTTGCACAATGAAATGCATTACAGCACGAATATATGAATGTATGCATTTTAAAGAATTCTCTGATATCAGCTCCAAGCTCGAGATCTAGATGCTATGAAACTAAAAGGCCCCATTTGTCTTCCCAGTGCTGATAACTAATTTGTACGATTATGATTTCAAACACAAAGTTGTGGAAGTTTGCATCCCCAAACAAAAAAAAGAAAAATTATAGTATTACATCACATTCTCCTCAAAAAAGACATCAAAATGCAATAAACGGTAAACCAGGCCTGAATAAAGACCTGTTCATCCAAAAGGTGGAGGGAAATAAATTCCTTTTATTTGCCTGGAATTCAGGAGTTTTATGACTATTTTAAGTCTACATTTTGCAGCATTTGGTGAAAACAGAAATCGAAAAGCTCTTACATTAAGACATGAAAGTTGATGGTATTTAAGAGCTCAATGGATCAGAAATCTCACACCGCCTCAAATGCAGTCACATTTAATATCCCACTAAAAATATTATGAAGTGAAAGAAACTAACCAGAGAAACATGATATTTGCAGTGGTAGGTTTGAACATTTTTGAAAGGAAAATTAACTGCAAAAGTACAAATTATAATCCTTGTTCCAGGCACACCAGGGCCCCATCCCCGACCTCTACCTCCGCTACATCGACGACTGCTTTGGTGCCACCTCCTGCACCCACACACAACTGACTGACTTCATCCGCTTCACCACTAACTTCCATCCGGCACTCAAATACACCTGGACCATTTCCGACACTTCCCTACCATTCCTTGACCTCATTATCTCCTTCGCAGGTGATAGACTTCTGACCGACATCCGCTATAAACCCACTGACTCCCACGGCTATCTTGACTACTCTTCTTCCCACCCTGCTTCCTGTAAGGACTCCATCCCCTATTCCCAATTCCTCCGTCTACGCCGCATCTGCTCCCAGAATGAAGTGTTCCACACCAGGGCATCGCAAATGTCCTCATTCTTCAGGGAACGGGGGTTCCCCTCCCTCACTATAGATGAGGCTCGCACCAGGGTCTCCTCCATACCCCGTAACACTGCTCTCTCTCCCCATCCCCCCACTCACAACAAGGGCAGAGTCCCCCTGGTCCTCACCTTTCACCCCACTAGCCGGCACATACAACGAATAGTCCTCCGTCAGTTTCGCCCCCTCCAACGTGACTCCACCACTCGCCACATCTTTCCATCTCCCCCCCCTGTCTGCCTTCCGCAAAGATCGCTCCCTCCACAACTCCCTTGTCAATTCTTCCCTTCCCTCCTGCTCCACCCCTTCCCCAGACACTTTCCCTTGCAACCGCAAGAGATGCTACACCTGTCGCTTTACCTCCCCCCTCGACTCCATTCAAGGACCCAAGCAGTCGTTCCAGGTGCGACAGAGGTTCACCTGCATCTCCTCCAACCTCATCTATTGCATCCGATGCTCTAGATGTCAGCTGATCTATATCGGTGAGACCAAGCGTAGGCTTGGCGATCGTTTCGCCGAACACCTCCGTTCGGTCCGCACTAACCAACCTGACCTCCCGGTGGCTCAGCACTTCAACTCCCCCTCCCATTCCGTATCCGACCTCTCTGTCCTGGGCCTCCTCCACGGCCAGTGAGCGACACCGGAAATTGGAGGAACAGCACCTCATATTCCGCTTGGGCAGTCTACATCCTGGTGGCCTGAACATTGAATTCTCACAATTCTGTTAACCCTTGCTGTCTCCTCCCCTTCCCACCTCAGCCCTCGGGCTCCTCCTCCTCCTTTTTCCTTCCTTTTTTCTCCCCGCCTCCCCCCACCCCCTATCAGTCTGAAGAAGGGTTTCGGCCCGAAACGTTGCCTATCTCCTTCGCTCCATAGATGCTGCTGCAACAGCTGAGTTTCTCCAAAATTTTTCTGTACCTTATTCTTAAGATAGTTCTGAACCACTTTCTCCTCTCCTCCGGCCAGTTTAGATGCATTGTAGGCACAGTTTTCTGTATTATCAAGAACTGTGATTCCCTCCTTGCAATCATCAGGCAATAAGTTAAAACAATTACGTATGAAGAGAAATTATTTGAAGTACAGATTCCATGGAGAGGTAGAATAACATTGGGACATTTTTTTTCCATTGTTAAACAATATTCTATTTGTATTCACGTTTGAAGCTTCATTTAAATCCAGTGCTATTTTTGTCATATTATTGCTGTGAGGATTATGGAAATGTTCTCTTTAGTTCGCAAGTCCTTTGCATAAAGATTAACATCGCCCAGTCATTTGATGATTCATTCTTTTACTGACAAACCAACTAGTCAATTCCCACAGATTAACTATTATAATTAGCTGGAGCACACCTGGAGTTCCATTCTGCTTATGAAATAGGTACGCAATAATTTTGCATTATTATGTGCTGTATGTATATGGGGTAAGGTACAGAATTTAGGTGCGAGCACATCGGAAATGTGCAAAGAATACCCCTGAAACCACAAGGTCAGAGCTCAAGGTGTTTGATGTCCTCGGATATATTGGGCATTTAGTTATTTGTACATTGACCTGATATTACTGTGTCCTGGTGAACCCCTACTTCTCATTGGTGAAACAAGGCTGACGATGCTGACATCTTGAGCAAGATACAAACTGTTGGAGGAAGTCAATGGGTCAGCCAGCATCTGTGGAGGGAAATCAACAGATGGATTTTCACGTCAGGACCCTTCTTCAGACTCGTCCCTTTCTATGCTGAGTACACCCTCATGTTTTTGGTATCATTTTTGTAAACTTTTTGACCTGCTGATTTCCTCAAGCAGTTTTTTTTGCTATTACTTCTCATTTCTCTGCTGACCTTCACTGGCTTGCGGATAAATAAAATCTAACCATTTTAACATCTACAGTGAGGAAACCCAATCCTCCCCACACCAGCAGCTCTCCATCACATCACTGTCTCTGACCCCTTATGCTCACGCCTAATGTGCAGTACTAAAGGAACAGTAACGTCATCCAGCAGTAACTGTAATGCAGACAGCCTGGTCAGCATATTATAAAAAAGGACAACGAGGCATAGGTGAAGTTGCAAAAAAAAAAAAATGATACCAAAAATATGAGGTTAAACTCACCAGGAAAAGATAAACTGCCTGTGCCACTTTTTCAAAGATAAGGCTGTCTGATAACTCTGTCGAAGTTTATACAATTGTGAAAGGCTTTAAACAGAGGGTGACTCCACTTGTGGGTAACAGTAAAACCAAAGGTCATCAATGCAGGATAGATGCCAAGCTGGCAAGTTGAAATAAACTTCTTGATCCAGTGAAGACAGTGGAACTGATCAACATGACTGGGGAAGGAGGTGGTGTTGTGATTGGGGTAACAGGGATGAATGCTTTTCAGAGAATCTAAGTAACCATGTGGGACAGAAAGCAATGGACGGTCTGATGGATGGAGTTAGATGAGGAAGGATGGGAAAAGGGATACAAGCATTAGCATGGACTGGCTAGAACAAATGGTTTGTGTTCTATATAATCCCCCAAAGCCACTGTATTTGGATTTAGACACGACCCAGTCTTCTCTTGCCACTGACTCCAAATCCAAATATCTGATGCTCAAGCAGATGGATGGCAGCCTTTGCATTACGTTTGATTGAAGCTGAGCTTCCAATGCCCTCTCCTTCACTCACCAAGATCGAGTGTCCCCACTGTTACCCTAACCTGCTCCTAAAAGTTTGAGCCTTACTTACCTCCAGACTCAAACATGCAAATATTTCCCGAGCAACTCATAGAGTCATGGAGTCATTCAGCATGGGAACAGGCCCTTCGGATCAACTTGCCCATGCCAACCAAGATGTCCCATCTAAGCTAGTCCCATTTGCCCGCATTTGGCCCATATCCCTCTAAACCTTTCCGGTCCATGTACATGTCTAGTACCTGCGGAGAGCGAGGTGGGCTGTTGGAAAGTCGGGTGGCCGAGGATGGGCCTGCATGAGGACTGGAGGTCGGACGGGCTCGCCGTGGGCACCAGAGGTTGGGCAAGGACGTGCGGCCAAGAACCCGGCGTGGGGGGTGGGGGGGGGAGAACAAAGAGGGACCATTGGGGATTGTAATGAGCAATTTGTAACTTTGTTGGCGACCTATACGTGGCAACTCTTTGCATTGTATACGGTGTGCAAAACAAAGAATTTTACTGTGACATGTCACATGGTAATAAAGTATCAACCAATCAATCAGCTACTTCCTCAGGCAGCTTGTTCTGTATATTTACCACCCTCTGAATGAAAATCCTGCCCCTCAGGTTCTTCTTAAATCTTGCCTCTCTCACCTTAAACTTATATCCTCTGTTTTTTGATTCCCCTACCCTGGGTACCCTGAGCATTCACTCTATCTATTCCCCTCGTGATTCAGTACACCTTGATAAAATCATCCCTTAGCCTCCTGCGCTCCAAGAAATAAAATCCTAGCCTGCCCAACCTCTCCCTATAGCTCAAGCCCTTGTGTCTTGGCAACGTCCCCGTAAATCTCGTCAGCATTCACACCGCTCTTCACACCATTCACCACCACCTTTTGCTTCCTTCATGAATTCAAGTCTGTATATCCAGTTAATTAGCTCTCCCTAGATCACATACAATCTAACCTTCCAGAGCAGCATACCATTAAAGGCCTTGCCGGAGTCCATATAGATAACACCTAAGGCCTTGACATTGTCAACCTTTTGGGGGGGGTTTCTTCAAAAAACTCAATCAATTTCATAAAACACTATTTACACATACAAAACCATATCCACTGAACGTTAGAGCCTTTTAAACTCTCTGCCCCCTGTCACTGCCCCCCCACCCCCTCTTCAGTGTATTCTTTCACCTCTCTTGATCTTCATTCCTTCACCACTGTCCATTGGGAATCAGTTGCTTGGGCTGGAATTTACCCCTGAACATCTATACCTCCAAGGTTGATAAAGCCTTTCGTTTTGACATTTTTATGCCTCTGTCCTGATACTTAGTTGGCTGAATATATTTTATTTGACAATCTTCCTATGAAACAAGAGGGATGCTGGATGAATGCAAGTTGTCATGTTCAATTCATTTACTTAGGTTTGGGGTCCTGTCCTCAAACCAGTCTGAAGAAGGGTCTTGACCCGAAACGTCACCCATTCCTTCTCTCCAGAGATGCTGCCTGTCCCGCTGAGTTACTCCAGCATTTTGTGTCTACCTTTCATCATACACTCCACAGATTACTACTGGAAATTGGCAATTGACCGTGTCATTCAAGTCCCCTGTAAGTCGGGAGACTGCAACCTGACACTGTCATCTGAAAAGACAATTCAGTCCAGTTCCTGTTCAGATATCATACTTCGCAACTCTTTCCCCTTTTCATTCCTGACCCTACTCACAGTTGCTGTTTTCTTTTGGATGCTTTCTGTTTTCTTTTGGATGCTTTCAGAAACCTGTCTTTCAGTCTCCCTGTTTCCTCTCTCGGTCCCCATTCTTCCCCATCTCCCACTTAACACACACTAAATTCCATCTCTGAACCTGCCCCCGAAAAAGTTTTGTGACAATGGAAATGTGGCTGCATCACCATATATTGAGAATAAATAATATCAATAAACAGAATGAAAATGATGAAAATAGTAAAATAATGGCCTGCCACCCACTTGAAGATATTCAATTCATATCACACTCTAAACTGAATGTGTTGCTCTTTTAACGATGTTATGAATTTCAATTATACACAAGATGATTTAAAGTAAATTTATCAATTAAAATAAAATAATTTTGAAATGCAGAAGATGAAGTGCACGTTAAAATAGACTCTTTCAAGTGAATAAAGCAAATATTTTTACCAGAATAAAGATAAGTACTGGATTCATTCAGTATATCTGATAGCGTCTGTAAAGAAAATTGTTGAAGTGCCAAAGGCCTATCCTTAAAAAAACATTTCCCCTTTGCAGAATATTTCCTACGTTTGTCTACCTGTCATTAGTTGCATCTTACAAACACACACAGGACTGATTTAGCTCTGTTTAGGCAGCACCTTCAGATGACCAGCTTGCATCTCATACCTGTGAATGAGCAGCTTCAAAGTCTTGTAGGAACCTTTCACCAATGTAATGGCCTCTAGTCTGTAGCCGCTCAGCTCCACGTCATTGATATGGACCACCTCGTCCCCCAGCTGCAGCTTGCTTGTGAGCAAGTCTGCTTTCCCTCCTTCCTCAATCTGCGAGAGAGAGAGTGGAAATAAAGACTATATTAAAGGAATGAATCTTAAGCTTCAGAGCCTTCAATCATGGCTGAAATTGACCTCCTGCAAGGCTCCAAGTTGCTTTGCTAATTAAACTGTGCCAAGACACTTTTTAACCTTGACCCGTAGTAATGAGGAAAGCCACAGTCCTATGGTATTCATGGCACCACCTGCACAGAATTAGTGAATCACAGAATGCTGCGCAGAAAAGGTTGTATTCTTTTTTAATCTCAATGGTTTATGTGAGTACAGATACTTTAGCTCTGGACTTTGAACACATTCGTGTTGCCCAGCTTTTCAGGTTGTCCACAGCATATCTTCTGTAACGATGTGAAAAATAACAGTGTCATTGGCCTCATATAGAGAATTAAATGTAAGATTCACCACTCACTCACTTGAGTTGAATTTTCTGCAATTCTTTTTGATCATTATGTTTGAGAAAAATATTGCTAACTTTAATCATTTGGAAATAGTGGCTATTTTCCCAAGAAGATAACATTTTCGTTTCTGATTTTACTAAAACATTTTATTATCTCTTTTTTCATAATCAGTCTAATTGATCTAATCACTTCATGAAAAGAAATTAAAATAATGCTTTCAGACAGATCCAATGAAAAGTAATTCAGATTTCAAAACTGATTCTAAATGCTCACGGAAAACTTTTCTTTTATTAAATGCAGTTATTGGCTCACTGGTTTTGGAGTACAAATTTAATCTGACTTTCTGCAGATATACTAGGATAATTGCTGCTAATTTCCTTTTAAATTGACAGACTAAAGATCTCTCAGGATTAGGATAAAAATGGTAAATTGCGTATAAATTATTTCCTTGCATACATGGGGAAAATTGGAGCATTGAGCTCTTTCTCATTATTCAGAAAAATAAAATCTGGTACTAAATTGTCTAATAACCGGCAGTAACCTTTGATCCCTCTGCATAGACCAACCAATGCCCTACTGTGGAAATCCAGACAATGATCTGCTAATCCTACAAAATGTACCCTTCACTATACAATGCTGAATAACAAAGGAATTCTTAAAAGCTTTTTTGAGATTTTAAGAAGAAAAATGGTCCCACTGAGAAATTGGAGACTGCTTCATACACAAGTTCTTTCTACAGGGCTGGGTAACATCGGTCTTCTGAAGAATTAACTAAACACAATAGCTTCAAATCCTCGAAGATTTAAAGTTTCCTAAACAGCCTTAAAAATTGTATAATTTGCGAAAAACGTTTAACAAGTCAAATTAACTATGCTTAAAGGGTCAGGAATGCTTTGAAGGGAGGGCACAAAGGAAATTCCATCTTCAATCACCACCTACAACTTGGAAGTAATATGGAAATTAAAAGCAGAACTGTAACAGGGAAGGATTAAATAAATGTTCATTATTAATTACTGTAAATAGCTCACACAAGACCAACGTTATTCCATTACTGATGTGACAAGCTGTGATCCCAGCTTGATCCAAGTGAAGCCAAACACTCTTGTAGATCTGACATAAAGATTAGCACGCCATACAACATTGGATTTATCCAGTCCAAATTAGTTTCAGATCCAGTTTGAAAACATAAGGTTGGTTAACCACATCAATACGATTTGCAGCACTGAGGGACTCATACCATCTCAAAGACCCAAATTAAAATCGAGCCTGGTGCAATGAGAAACTAGTCTTCTCTCTCTGCTAACTGTGCTAACAGAGCACATCGAACTGAGCATTCAATTAATATTGGTCCGCAACATAAAATCTATGAGTGTTGGCATTAATGAGTCCGTAATGCAGAGTAAGTTAAACTATTTTCTTTTGACCCAGCGCCAAACTGGCACCTGGTTAGCCAGATCTCTCTGCATCACAGAATAGTAAACTTCAGAAGCACTGTGAAAGACTGCTTGTACTCATAACAGGAGCAACTATGATGGAGGATCATAGAAGAGGTGTTCTGGCATACGTATACCCATGGTTCTCTGTTCATCAGTGTGTCAGACACATGCAGGACCCAGAGTTATACTTGCAGACTCGGTGCAACTCATGTGAAGTTTTTAATTCTTCATTATGTTATTTTACACTGTGATTGGATTCAGTTGCAAAATATGTGATGCAATATAATGATGCAATCTTTATATTGCATTTAATTCAGGTATGTCAGAGTATAAATGGGCTCTTTTCCCCAAAGCTGACATTCCCATCAACAGCAAAAAGTATCCATAGCACCAAATTCAGACACCTTGCTTCTTGTGTCAGAACTACCTGGTTCTGCGACAAATAATAGGAAATTTCATATTGTGTTTGAAGATTCTGATAGTGAAATTGTTCACGTCAATTAGTCACTAAATGTAAACACAAATATCCACTATGTGAGCATGGATTAAATACTCCAGAAGATGTTTCCAGCCCTAAAACAACAGTTGATTATTGTACAGGAGGGAACGGCAGATGCTGGTTTATACCAAAGATAGACACAAAATCCTGGAGTAACTCAGTGGGTCATGCAGCATGTCTGGAGAAAGGGAATAGGTGACATTTCCAGTCTGATGAAGGGTCTCGACCCAAAACGTGACCTATTCCTTTTCTCCAGAGATGCTGCCTGATCCACTGAGTTGTTCCAGCATTTTGTGTCTATCTTCAGAGTGAATTCTTCTTTGTTCCAGAACATAAAACGTACTAAAAGCACAAGAACAGACACCTTGGCGCATGACAATGATACCAACTTGAATTGCACATCAGCCTGCACATTGCCTATATTGATTCATTCCTTGTCAGTTCATGTGACTATCTAAATGCTTCCTAAATGTGGCTATCATATCTGCTTGAACCATTTTCATTTGGCAGCACATTGTGTAAAAAAAACTTGCCTCGCATATCTCCGTTAAACTTTCTCTCTCTCATCTTAAACCTACGCGCTCTAGTATTTGACATTTCTATCCTGGTATAAAGACACTGACTGTCTTTCCCATAGGTGCGTCTTATATTTTTATAAACTTATTCAGGTCTCTCTTCAGTCTCTGACATCCCAGAGAAAACAATCCAAGTTTGCCAACTCCTCTTTATAGCTAATCCAGGCAACATACTAGTGAACTTCCTCTGTACCAGGCACATGCCATCAGGGTAGGCAAGTAGGCACTGCCTACCCTGACTAAAATTATAAAAAGGTAATTATTAAATATAAATAGTAAAGGCACGGGAGAATTATGTCTACCTAGGCGATCGATCTCTTCGGTAGGCATAATTCTCCCGTGCCTTTCATCCGCAGTACATGTAATATGCAAAAGTATGTGCAGCTCACTTGCCTTCGACGCTGCTTCAAGCCTTCAATGACAAGGGGAGCTGAAGGCAGCTGAAATTCTGCCTTGCACCGTGGACTGTGTACTGCGCATGCGCAGCAACCTACTGCACATGCGCAACGCAAGTTTATTGGCGGGATTTTCAAACATGGATTGTCCTTATCTTAAGAGTATCTTAAGAAACAAAGTGGGAAGAATGGAGTTCATGTACAAATAATGTGGTAAGTAGATTTCTTTGAGCTATATGTTTTTAAATACCGTTTTTCCCGGCAATGAAGACTCTATTTTTTACCCAAAAATAAGGCACGGAAATTTACCTGTGTCTAGGAGGCCAAAGGTTAGGTTGTTAGCCAAGATAGACTTGGCTATCCCTCAGTACAGCAACATCAAGAACGATGTTCTTGCTGGCAGCTGATGGGAAGCGGCTGTGAAGTTCTGAAGTGGCTGTAAAAGGACAGCGCCGCTGGGGGGGGGAGGTCGAGTTCCTTCCACAGCGTGTGGGGAGTTTGGCCAGGGGTAAAGTTGCGGGGAAAGCAGGAGCAATGAGAAGGAGGGGGTCGGGGATCATGCCAGCAACTCACTAACTCATCGCTGCCGCGACGCTCTGGGTGCAGAGCCACTGCATTGTGGCCGGGGAAGGATGTAGCTCGGGTGGCTGCGAGTGGCCCCGACCCCCTCCTTCTCAACGCTCCTGCCCTTCCCGCAACTTTACTCCTGGCCAGACTCCCCCCCACGCTGTGAAAGGAACTCTCCCCCCAATTGGTCCATTCAATAAGATCACAACTGATTCAAATTGTCCCGGTGTGCTCCCGTTTTCCCCACCATCCCTCCACCTCCACCATCTCTCCACCCTCCACTCCCACCCATTCAATAATTCAGAATGGAGGACATCTGGAAGCCTTGGACAAATTGAATTGTCACTTTATTTATTATTATTATTATTATTTTTTGAGCGTGAGAAATTCTATGTCCCGCCAGCCTTCTTTCAAAATTTAGCAACTCAAAATGGCGGTGCGTCTTCGACGCAGGTACGTCTTCATTGCCGGGAAATATGGTACTTTATTAAGAGATTATGGCTTTTGAAGACTTTATAAAAGTCAACTGACAGCTTACGGAGAGGAAAACAATCTGCACATGCGCGGTTTAAGATTTTTTTAAAGCCGACTGACTGCCTACCCTGAGTAATTACTCACGGCACGTGCCTGCTCTGTACCCTCTCCAAAGCCTCCACATCCTTCAGAACTGCATACTCCAAATGTAACCTAGCCAAAGTTTTATACAGCTGCTACACGACTTCTCAGCTTTGATACTCAAAGCCCCAACCAATTAAGGTAATGCCTTCTTTACCGCTCTATGTATTTGTGTGGCCACTTGCAGGGAAATATGGACTTGTACCCTAAGATCTCTCTGTACATTAATGCTCCCAATGATCCTGCCATTTACCGTATACCTTCCTCTTACATTGAATCTCCAAAAGTGCAACACTTCATATTTGCCCAGATTAAACTCCATTTCTCCACCGACTTTATTGTTGGACATGTGGAAAACTTGCAGATGTCAAGCTGAGTTGCAGCATATGAAGTTTGGTCATTGCAAAATCATTCATTCTTTTACCCATGTCCATTTATTGCCTACTGACTTCCTGAAAAGGAATGGTTTATGCATGATCTGATGCCTTTGAAAAAAGACCATCTAAGAAGTAACTAACAGAGCAGCTGAAATTCATTGCACTGTGCCAAAGAATGACTGCACTTCAGAGAAAGATAATGTTAGCGAAACTGTTCAAAGTGACTGGCAGATGAACTTTTGCAAAAATATCAATGCCTTCAAGAATGCACCTCTGTGAAGTTCATCTTGATAGCACAAATATTTAATAATGCACCAAGGTTGCATTTACAAATCAATGTTATTTAATTATTGAATAAGAATTGCTGGACTTTGCCCTTCGTTGCCTGTTGAAGCAGGCCTGTAACAGTGCCTTATAAATAGATAGGAGTACATGGTATTTCAAACAAATACAGGCCCTGCTGTGTTTCACATAACTTGTCTTGTAAGATACTTAAGATTTGCCTGATAATTTCTTATTTGTTTCTAGGTCAACAATAATTGGATTTTCGAGGCAACATGTCACAAGTTCAAGGAATATTTTTCAGGCATGAAGGGGTAGTTATATGAAAGAACTCATCATGATGTCTTAATCTTCAAAGAAATTCTTGGGCTTAAAGTCAGAATATCACCATGCACATTAATGCATCGTAAAA
Organism: Malacoraja senta; assembly: GCA_038087875.1. NCBI lineage: Eukaryota > Metazoa > Chordata > Chondrichthyes > Rajiformes > Rajidae > Malacoraja > Malacoraja senta. Next base: position 346,648,753 of record CM075977.1, on the reverse strand, counting down.
ATAATTCTCTGAGACATTGCACTAGTTTATCAACAGTGTGTTGATAGCGTCTATTTGTAAGCTTTCTGCCTGTTATTCACATCCATTTCAATTTCTTGTACTAAATGACTGAGTTACTCCAGTACTCTGTGTCTATTTGCAATATTAATATTATGAGCATATATGAAGGAACCATCCTCTCACTTGAGGAAGTTATGTGGTTGAAAGAAACCATAACCACACAAAAGGAAATGTTTCTCTTAAGCCTGTGGAATCAAACACCATCATTACCTTTAAGACAGAAAATATTGGAAATAGTCAGCAGACCAGAAGGCAACTGTGGAAAGACAAACAGGGTTAATATTTCAGCTAGAAGACTTTTCATCAATACTGAGAAAGAAAAAAACAAGTTCATTTTAAGTTGCGGATAGAGTGGAGGAATGGATAGGAATATTCTGATAGGGCAAGGCTCAGGTTCCAAGGTTCTGCTGCTTTCTGGAGCCATCAAATGAAAGGAAATGCTTTAGAGAGAGAGAGAAAACATACAAAGAGGCTTTAAAAAACTGAAATGCTGACCTTAAACCAATTGGAAAATGTTGTGCCATTGTCTTCCCAATTGGCGAATCTGCTCTTCTTCCTCTAATACTCCCCTTCTCATGTGCCTTTCCAACAGCAGGAGATGCAATACCTGCCCAATGCAACAATTTCAAATAACTTGCTTTTTTCATTTGTGCCATAACTAGACAGTTCTGCTCTAAGGTTATCCATATGTAATATTAATTCAATTTGTCTTCACCCCAGAGATGCAGACGCATCTGCTGAGCATTTCCGACATTATCCTTTTGGCTTTCATTCTTTGCAACAGCTCTGGCCTGCATTTAGAACACAGAATAGTACAGCGCAGGAGTGGGCCCTTCAGCCGACAATGTTTGTGCCAGACATGATGCCAAGATAAACTGATCACATCTGCCTGTACATGATCCATAGTCCTCTATTCCTGCACTTCCATGTGCATATCCAAAAGCTTCTTAAATGCCACTATCGTATCTGCCTTCACCACCACCCCAGGCAATTCATTCCATGCCACCACTGTGTAAAAAACTTGCCCCGCACATCTCCATTAAACTTTCCGCCTCTCTCCTTGTAGCTATGTGCTCCAGTTTTAGACATTTCCATCCTGGGAAAAAGGTTCTGACTGTCGACCCTATCCATTCCAACACAGCTATTTCACAGGTCTTACATGTCCCTTTGCTATTTCCTTCTCTCTAATGGCCCTTATTAATCTATTAATCAAAGTGGCTCCCTAAGCAGATGAATCAAACAACTCAGAGATATTCCCTTCATAGAGTCATAGAGTGATTGCCCAGAAACAGACCCTTCGGCCCAACTTGCCCACACCGGCCAACATGACCCAGCTATACTAGTCCCACTAGTCCCACCTGCCTGCGTTTGGCCCATATCCCTCCAAACCTGTCCTATCCATGTACAGTGCATTTGGAAAGTATTCAGACTCCTTCACTTTTTTCACATTTTGTTACGTTACAGCCTTATTTTAAAATGGATTAATTTTTTTTATCATCAATCTACACACAATATCCCAGAATGAAGAAGCAAAAACAGCTGTTTAGAAATTTTTGCAAAATAAGTATAAAGAAATAACTGAAATATCACATTTACATAAGTATTCAGACCCTTTGCTATGACACTCAAAATTGAGCTTAGGTTCATCCTGTTTCCATTGATTATCCTTGAGATGTTTCTACAACCTGATTGGAGTCCACCAGTGGTAAATTAAATTGACTGGACATGATTTGGAAAGGCACACACCTGTCTATATAAGGTCCCACAGTTGACAGTGCATGTCAGAGCAAAAACCAAGCCATGAAGACGAAGGAATTGTCCGTAGACATCCGAGACAGGATTGTGTCGAGACACAGATCTGGGGAAGGGTATAAAACAATTTCTGCAACATTGCACGTCCGGAAGAGCATGGTGGCCTCCGTCATTCTTAAATGGAAGAACTTTGGAACCACCAGGACTCTTCATAGAACTGGCTGCCTGGCCAAACTGAGCAATTGGGGGAGAAAGGCCTTGGTCAGGGAGATGACCAAGAACCCGATGGTCACTATGACAGAGCTCCAGAGTTCCTCTGTGGAGATGGGAGAACCTTCCGGAAAGAGAACTATCTGCGGCACTCCACCAATCAGGCCTTTATGGTAGAGTAGCCGGACGGAAGCCACTCCTCAGTAAAAGGCACATGACAGCCTGCTTGGAGTTTGCCAAAAGGGTTGTTTCTCTGCTGCTCTGGTCTGATGAAACCAAGATTGAACTCTTTGGCCTGAATGCCAAGCATCACGTCTGGAGGAAACCAGGCACCGCTGGCCAATACCATACCGACGGTGAAGCATGTTGGTGGCAGCATCATGCTGTGGGGATATTTTTCAGCGGCAGGAACTGGGAGACTAGTCAGGATTGAGGGAAAGATGAACGGAGGAAAGTACAGAGAGATCCTTGATGAAAACCTGCTCCAGAGCGTTCTGGACCTCAGACTGGGGCAGAGGTTCACTTTCCAACAGGGCAACGACCCTAAGCACACAGCCAAGACAACGCAGGAGTGGCTTCGTGACGTCTGTGAATGTCCTTGAGTGGCATAGCTCGAGCCTGGACTTGAACCCGATCGAACATCTCTGGAGGGACCGGAAAATAGCTGTGCATCGACGTCCCCATCCAACCTGACAGAGCTTGAGAGGATCTGCAGAGAAGAATGGGAGAAATTACCCAAGTACAGATGTGCCAAGCTTGTTGCGTCATACCCAAGAAGACTTGAGGTTGTAATCGCTGCCAAAGGTGCCCCAACAAAGTACTGAGTAAAGGGTGTGAATACTTATGTAAATGTGATATTTCAGTTATTTATTTTTAATTACTTTGCAAACATTTCTAAACACCTGTTTTTGCTTTTTTATTACGGGGTATTGTGTGTAGATTGATGATAAGGCTGTAACGTAACAAAATGTGGAAAAAGTGAAGGGGTCTGAATACTTTCTGAATGCACTGTACCTGTCTAACTGTCTCTTAAACGTTGGAAAAGTCCCAGCCTCAACTACTGCCCTGGCAGCTTGCTTCATACACCCACCACCCTTTGAGTGAAAAAGTTACCCCTCAGATTCCGATTAAATCTTTTCCACTTCACCTTAAACCTATATCCTCTGGTCCTCAATTCACCTAGTCTGGGCAAGAGACTGTGCGTCTACCCGATCTATTCCTCTCAAGATTTTATACACCTCTAACAGCATTTGGCTCATATCCTTCCAAACCTCATCCTCCTGCGCTCCAAGGAATAGAGTCCAGGCCTACTCAACTTCTTCCAATAGCTCAGACCCTCTAGTCCTGGCAACATCCTCGTAAATCTTCTTTGTACCCTTTCCAGCTTGACAGGTTATCCTATCTCTGTGACTAATACTCTCTGTGAAGTACAACTATGATTTCTGTCATTGCCAGTAATGATGAGGGGTCTTTGACCTTATACATTAACTGTTTCCCTCTCCATAGATGTGGCTAGACCTACTCGGTATCTGCTGCATTATCTGATATCATTTCAGATTTCAGATTTCCAGAACCGGCAGTTTTTGATTTGTATTTACTAACCTGTATGAGCAACAAATTCAGACTGCGATTGCTGCTGTATTTTTAGAAGTTGTGAGGTATTTTAAATTCATTTTCTATTTTTACAGTAGAAAATGACAGCTGTTTTGCGTCTGTTCCTGAATCTTGAGTGAACACATGCTACAATAAAGTTACTTACATTTATTCAGCAGTCTGTATTATTTAGATGCAAAACAGGGTTGCTGCTATGGACTAAACAGACTCAATATGTTGTTATGTGTAATATTTTGGGTTGAAGTATTCTCAACAAATAATCCACATACCAAAAGTATTGGTAATATTTGTATAACAGTTGCTTATTTTTGTTTCAGTTTGAGAACAGATAATGAATCACCAGTGTCTACGGTTATACAAAGTCAAGATTGAAAATTAGGTAAAACGGTCAGTTTCTGACAATAGTAATTACACTTTCAGAATTCTTCATCTGTACATGAAAATTCTGAAATAATTGTTCATGCTTCTCCATGAATTCAAGAAATTTCCTTGCAGGAAACGGGTACAAGTAATCAAAGACTTATTCACACAGATATGTTTGGGGATTTATTTTATCAGTATAATTTTCCACATTTTGTGGATGGATATCCCCACAATAAGAATTTTCAGTTTATAAAGTTATAGAGTGTGGAAACCAGGCCTTTTGGTCCAACTTGCCCATAGCGGCCAACATGTCCCAGGCACACTGGCCCCACCTACCGGCATTTGGCTCATATCCTTCCAAACCTGTCCTATCCATGTATCTATCTAACTGTTTCTTAAATTTTGGGATAGTCCCAGCCTCATGTACCTCCCTCTGGCAGTTTGTCCCATACACCCAACACCCTTTGTGTGAAAAAGTTACCACCCTCAGATTCCTTTTAAATCTTTTTCCCCTAAAATATAAACCTATGTCCTCTGTCTTTGATTCACCTACGCAGGGCAAGAGTCTCTGTGCATCTATTTGATCTATCGTGATCTGATTTATCTCTATAAGATCACCCCTCATCCTCCTGCGCTCCAAGGAATAGAGTCGCAGCCTACTCAACCTCTCCCGATAGCTGAGAGCCTCTAGTCCTGGCAACATCCTCATAAATCTTTTCTGTACCCTTTCCAGCTTGACAGGATCTTTCCTATAACACAGTGCCCAGAACTGAACACAATACTCACAATACTCCAAATGCGGCCTCTCCAATGTCTTATACAACTGGAACATGACCTCCCTACTTCTGTATTCAATACTCTGGCTGATGAAGGCCAATGTGGCAAAAGCCTTTTTGACCACTCGATCTACCTGCGACTCCACCTTATTGGAACCATGCACCTGCAGTCTTAGAGGTCCTGCCCATGGAAGACGTCCCAAAATGCAACACCTCACATTTCTCTGCATGCTGCTGCCTTACAGCGCCAGAGACCCGAGTTCGATCCTGACCACGGGTGGTGTCTGTACGAAGTTTGTACCTTCTCCGTGTGATCGCGTGGGTTTCCTCCTCGTACTCCAGCTCCCTCACGCATCCCAAAGGCGTACAAGTTTGTAGGTCAATTGACTTTGGTAAAATTGTACACTGTCCCTAGTGTGTAGGATAATGCTAGTGTACGGGGGGGGGGGGGGGGGGGGGGATGATCACTGGTCACTGTGCACTCGGTGGGTTGAAGGGCCTGTTTCCATGCAGTAACTCTAAAGTTTAAAGTCTAAGTGGCAGATGGAGCCATGCATTTACACAGTAGGATTAAAGGCATAAACTATTTTCTAAATGTGGAGAGAATTCAGAAAAAGGAGGTGCAAAGGGACTTGGGAGTCCTGTTAGAGGATTCCCAAAAAGTAAATTTGTAAGTCAAATCGGTAGTAAGGAAGGTAAATGCATTTATTTAGAAAGGATTAGAATATAAAAACAGGTATGTAATGCTGAGCCTTTATAAGGCACTGGTCAGTCCGCATTTGGAGTATTGTGAGCAGTTTTGGGCCCCATATCTGAGGAAGGAGGTGCTGGTGTTGGAGAGGGTCCAGAAGAGATTTACGAGAATTATCCCAGGAATGATTTGATGGGATAACATATGATGAGCGTTTGACAGCATTGGACCTATACTCGCTGTGGTTTAGAAGGATGAGGAGGGTCCTCTTTGAAACTTACCAAATAGTGAAAGGCCTGGATAGTGTGGATGTGGAGAGGATGTTTCCACTATTTCGAGAGTCTAGAACCAAAGGCCATAGCCTCAGAATAAAAGGATGTACCTTTAGAAAAGAGATGAAGAGATATTTCTTTAGTCAGAGGGTGGTGAATTTGTGTAATTCATTGCCATAAAAGGCTAGATAGATTCTTGATTAGTAAGGGTGTCAGGGGTTATGCGGAGAAGGCAGGAGAATGGGGTTAGGAGGGAGAGATAGATCAGCCATGATTGAATGGCAGAGGAGACTTGATGGGCCTAATAGCCTAATTCTGCTCCTATAACCTATGAAGTTATGAACAAAAGAATGTAGGAGTCAAAATGCAGAGCACGGAGGCATGGCTGGTAGATCAGACAGAAGATGAGACTCTATTCCTCAAGCTTGTGGTGAGTCACATTGTTAAAGTGTAGGAGGTGATAGACTGTCGATGAGAAAGCTAGTGGGATGGAGAATTAAAGTGGCAAGGAGCTCAGGATTACCCAAAAGGACTGAACAGGTGCTTTGCAAAACATCACCCAATCTGCGTTTGGTTTCTCCAGTGCTAGAGGAGACCACATTGTGAATACTGAATGCAGTAGACTAGACTGTAAGTAGTGTAAGAGAATCACTGCTTCACCTGGAAAGAGACATTTTAGTCCCTGGATGGCAGGATGGGAAGAGGTTAGAATGCACATATTTTATATGGTTGCATGTGAAAGTGCCGCAAATATGGGTTTTTTGTTGGGAACAAAAGAGTGGACCAAGAAATCATAAAGTAATAATCCTTGCAAAATGCACAAAGTGGAGGAATGGTGAAGATGCCGTGATGATGGAATCTCTATTAAGGTGGCAGAAATTGTGAAGAATGATCTGTTGAATGTGGAGGCTGATGGTGGGAGAAGGTGAGGACCCGGGAAACTCTGTTCTGGTTCTAACCTGGAGGAAAGGGACTAGGAGCAAAGATGCAGGCAATAGATGCAATATACTGAAGAGTTGTGTCCTAACATTGGGCGAGAGAAGGCCAAGGTTCAGGAAAAAGAAAGACCTTTCAGAGGTGCCTGTACGGAAAGTTTCATTGATGGAGGAAATGGGAAAATGGATTAGAGTTGCTACAAGAGTCAAGATAGCTGTGGGAGTTGGGAGGCTTGTAATGGATGTCAAAGCCCTGTCCCACGGTACAAGTTAATTCCAAGAGCTCTCCCGAGTCTAAAAAATATCAAACTCGTGGTAAGCATGGAGAATGAACGTAGCGGGTACATTGGAGTTCGGGGACGTCTCTTAGCGCTAACGGCAGGTACTCGGGAAGACTCGCTAATGGCAGGTAAACCCGGGAAGACTCGTGAAGATTTTTCAACATGATGAAAAATGTCCACGAGAGCCCCGAGTACCGACGAGTGGTCATTACCGTAAATCTCCGAGTTCGAATCAGGGCAAACTCGGGAGAACTCTTGGAATGAACTCGTACCGTGGGACAGGGGTTTCAGTCTATCACCTGAGATAATGACAGAGAGATGCAGAAAAGGAAGGAAAGTCGGAGAATGACGATGTGAAGGTGAGGACACCGTAAACATTAGCAGCAAAAGTAATGAAAATGTCAAGCTCTGGAAGAGTACAGGAAGAAGCACCAGTGCAGTCATCGAGGCACTGGAGAGGACAAGTTAGGATTAAAACAAAAACTATTCCAAATGTCCTTCAGAAGGACGGGCAGAGCTTGGGCATGTGCAGGTGATCTTAGCTATATCTATGATCTGGATAAAGTGAGTGGAGCTGGAGAAGAAGTTGTTCAGTGTGGGAATAGGTCTAGACAGGTGAATGAGTGAGTTTGTGGAGAGAAACAAGTTATTCCTCTGCTCCAGCAAGAAACAAGAGGGCCCCCAGTCTATCCTAATGTGGTTTGGAGATGTACAGGGATTGCCAGCCCATGGTGAAGATGTCTTCTGGATTTAGTATTCAATTCTACAACTGCTGAGTATTTCCAGCATTGTTTTTGTATTTATATTTCTGCAGGGTTTTTTTTGATTTGCCATTAAAACTGAAGCAGTTACTCTGATTCTCTTCCCAGAGATGCAGCCTGACCTGCTGGGTATTTCCAGCATTTTCTGTTTTCATCCAAGCTTCTGAGGTTATCGGATCAAGGCAGAGAATGTCTTTGGAATCCTGGACCAGGATCAAAAAAACGCTTTGATTTTAATGGTGACCCTAACGCTAAAGATGAAAGTGGGACTTTAAATTACCTTTGTTAAAAATAACAAACTCAAACAATAGATCAGTTGGTCGTTTATTTCTCTGCTGTTATAGGAGCTTGCTGTGCCTAACATTACAGCATAAATTACATTCCAATAATGCTTAATTGGTTCTGAACAGCTTGGAGCCAGGAGAATGCAAGCTTTGCACAGCCTCTAATGTTACGAAATCTGTTTTTAGGTAAGGGGACCAAAACAGTGCCTAGTTTTCCCAGCTGATGCCTCACCACCCTGTATAATTGAAACAAAACCTCCCTATTTTTAAACTCCTTTGCAATGAAGTCCAACATGTTGGTTGCCTTGCTTTTTGTGATTCTTGCACTCGAACACATAGATCTCTCTGTACCTCAGCTATTTGCAGTCTCTCTCCATTTAAATAATAATCTGTCTTTCAAATTCTCAAATTCAAATTCAAACACAGTGCAATTCTCGTACCCCATACTTTCCCATGTTCAATTCCATTTGACAATCTTTTGCCCGCTCAGCTAATCTATCCATATCCCCTTGCAGAATCAAAGTATCCTTATCACAATGTGTCCTTCCACCTCCACTTGCAACATCCACAAATTATTAAATCTTCCATACTGTTTCTTCCTCCAATCATAAATATAAAAAGTGAACAATTGGGGACCAAGAACTGATTTGTGCATTACTCCACTTGTTACCTCCTATATTCTCTGTTTTCTATGAGACAGACAGTTTTCATTCCATGCTACATCTTCAGATAGCATGGGCTTTTAATTTATGCTCCATCCTCTTATGTGACAGCTCGCCAAATGGCTTTTGGAAATCTATATATACACCATATTTACAGGTTCCCCTCTATCAACTCTCCCTGTTGCATCCTCAAAGAATGCAAGCAGATTTGCCAAGCATGATTTATCTTTCATAAAACCATGTTGACTAGCTTCAGCAATATTCAGTTTTTCTAACAATAAAACATTTGAGTGGTAAGTGGATACCAGGTTACACATCAAAGTCTTTGGTGTACCTTACTCTCCCTTCTTCCACCCTCATCCTCACTTTCATTCCATATGAGCATGAACTTGAGCTTTGCCAAGTTAAGAATTGAAATCCAATCCAGGCAAGGCTCATCCATTCATGTTTTTGACATGGGCTTCAGAGTAAAGGTTAAAACAATTACCGATGCTGAAAATCTATACATAACTAAAACTCCGATCTTGTGCTCTTCCGGTTTGCGGGGTTTTTCTATTTGCACAAAAACGGTACGCGATAGCAATACGATTTTTCGCCAGGTTACTCGCCGTTCTCCTGTGCTGCGAGTGCAGTGATTCGTTCCGATCAGTGGTCTATTGCAAAAGTTATCAAGGTTTAAAAATCTTTAAAAACGCCCGTGCGCAGATCTTCAATCAGCGCCACGCAGATTGGTCTCTTCTCCTGTCAGTCAATGCGGGATAGTGACGCCCGTTCCTGCCCCACCGGTGGCGGCCTGTCCCGCCTCACTCACAAACTCCTTTCACCCCACCTCACAGTAACTTCTCTATCGTTTCCCCCACCACCGGCGGCAGCAGCGGGCGGGTTCAGTGGAGACCCAGTGGAGGCCTAGTGGAGGCCGTGGTCCAGTCTCTCTCTCCCTCATCACTTGCCCCTCTCCCCCGCCCGTCCTCTGCAGCAATGGCGGTCCCGTCTACCCGTCCCCCCGGGTCCGTCTCTTCTGCCGCCGCCGTTGCGGTAACTCACCCTCATGGCCTTCTCGGAGATCTTCTCCACCAGCTCATCGAAACTCATGGCGCCCAATGTGACGAACACCCCCCTCCACCGCGGCGGCATCGAGCTGGCAGGCAGGTAGGCGGGTGGGCTGGGCAGGGACGGGCCGAGCGGCAGCAGCGGGTTGAGCCGGAGTGGGCAGAGGGAGGGAGAGGTGAGGGAGGGATTGGGGAGGGGAGGAGGAGAGGGGAAAGAAGAGGGAGGGTGAAGAGGAGGGGGAGGGAGTGCTGGGGGATGAGGGGAAATGAGCCGTGCCTGCGCAGTTGGGGGCTATGCGTGAGTGGTGCAATATTGCGTTGGGGAACGGGTGAGTGGTGGAATATTGCATTGGGGAACAGGTTGCGTTGAGGGACCAGGCCTCCCTTTTGACAGGGACCCAACGGGTCCCACTTAGTCTTGTCTCAAATAAAAACAAACCTAAAGTATTAACTCAGTTTCTCTCTCCACAGATGCTGCTTGATCTACTGAACATTTCCATGAACTAAATAAACACCATTTCTTCAATGTGGGAAGAAAGCAAAAGACGGCATGCATTTCCTATCACACAATACTGTATATCTACAGACACTCCCATTAGTCAACAGGTTTGAGACAGGACTACACCCAAACACATCTAGATTCTCTTATTGCCCCGTGGCAATAAGCCATCCCTTGAAAGTAACTTGATGCAACTGTATTAAGACAAACCTGAGCCAAAACAAACATTCACACTTTGAATGCAATGATGGAGCTCCAGAATCTCTATGTATTCATACGAGATTGCTGAGCTGCAGAAAGCAAAATGATATAAGGTATTATGGCAGAGGATATTGTAGCAGAGGGCATTTTGAGGTGAGTGTATGTTTAAGTGGCAGATAATGAGGAAGATAAAGCTAAAAAAAAAACAACAGCAAAAGCATGAGCAATGTTCCATGACCAGACATGGGAGTGTCTAAGTACTCTGAAGCAATTTTCAAGAAACAAAACATTCCTCCCAAATTAAATGTGCATTAATAGAATGTCTGAGGTATTAAAGTGTTCAGGGGATTTCAGGGGAGATTAAAAAAAATACCATCAGAGGTTTCATTAACTATTTATGGAGAGAGAACCAAAAGCCAAGATCACAATCTAAAGAATGTAATTGATACAACGTGACAGCCAGCAACACAAACTAGACCAGTCAGGATGAAGTGAATGAAAGGTTCATAAGTGATAGGAGCAGAATTAGGCCATTTGGCCCTCAAGTCTACTCCGCTATTCAATCATGGCTGATCTATCTCTCCCTCCGAACCTCATTCTCCTGCCTTCTCCCAATAACCCCTGACACCTGTCCTAAAGAAAAATCTATCCATCTCTGCCTTAAAAATATCCATTTGCTTGGCCTCCACAGCATTCTGTGGCAATGAATTCCACAGATTCACCACTCTCTGACTAAAGAAGTTCCTCCTCATTTCCTTCCTAAAAGAACGTCCTTTAATTCTGAAGCTATGACCACTGGTCCTAGACAAATGCATTAATTATTTCCGAACATCTATGGTCCTTAACAGAGATTGGATTTCTCACTGAACACTTGTAATTCAGCAAAAGATATCTGAATGCTCCTGGGTAAACAAGGTTAACAGCACTCCACTGAATGTGAGATCAAAGGCCTGACTTTTAATGTTTTCACAGATGTGGATTTTTAAAAATCCTTTGCTTTTAATTACATTACAGCTCAGGAAACGTGTCAGATAACAACAACTTGCTTGAAACATGCCAAAGGTAGTTTGCAGGTGCTGTTATCAAACTCCATTCAACACAACCATAGAAAGGTATGAGGAAAGGTGACCAAAACCTTTGCCAAAAGGATTTTAAAGAGCATCTTAAATTCCAGAGCTTGAAGTCAGACAACCATAGGTCTGGTCATCAGTGATGAAGCCATGATGCTTGGGTAAACTCAAGGGGCTGTCCCACTTGGGCGACCTAATCCACGAGTTCTGGCGAGTTTGCCCTCGACTCATACTCGCAGCATGGTCGACACGAGGTCGTATGAGGTCTTTGTAACTCTCCTTCATGCTCGAGAGTGGTCTCCACGTACTCGAGGCCTCAGCTAGGTGAAAAATGCCCGCGAGTAAAAAAAGGTCGCCATGGAAAAATTGATACTTTTGTTACTCGTAGAGTTAGTCGTAGTAGGTCATCATGTTAGTCGTAGGTAATCGAGGGTAGTCGAAGGTAGTCAAAGGTAGTCGTAGATAGTCTTCATCATAGTCGAAGGGAGGTCGAAGGGAGCAGGGGCGGAAATCCGGGGGGGCAGGGGGGACATGACCCCTCCCCCCTGTTTTGAGAGGTGGGGGACGATCCCCCCATTTTTTGTAATCCGGATTTTAAAACCCGGTGAAATCTCCGCTTTGCGCTAGACAGTGGGGGTGGGACTGCTGATTGAGGGCGCCGATTGGACGTGAGAGATGTCAGTCAGCAGGCAGTGGGGGCGGGACATGATGATTCAGTGCGATGATTGGAGGAGGGAGGAGTCAGTCAAAGGCGGAAGTAGGGGGGTGGGACTGAGGATAGAGCGCGGTGATTGGAGGAGGGAGACGTGCCCAGGTCATAGGTCACAAGCGAACAACACTCTCGGCAGCCCTGGACACAGACCTGCACCTCATCCGCAGCCAGGATCGATCCCGGCTCTCCAGCGTCGCAATCGCTGCCGAACCACCACTGGACCATCCCCGTCCCCACCCGAGTGCCCCCTCCCCCCCACGCCCGGGGATGGCCAGAAACGTTGGGAGTCAGACGGGAGGCCCACAGCCAGCGCAGAGAAGCAGCGCTAAATCTAGCACCACTCTGCCTGTCACGCCAGGTTAACCTACAGCCCTGCTTGGACTTACGGGAAATATGGCCCAGGCTTACAGCCAGCGTGGAGAAGCAGCGTTAGCTCCACGGCTCCGGATTGGTGTCCGTCAGTCCAGGCAGGGCTGTAGGTTAACCCGGTGAGACAGGCAGAGTTGAGCTGGATTTAGCTGAAATTACCGTTCACAGGGCCCACGGCTGAAGCCTCCGAAGCCTCGCATGTGAGTGCGTGTGTGCGCATGCGTGAGCGGCCGCCAAGAAATTGTGTCACCCCCGGTCCCCCCCATATTTTGATAGCGATTTCCGTGCCTGGAATGGAGGTCGAAGGAGGTCGTCTTCACTCTCCACTATTAGGTGTCCAATTTTTCCGAAGTCGTAGCTAGTCGTAGCTAGTTGAAGCTAGTCTTCAACATAATTGAAGGTGGTCGAAGGAGGTCTTCTACATAGTCGAAGGAGGTATTCAACATGACATTTTTTCAAACTCTCCTAAACTCTTCTAAACTCACCAATTAGGTCGCCCAAGCGGGACAGCCCCTTCAGGCAGCCAGCTGTGGAGCATTGGAAAGATCTCAAAGTGTGTACTGTAGGGCTGCAGGGGTAACTAAGTTAGACAGAGATGAAGCCATTAAAAATGAAGCATGAGCATTTTAAAGTGTACGTGTTACTTGTCTGGAGGTTAGTAGGCCTAACAAGTGCAGAGAAGACAATTTTTCTTGTGGACACATGGCAGCCCCCAGGACATAGAAACATAGAAAATAGGTGCAGGAGTAGGCCATTCGGCCCTTCGAGCCTGCACCGCCATTTGATATGATCATGGCTGATCATCCAACTCAGTATCCCATCCCTGCCTTCTCTCCATACCCCCTGATCCCTTTAGCCACAAGAGCCACATCTAACTCCCTCTTAAATATAGCCAATGAACTGGCCTCAACTACCTTCTGTGGCAGAGAATTATTATTACGTTATATTATTACGTTATATTTATTGTCCTTAGCAAATGGCCAAATTAAGATTTAGATGGCCTGGATGGTTGGAAATCTCAGCAAAAGGAAATCAGTAGAAAGCCCATCAGCATCAATGGAATGGACCTCTGTAGGAAAGAAGAAAGGAACCATTTCTTCCAGTGTTACTTTTTTTGTAACAATTAGCTTGTAGTTTTTAAACAAAAAGTCATCAATTTTGTTTGCGTAGAACCAACATTAAACTAAGGGGTCCAAAATCAGGCTAGTTTATGCATGGATTTCATTTCTGGGCCATGCACACACACACAGCATTTTCATTTTTGTTCCACCTGGTGATAAGCCAAACATCCATCTGTATTTTAGTTTGAATGCTTAAGGCTTTGTGTAATTGCTGCACCAGATAGAAATCTATTACAGAACATTGTATATACATTGACGCAAATCTAACTGTAAGCTCATTAACTTGTAGCATTCCCCAGTTCATTATCCATCCCCAATTCTCTCCTCCTGACTCATCACATCAAGGCTCCAATTGACCCACAAGCCCAGCAATTTACTTCTCTGAAATGCTACTCTGTTAGAAGTCTCATTCCAGAGACATGACCTCAAAAATGTCAGCTTCAGTAGAGTAATAAGCGTGATGTGTGGAAAATTTCTTCTTTTAGGAAGAACATTCAAATAAAACATCATCTCCCTTCAGAGGAAGACTCAATAGATCCGAAATATTATTTCAAAGAGAAAAGGTGGTATCCTCACTCGTAGGCAATATTTATCCTTTTCTCAACATTAAGATAGATTATCTGGGTTTTTTTTGCATTGTATTCTGTAAGAGATTGCCATGCACATGTTAGCTGCCATCTAACCTGTATCACAACAATCATCACTTTTAAAGTAAAAATGGAATGGAATACTTTATTGTCACATGTGACAAGGCAGAGTGAAATTCTTTGCTTGTATACCCAAGGTATACAAATAGCGGCCACCTACGGCGCTGATAAAGTTACAAAGCACGCCAGCTCCTCCTTTGTTCTCCCCCCCCCACCCCCACTCCCTCTCCCAGCCAGGTCCCCATTGTCCATTGTTCTCCCCCCCTCCCTCATGGTGGTCCCCCCACGCCGGGTCCTCCATTGTTCTTCCCCAACAAAGTGCTGGAGAAACTCAGCGGGTCGGGCAGTATCCGAGGAGGGGATGGACAGATAACCTTTGGGTCGGGATCCTTCTTCAGACTGATGGAGAAGGGGGAGAGAAAGAGAGGTAGGTGGATACGGGTGAGAGGTGCGTGACAGGCAGATGGCTGAAGCAAGTGACAAAGGCTGGAGGTGAAAAAGAGACAAGGGAAGATAAGGAAAGAAAAGGGGGAGTGAAATATAAAGCCGGAGGGAAGGAAATGTGTGGATGGGGACAGGGGGGTGGGGAGAGGAGGGAATAAAGAGTTATTACTTGGAGAATTCAATGTTCATACCGTTGGGTTGTAAGCTACCCAAGCGGAATATGAGATGCTGTTCTTCCAGTTTGTGTGTGGCCTCACTCTGGCAGTAGAGGAGGCCAAAGTCTGAAAGGTTGGTATGGAAATGGGAAAGAGAGTTAAAACGGCTAGCAGCTGGGAGTTCCTGCAAGCCTTGGTGTTCAGTGAACCGATCGCCTAGTTTATGCATCCAAATGCAATACACAAGGTTGGAATTGGTGTACGTGTATCTCTATCTCACCTGCAGGTGCTGCTAGGGTCCCTGGATGGATGTGGGAGAGGAGCTGTAGGGACAGGTGCTACATCTCCTGCAGCTGCTGGGTAAAGTACTTTAGGAGGGAGCTGGTTGGGTGGGAAGGGGTGAGTGAACCAAGGAATTGTGGAGAGGGTGGTCACTATGGAAAGTGGGAAGGGGTGGGGATTAGAAGATGTGACCGGTCATGGGATCACATTAAAGATGGCGGTAATGTTGGAGAATGACATGTTGGATGTGCAGCCTGCTGATGTGAAAGCTGAGGACCAGGGGATCTCTGTCTTTATCTCCACATCAGTCCGAAGAAGGGACCCGGCCCGAAACGTCACCCATCCTTTTTCTCCAAAGATGCTGCCTGACCCGCTGAGATACTCCAGCACTTTATGCCTATCTTTGGTATAAACCAGCATCTGAAGTTCCTTGTTTCTACGATCTCTGTATTATTCCGTCTGGGGGTAGGGGGCCGAGAGGAGAACTGCAAGCCACAGAGGGGGCACGGGCGTGGGGCCCGTCCACAACAGCAGGGGGGAAACCACTTTTACTGGAGAAAGATGACTTTTCAGATGTGCAGACTGGAAAGCCTCAGCTTAGGAGCAGACACGGCAGAGATGAAGACATTTTGTGTTCTTAGGTGATGGAGTCTTTGCGAGAGGCAGAATGTAAGGAGGTGCAGTTAGGGTAGCTGGGAGAGTCGGTGGGTTTGCAGTAGATGTGAATTGATAGTCTGTTCCCTGTGATGGACACGCAGAGATCGAGAAGGGGGAGGGAAGTATCAGAGATAGTCCGAGTCAATTTGAGGGCAAGGTAGAGGCCAATGGTAAAATTGATGAAATCAATGAGTTCTGCACTGGTGCAGGAGGCAGCCCTGATGGTGTCATTGATATAGTGGAGAAAAAGTTGGAAAATGTTGCCAGGTATCATTGGAGCAAGGAATGCTTCACATAACCAACAAAAAGCCAGGCATAGCTGGGGCCCATACAAGTGCCCTTAGCTACAAATTTTAATTGAAGAAAGTGAGAGGAGTCACAAGAGAAGTTGTTATGGGTGAGGACAAATTCCATCAGCTTTGTCACCCCTACTCCGTCAGTCTGAAAAAGGGTCCGAACCGGAACATTGTTTGTCCATTCCCTCGACAGATGCTGTTAGACTCGTTGAGTTCCTCCAGCACTTTGTCTTTTGCTCAAGATTTCAGCATCTGTGGTCTCTTGTGTCTCCACTTCTAAAGTACTTAATTAACTGTAAAACACTTTGCGATGTCACAAAAATACGTCAGTTGCTTTAAATAGACATAATGCTTTTTTCATTCGTTTTGTTTCATCTGTTTTTTCCCAAATTGTGAGATATATTAAGAACCTCGTGAAAACTATATATCTGCTATCTTACTTTGATGTAACAATTCAATTCAAATAATGGCGTAGCGTACATCAGCCCAGGGGACTGTAGGTTTATTTAAGGTGAGGATAACCATTAGGAATGCATGCATGGTGCTGCTGTTTTTCTCTGAGCAGTGATGGCATTTATTTTGGGATTGCCTCCTCTGCAGGACAGAATCTGTCTTCAATAGGAAATCACTGCTCGGTCCAATCCTGGCCGAACCTGAAAACCATATTGTCACATTTTCTAAATCGCTGGAAAGTTGAATGAAAACAGAAAAATACTGGAAATATTCTGCAGGCCAGGCAGCACCTCTGGAGAGAGATGCAGAGATAGCATTTCACTGACAACAGATTGTTCACCTTAAACATTAATTTTGTCCCCTCTTCCACATTTCTTCCCTTTACCAGCATTTCCTGCACTTGTGTCACATTTTCCATCATGATTTGCTACACAACAGCGGAAGAGTCAGGATCGGCTGGTTCTCTTCTAATCATCCGCAGGACAGTTTCCCAGGCTGTCTTGCCTGAGAGGCTAAATACAGATGTGATAATACCATTTATCTCAGCTACTGAATTTCAATAGATTCCTGGCAATTTGCTATTCAGGAATTGCTTGGTGCAATTTGCTATGCCTGGCTTTTTGTTGGTTTACGTGAAGCATTCCTTGCTCCAAAGATACCTTATTGCAATTTGCTTGGTGCTTTTATCATCTCTCACCCACACAAAACAGTTTAAATTCTTTACATTCATTCAATGTTGCTCATTCATTTTCTGGCTTCCAGTTATTGAAGAAAATTGCATCACTTTGCAGCACCGGTTCACCTGTCTTTAGCTTGGTTCTTTTTCTTGGTTTCAGGCACAAGTAATTGGAATTTGATGATTTTTGTTAAATCTCTTATCAAGTTCGGTAACCATGGCACAACATAGAGATAAATCTTCCTTTCAGTTCATGCTAAATTATGGGGATGATAATGTAGTGGTTAAACTATTGGACTAATAATTGGATGGATTAATGATGTAGATACACAGGTTCTAACCCCACCATAGAAATTAAGGAGTTTAACTTCAGCCTTACAATCCAGAATTGTTAGCCAAGAAAACCATAACCTCTGTGTCACCGATGTATCTTAGGAAAGGTTATATGTCACCCTAACCTGACCTAGCCTTCAGGCAACTCCACACCCCAACAATATTGTTTACTCTTAAGCTGCCTCTGAGGTGACCAAGCAAGCCTCTTGGTTGCATCAAGCGGCCACAGTAAAAAATAAAAAATGAGCAAATCACTAATCATATTGGAGACTTTTCAGTGGACCCTGCAAAGTCTTTCTCTCCAACATTTGGGGTGCCTAAAATATGGGTACTGCCCCAAACCACAGCCGGGCAGTCAAACTCACAGAGCCAATACACTTGAGCTAAAATCCCAGGTCCCGTTGTGTACACTGTGACTCACTAACAAAGCACATCCGTCAGTATTGCCAGCACAGGGGGAATAGAAACATAGAAACATAGAAAATAGGTGCAGGAGTAGGCCATTTGGCCCTTCGAGCCTGCATTCAATATGATCATGGCTGATCATCCAACTCAGTATCCTGTACCTGCTTTCTCTCCATACCCCCTGATCCCTTTAGCCACAAGGGCCACATCTAACTCCCTCTTAAATATAGCCAATGAACTGGCCTCAACTACATTCTGTGGCAGAGAATTCCAGAGATTCACTCTCTGGGTAAAAAATGTTTTTCTCATCTCAGTCCTAAAAGATTTCCCCTTTATCCTTAAACTGTGACCCCTTGTTCTGGACTTCCACAACATCGGGAACAATCTTCCTGCATCTAGCCTGTCCAACCCCTTAAGAATTTTGTAAGTTTCTATAAGATCCCCCCTCAATCTTCTAAATTCTAGCGAGTACAAGCCGAGTCTATCCAGTCTTTCTTCATATGAAAGTTCTGACATCCCAGGAATCAGTCTGGTGAACCTTCTCTGTACTCCCTCTATGGCAAGAATGTCCTTCCTCAGATTAGGAGACCAAAACAAAAATTCATCAAGAATTGGTTGGCTATGGCTTGGGCGATGGGATCTGACACCATCCTAGCTATGCAGCTAAAGATGTGTGCTCCAGACCTTGAAACACTAAAAACTGCAGATGGTGGCAATCTGAAAAAGAACAAAAAAATGGTGGAAATAGTGTCAGGCAGCACCTGTGGAGAGAGACAAAAAAGGCCAAGGTTTGAGCTTGATAACCTTTCATCAGTAAAAAATATAAATTCAGCATGCTTCAAATTGTAGAGCAAGGGGATAGAGGGGAACAGAGGAAAGGGAATGTCCTTGACAGGTTGGAAACCAAGAGTGTGTGAACGATACAAGTGGCGGTGCACCGTGTGAAAGGTTTGTGAAATTTGGTGAACAGCAGCCAGAAGGAGATGTAAATAGCAGAAGAATGAAGACAGGGAGAAGAATGCTCACACTATAATAAACAAAAACACTGCAGGTTCTGGAAATCTGAAATAAAGGAGAATGCTGGGAATTCCAGACAGATGAGGTGGCATCTATGAATTAAAAAAAACTGTGTCAGCATGACAAAGTGATTATCTTTAATTGGAACTGGATAGTTCTCCGCTTTTTAAGAAAGGAGGGAGAGAGATGACTGGAGTCGATTATTAAAGATGTTATATCAGCACATTTAAAAAGCAGTGACATGATCGGTCAAATTCAGCATGGCTTTATAAAGAAGAAATCATGCTTGACTAATCTTTTGGAATTTTTTGAGGATGTAACAAGTAGAATGGATAATGAAGAACCAGTGGATGTGGTTATCTGAACTTTCAAAAAGCCTTTGACAAGGTCCCACACAAGAGATTAGTGTGCAAAATTAGAGCACATGGTATTGGGGGTAGGGTATTGACATGGATAGAAAACTGTCTATTGGCAGACAGGAAGCAAAGAGTAGGAATTAATGGGTCCTTTTCAGAATGGCTGGCAGTGACTAGTGGGGTGCCACAAGGCTCGGTGCTGGGACCCAAGTTGTTTACAATATATATTAACGATTTAGACATCTCTAAGTTTGCGGATAACACAAAGCTGGGTGGCAGTGTGAGCTACGAGGAGGATGCTATGAGGCTGCAGGGTGACTTGGATAGGTTGATGAGTGGGCAGAAGCATGGCAGATGCAGTATAATGTGGATAAATGTGAAGTTATCCACTTTGGTGGCAAGAACAGGAAAGCAGATTATTATCTGAATGGTGTCAGATTAGGAGAAGGGGGGGGGGGGTGCAACGAGACCAAGGTGTGATTGTACATCAGTCACTGAAAGTAAGCATGCAGGTACAGCAGGCAGTGAAGAAATGGCATGTTGGCCTTCATTGCGAGAGGATTTGAGTTTAGGAGCTAGGAGATCCTACTGCAGTTGTACAGGGCCCTGGTTAGACCGCACCTGGAATATTGTGTGTAATTTTTGTCTCCTAATTTGAGGAAGGACATTATTGCTATTGAGGGAGTGCAGTGTAGGTTCACCAGGTTAATTCCCGGGATGGCAGAACTGACATATGATGAAAGAATGGGTCGACTGGACTTGTATTCGCTGGAATTTAGAAGGATGAGAGGGCATCTTATAGAAACTTATACAATTCTTAGAGGATTGGCCAGGGTAGATGCAGGAAAAATGTTCCTGGTGTTAGGGCAGTCACAGTTTAAGAATAAGGAGTAGGCCATTTAGGACTGAGATGAGGAAAAACTTATTCGCCCAGAGTTGTGAATCTGTGGAATTCTCTGCCACAGAAGGCAGTGGAGGCCAATTCACTGGATGTTTTCAAGAGAGAGTTAGATTTAAGTCTTAGGGCTAAGGGAATCAAGGGATATGGGAAAAAAACAGGAACGAGGTACTGATTTTGGATGATCAGCCATGATCTATTTTAATGGCGGTGCTCGCTTGAAGGGCCGATTGACCTACTGCTGCACCTATTTTCTATGTTTCTATGCTTCTGATACAAACTGGAATAGCTGGTTAGCAGAAACTGTTGTCACCTGAAATCACTGAAATTGCTGTTGAGCCCTGAGGGTGATAATTAGTTTCTATATTTTTAATAGTTTTAAAGTCACAGAGTATCGGAGACATTTACAACTATTACAACTCTCTCAGTTCATGACAAAGCTTTGACTTCTTCAACAGTCAAAGCTTTCAGAGTCATTTTGTGGACAGGGCTTCCTCAGTGTGGTGTTGTAGGACTTGCATCTGCTCTGGCCACAATGCTGTAGTGCTGTAGCACACTGCTGCTCTGGCCACACATGCATCCACACCAGGTAGGAAAGCATGCAGAAGACCACAACCTCGGCTCAGATCCATTCAGCCCAATAGTTTAACATTGCCAATTCCACTAAAGCAATCTTTAATTGAAACAAAAGAAGCCGTTTACAAGTTTTGAAGCAAAAACATATTTCCAAAAATAAAGAAGCGTTCTCGGGAAATGAACAAGGTGCGAATTAAGTTAAACAAATTTAATTTTTATCAGAACTCAGGTTGCACCTGAATACCAGCTAACATAACCTATTCCAGCAGTGGGGTTGGAGCATACTGCAGAATTCCCTACATATCCACGTGCCTATATAAAGCTTAAATGTCATGATTGTATTGGCCTCCAACACCTCCACTGGCAGCATGTTCCAGGTGCCCACCACTCGCTGTGTAAAACCTACCCCGCAGATCTCGATTAAATAGCACCCCTCTCACCTTAAAGCTATGTCCTCTAGTCGTTGACATTTTCACCCTTGGAAATATGTTCTGACTAAATAGGTCAAAATAGGTCCACAATAGGCAATAGGTGTCTTCTCTTTCTATGCATCTCATAATTTTCTATATTACTGTCGGGTCTCCCATCAGCCTTTGCCGCACCAGAGCAAACCATCCAAGTATGTCCAACCTTAGTTTATAGCTAATACCCTCCAATCCAGGCAGCATGCTGGTGAATCTCTTCTGCACCCCCTTCGAACCTTGACTTCCTTCCTGTTATGGGGCACGCAAACGGCGCACAATATTCCAAATGTGGTCTAACCAGTCCTATAATGCTGCAACATGATTTCCAGATTCTTACACTTATTTTCCTGACTGAAGAAGGCAAGCATACCACTGTGTATATGTGTTCTGTCAGATATGGGTAATGATGACAAGGTCAGTGTTAAATGCACATCCCTAATTACTCTAAATGTGGTGGTATTTTGTTGAATTATTGTTTCCTTGTTGAATCAATGTCTTCTTGTTGAATCATCGTCATCGTTGTTAACATTTACATTGCCTTTGGGGAAGGAATTCCAGATTTTGATCCAGTGATTAGGAATGATCAATATTATATCCTGAGAATTTCTAGCAAAGCCTTTTCTTCCCATATCCACATTGTCTCTGCTGAAGATAGATGATGACCTGTTTTCTCTATCATCGTTACTTTTTTGCATATCTTTCATTCATTTGTTCTATATCTCTCTACATCACTGTCTATATCTCTCGTTTTCCTTTCCCCTGACTAGTCTGAAGAAGTGTCTCGATCCGAAACGTTACCCACTCCTTCCCTCCAGAGATGCTGCATGTCCTGCTGAGTTACTCCAGCTTTTTGTGTCTATCTTCAGTTTAAACTAGCATCTGCAGTTCCTTCCTACACACTTGTCATCTCTGTTGTTGCCACGGTTATTGGCCTGATCCCATCATATTTCTCATCTGCATGCTCTTCTTGATAACATTATCCAAAGGCTATCCATTAGTTCTGAAAGCACATTGTTGACACAGAGGGGAACCTCACCCCCACCTCTTAAAGCCCTCTTTTGTCTCAAAACTGTGAGATTGCTTGCTCAATATTCAGTAACAGATCAGCAGAAATTTCTCCTAAATAAGTAATTCAAAGATATTATCTTCAGTCTCCAGCACTAACTCTATTCCACCTCCAGTGACTCAATCCTTCCCCCTGCCACATGGATGTAAATAGAGCCAGACTGTTCACAACCTGAAAAAGAGTCCCGACCTGGTGTCACCTATCCAAGTCCTCCACAGATACTGTCTCACCCGCTGAGTTACTTCAGCGCTTTGTGTTTTTCCTCAAGTTTCCAGCATCTGCAGTTCCTTGTTTCTCCCTCTCTAGTACCATATTTGACAAGAGTTGAGCATTGGAGCCAGAACCTCTGCCATCACTTTGATTGCAACTTACTGGCTTTGCCCCTATCTCAGCTCCTAAGTTGCAGAAACCCACTGCCATATCTTTATTATCAAAGGTGGACCATTCTAAAGCTTTCCACCAAAGATACTAGAGCAGACCTCTAGTATCTTTGCTTCCTACACTCTGGTTACCCATTGCTTTCATCTTCCAGAAACTCTGCTGCTCATATCTTAGCTTGTACCAAGTACTGTTTACCCTTTAATCTCTGTTTGCTGACCTACTTTAGCTCCATGACATGCAGCATTTTAGTGTTAAACTTCTCACTTTTGCTTTAAAATGTCTCCATATTCTCACGCCTCACCATTTGTATAACCCTAACCCTTGAGATGACATGTTTCTGCAATGACGTCTGTACCAGCCAGGATCCTAATCTCTGGAATTCCTTCCACAAACATGACTGTGACTATATACTCATTCAAAACGCTTGTTAAAAGTCTAACTACTTGATTACGATTTTAGTTATCTATCGAAACATTTCTCGATATGGATTGGTGTAAATATTTCACAATGCTCCTGCGCCTTAAGTCATTTTGCTTTGTAAAAGATGCAATAGAAGTGGAAGTTGATGTTCAAATACACAAAAAATATCAACATTGATTGGATTCTCTGAAGGATTTAGTTGATCTTAGTTCTACAAACCAATTAACCAATTCAGATCGAGAGTTAACCGTAAATAAAAAGATCCCCGACCTACGCTAATGAACTGTGATTCTGTCAGCTTATTCCTACTGCAGCAATAAACAAACAAACAACAAACTAAATGGGTCAAGCAGCATTTGGCAGAGGCTACGTGGATGGTTGACATTTTGGGCCAAGATCTTGCAGTTTAATTTGTCCAAGAGCTCTGATGGAGTTCCATCACTGAATCCTCAAATTGGTGATAATTACAATGGGTGATAATTGGTGACATTAGTTATTTTTTTAGAGATACAGCGCTGAAACAGTCCCTTCTTCTGGTTGTGGAAGAAAAAACTGTTGTTTAATGCTTTGCTTTGCTCTGACCTAACTCTGAGAATTAAACATCTCCCACTTGCAACACTGAAAACAAAATGAGAATCTGCTTTGCACATTTATGGACAGATATTTAAACATGGCTAAAACCATGAAGAGATTGCAGAGCATTGTGTTTACTTTATGAGGTAGTAAAATATTTAGTATTCTGATAAATTCCCCCAAATTTTTTAAAACTCTATTCCAAGATTATTAAGTGTTATTTCATGCTATTTTTATTTAAAAATATGCCAAGAAATAAAATGGATAAAAGCCAGATTGTACTGAAAGTAATCCAATCTATTCTGGAAACTGTTCGGGCTAAATTGTTTGGTTTATGTACCACTTGAAACTCCCCAAGTGACACAGTTGGTGACTGCATACAATCAGGGAATCAAGGCATTGAGACTATTCATTTACACCATGTCAAATCTCCTGAAGTTCATGATTGCCCTGACCACACCTGAAACCTCACACTTTAAGAGACTATTCTAACAGCTGAAAAGTGTCTGTGAAATCTTAAGGTTGAAAAAGCACATTTTATCCATTTTACTTTCTACGCCTACGTTAAAAAAAAGGATTACAATGACTAATTTTGGAAAGTAGATTGAATAGTTCCTTTGGAATGTAAGCCTCTTTTGTTTCTGCAATACTAAGCAGAAAAAACAGTAATCAAAACTTAAATACCACAAGACCATTGCCTAATTCAAAATACCATGCACTGTGGTTATGAAAGGTGGTTGGATTTAGTAGTGTTTGAGGAGGGACAGGAAGAAATGCATCAAAAGGTTGCCATTTACTTACAGATTGCTCAAGCACAACTCTGAGAAGAAGCATGGACTATTCTTCTTCTTAAATTATACTGCTTCAGAAGAAAGCCATTCAGCCCATCCAGTCCATTCAGTCCCAATTGCTAGCTCTTTCCTCTTTGCACTGAATTACTTTCCTTCAAATCTCAATGTAATTTTGACACAGAGGGTGGTGGTTGCCTGGAATTCACTGCAAAGAGTGTTGGTGCGTAGATACAATGATCCCATTTAAAAGGCTTTTGTACAGGCACAGATATACAGGTGGCAATTGGACAGATAAGTGTTTGTTGTGGCATCATGTTCAGCAAAGACATTGTGGGGTGAAGGGATTGTTCCTGTGTTCAGCTAATTAACATTTTAGATCAATGACCTTCAATCAGATTGAGATAAAAAAGAAAAGAAGCAAGTATTAAGTCGCATAGAAGAGGAAAGGTGGCCAGAATAGATGGATTGATTATATAGAATGGAGGCCAAGGGCATTGATGTGGTACAATTGCTTTCAATGACCTTCTAGGAGAGGAAACTGAATTTGCAAAATGTATACTGATCTGTCACAAGCACTTTAAAAAGAGGAATGTGAGTGGCTGTTGTAAAATAGAATGCTAGAGATATTAAGCACATCAGTTAGAGAGAAAATAATGAGTTAATATGGCAGGTGGATGATCTTGCATCTTGGCCAGTACTAACACAAACAGGAAAGGGTGAGTATCTGAAATTGTCAAATTCAATGTTGAGTCCCAAAACAAAACTTGTCGCAACTGCTTAATTATTTTCTTCCTGGACTAGAAAATACTTCATCTGGAATGCAAACCTAGCTGCATCCTAATTAACATTGCCAAATGGAATGATCTATTTACAATTTATGCTGGAATAATTCAAATTGGCCAATATTATGACAATCATATTTGACCTGCCTGCAAATCTTTACCTGGACTGTTTTCCACTATGTGGCGGCTTAAAAAAACACGCCTGGAACGACATACATCCTTTCCCATTCTCTACACTCCAACTACACTTTGCCTTCAACGTATCCCTTCAGACCGTAAACCAAAAACAGTGTGTTCCTAATATCTTCCTCATTCAGCGCGGCAGGCAATACTAGTAATGACACACTAACACAAAAACAGGCATTGGGGTCCAGTGCATGCATGAGTTGCTGACAAATGATAATACCTGCACGAGCAGGGTTGAACCCATATTATCCCAGGCTGATACAGGAGTCGCCAAATATGGGTATGGAATTGAATACCACACAACAAAATAGTTTTCAATGTTGTACAGATGATATGTAACTTGGAGGCGCTGGTAGTAATATAATACTTTTCCGACCTATAGTGATGATGCGATGGCTGTGAGTATGATCAATTATTGCCCTGTGTAAAAATAAATACGGCATCATAATTGTTGAGCCACTTTTTTGTGCTGGTTACTCTGCATGGTGGCACAGTGAGGCAGCAGGTGGTGCTGTTCCAGTGACACAGGAGACACAAAGCACTGGAAAAAGGAGCAAAAAAATAACAAACTGCGAGAGGAATTCAGCGTGTTAGACAGCATCTGTGGAGGCAGGGGAACTTTGGGTGCCCTGCCCTTCAGCCTCCACAGATGCTGCCTGACCTGTTGTATTCTTCCAACGATGCAGGACTGATTTTGTTCTCTGGTGCTGAGTTTTCGACGCTCCCTCTGTGACGCTCCACCATGCTTCGGTTTCTTCCCGCATGAAGAAGACGTTTTGAGTTGGCTACTGTAAATTGCCCTTGATGTCAGCGAGAAGTGGATGAATCTGGCCGTGGATATTAATAAGTAATGCGAGACAGAACAGGTTACAAAATAAGAGGAAGAATGGGACTGTTGGCTTTGGTCCAAAAGGCAGCAGAGACTCGACAGGACAAATGGCCAAAATAAATATCAAAAAAAAAAATTTGATGCATGGAAAAGCAATTCCCTCCCTACAAAATCCCAGGGTATTTTTGAGTGATGTTTAAAAAGTACAAGTCAACAGTTCAGGATGACCATTCATTCAGATATCAACCTCAAGACTCCTAATTTGGAAAAAAAAATCAGCACAGTTCTAATTTAGACTCAGAGAATGTTTTCAGAACATCGTTGGCATTTGCAAATGATAAAGACACATTACCACTGCCACCACACCAAAATGGAAATGGAGCACACAGGCATGAGTGATGAATTCAAATAATTCAAATATATGCCATGCATGATAAATAATTCAAATTGGCACCGTAAGTACTCAATATACAGCTTGAGTGACAAATTAGGAACCTTGCTTCATCTTAGGTGGTCCCTTGGAGTTGAGGTTGACTCGCTTCCATTCCAGTTTGTACCACATGTACCTATGCAGCTGATGAGGCCAATGTGGGATTCACAGACTTTGCTGCAGGTGAGGCAAGAGATGTTGACCAGATGGTTGGGAAGTGGTGCTGTCATACACTTCAGTGAACGAATGCAATGACTTGGAACATGGCCTCGTCATGTGGGCATGCAGCTTGTCCGTGCACTTTGCCTTGATGACTGAGGTAAGAGTGTCCTTGGTTTTGGAATCAAGTCGTTTGAATAATTTTCCATTTGTCCTCTAGATAACTCAGCTCCCACAGAGTTAGTTTTGGAAGAAGGTGGAATATTGTAATGATTAATATGGAGCAATGATGCAGCTTTGCTTAACCTGTCTCCACTCCGGTTGACCCTGTGCCGACCCACCTGGTTAGAATCATGACTTGCCCGCTAACATGATGTAGTCAGGGAGAAATTTCTGAAGGCAGTCAATTTTGAGAAGGTTACAATGCCCATGTGTAATGGCTGATGCTGTTGCCTGAACTTTTGTTAGAGTTGTTTTGCAGTATAGACCATGTCCATTGTGCTCCTGGGTGGACAGAATCCACACTGTGGTTCAGGGAGCAGCTCTTGAGCGACTAGGAGGAGGTGGTTAAGGAAGGCTTGAGATGACTGTCCTTGTAGCAGATCCATAAGGTCATAAGGAATAGCAGTAGAATGATGCCATTCAGCCCATCAAGTCTACTCCGCCATTCAATCATGGCTGATCTATCTCTCCCTCCTAACCCCATTCACCCGCCTTCTCCCCATAACCTCTCACACCTGTACTAATCAAGAATCTATCTATCTCTGCCTTAAAAACATCCACTGATGGTCTCCATAGCCTTCTGTGGGAAAGAATTCCACAGATTCACCACGCTCTGACTAAAGACATTTCTCCTCATCTCCTTCCGAAAAGAACGTCCATTAATTCTGAGACTATGACCTCTAGTCCTAGACTCTCCCACTAGTGGAAACATCCTCTCCACATCCACTCTATCCGTCACTCTGTAGTTACCACATTTCAATTTGTCTTCTTTCTGAAGATGGTCATAAATTATGATACATTAAACCCTCGTTTTAACGGACCTCTTCATAACGGATTTTGGTTATAGCGGATCGAATCTGCTGTAGACTGAGTCCGTTGTTTAATGGAATGACCAATAGGTGGATGGAGCGAATGGTGTTTTGGAACCATTTTAGCTTGGGTTAGTTTGGAGATACAGAGTGGAAACACCCAGCTCGTGCTGACCAGCGATCGCCCCGTACACTAGTTCTATCCTACACACTCGGGACAATTCACAGTGTGTGAGATAGAACTACCGCAGTGGTTCTATCTTTCCTCCCACATTGTTAAGACAAAAACATTGTGACAGAGCGTTTCCCCCAGGCGCCCCCCCCCCCCATCCTCCCCCCTCCTCCTCATAAAGTCGTGCAGGCCTGCAGCCCAACTGACCCCCGCAAACCCCATGAACTGCATGAACCACCGGCAGAGCCACCACCCACCCACCCGGGTAACCCGGCACCAGGTCTACCCCACACACCACAGTGCGTAGAATAGAACCAGTCCACCAGAGCAGCTGGAGGAAACCCATGCGGCCACAGGAAGCATCCATGGCCAGCATCGAACTTGGCCCCCGGTGCCGCAAGGCAGCAGCTCCACCAGCGATCCACAGAACCCGCACAACCTATAGAGGCCAACCAAACCACAAACCCGCACGTCTACGCTACGTGGGACAGAATCCACGCTGACACAGTGAGCACCCGCAGTCAAGATCGAACTCGGGTCTCTGGCGCTGTGAGGTAGCAACTTTACTGTGTCGCCACTGTGCCATCCCAAGGTATTGTGTATTTTGTGTCCTTCCCTGTTTATTGTGTAAGTGTATGGTTATTGGCTGTTTTTCCACTAGCACTGTACATATTAACCACCTTACTCGGTTATAGCGGACATATAGCGAGGAATTACTGTATATCTTAAAACCGTTTGCGTGTTTCCTAGCTTCTGAAAATGGGGGATGCAACTGTGAGTTTGTGCATGAAACCCTCCTTGCTGAGTGTCAGTGAGGTTATCATTTCCTGCAGAAATCTTGTTCTATGGTCCTTAGGCTCTGCCCATGATGTCAGTGAAATTGATCTCTGATGAAAACACTTTGAAATTCCACCTTTTCTTTAAAACTGTATTTCAACAGAATCGCTACTTCTTCCAGTTTGCTATAAACTTTTCAAGATGACCTGATGTACAAAGACATTCTTTTTTTTAAACTAACTAAATTTTTCCTTTCAAAGTAGTGAATTATTATCCCACACCAAATGTAATGCGCAATATAAAATAGCAGCTCACCACTGAGAATTATGTAAATAAATGGGGCGCAGACATATATGTGTGATGTAATTTATTGGTTCAATAAACCAGTTTTTTATATTTTAGCAGTTTTCTGTACCTCTTCAGATTTCTCAATATACATTGGCGCCACCGCAGTGGCTGCCTCGCCAGCAGCTCGTTAGTCCTTTCCCCTTTTTGTTATTTTTCGTGTGCCTAAATGTATGTTTTAACGTTTCTTAGTATGTCTTATGTGGGGGGTGGTGGAGGGGAATAGGGGGAAACCGTTTTTCAGTCGCTTACCTGGACGGTGATGCGTCTTTTCTCTGCATCGCATCTTCGCCCCCCCCCCCCCGCAGCCTACCAACTGGATTGGCGCGGTCTTTCCTACCGGAGACCTGCCAGAGCTTCAGCAGCACGCGCGGCACTGAATTACCATCGCGGAGCGGGGCGATACCTTGCCGGGGCCTGCTGACTTTAACATCGTGGAGCTGTGGTTTGCGGAGCTTCTAGCCGCGGGCGCGGCGCTGACTTTAACATCGCTGAGGCCTGGGATCTTTTGCCGAGGTTCGCCAGTGTTGGAGCTCCGTCCAGCTCGGCCTGTGGACTTCAGAAGCCGCAGCCTCCGGTAAGAAGTGGCCGATTCAGAAACTCTAAGCCACAGAGTGTGTTCCTCTGTTCCGACGCTGGAGTTTCGATCATCCCGCCATAGGGCCTGTACATCGGGCCGTCCGTAGCGGTGACTGCAGAGGGTTCAAAGGCCCCGACCACGGGTGAACATAGAGGAAGATGACTGAACTTTATTGCCTTCCATCACAGTGAGAAATGTTGATTCCACTGTGGTGGATGTTTATTGTGTATTGTGTTCTTTTTTTTCGTATGGCTGTATGGTAACTCAAATTTCACTACCAATTGGTGCATGTGACAATAAATGTGAACTTGAACTTGAACATTGTGCTATCCAGGTTAAAAGTAAGGAACTTGCATTACAACCACCAACTCTTGTGGTTGAGCTGTTCATTAACAGTGCCAGAGACCCAGGTTCGATCCTGACTAAGGGTGCTGTCTGTGCAAACTGGGCCTATATTTTTCTCCATAAATGACGAAACACTCCTATCCTCTTGTTACATTAGATCCTTCCAAAATTATTTTTGGCCGTTGTTTACAGAAACCTTCAATGATGGTTTGTAAAGTGTGAATTTCCAATGAGCTTTGTTAATATTATTTTATAGACAATTTATTTTGTTTATCTAACCAAAAGAATGCACCACAGTTTTTAATAACGTATCCCTTTCACCATTTTCAGTTGTTCCACTAAATCATTCTTGAATCATCTCAGCTCTTGTGCAATAAAAGGGTAATGTTTGAAGCCATTCTTCAGAATGGTAATCTCTTAATCATGGTAATAAATGTACACTGCATAGATCTCACTGAGCTTCAAGCACTTTATCCGCAGGAGTTTGACTCAAGGTCCCTTCGCTGGGCCTAGATTCAATGTTTCATCTCACTCACCACACAATCCACTTTATTGGAGATTTTGATGGACTACATGATGAGGTGGACCAAAATAAGTGGGGCTAAAATCCAGGAAAAAAGTGAAACGAGTCAGTTACATCAAATAACTTGATAACAGCATCAATATATTGTATTATCGTTGTTAGTAGCGAGCAAAGCACCAAGGCAAATTCCTTGTATGTATAAATATTTGGCTAATAAAAAATTATTCTATTCTATTTTGGTGTTAGATTTAGAGTTAGATATAGCTCTTAGGGCTAAGGGAATCGAGGGATATGGGGGAAAAGCAGGAACGGGGTACTGATTTTGGATGATCAGCCTTGATCATATTGAATGGCGGTGCTAGCTGGAAGAGGCGAATGGCCTACTCGGACTCCTGCACATATTTTTCTGTGTTTCTATGTTTCAATGATTTAAGATCCTTAACGCCTTAACGCCGTG
The DNA here is from genome assembly GCA_038087875.1 of Malacoraja senta. Lineage (NCBI taxonomy): Eukaryota > Metazoa > Chordata > Chondrichthyes > Rajiformes > Rajidae > Malacoraja > Malacoraja senta. The sequence continues at coordinate 346,617,565 of CM075977.1, read as the reverse complement.
GCAACTGAAGTTACAGCCACCAATTTGGATATGATCAAGAATCCAAAAGTGATGGACATAAGAATAAGGAGTAAGCCTTTTAGAACGGAGATGAGGAAACACTTTTTCTCACAGAGAGTGGTGAGTCCGTGGAATTCACTTCCTCAGATGGCGGTGGAGGCGGGTTCTCTGGATGCTTTCAAGAGAGAACTAGATAGGGCTCTTAAAAATAGCGGAGTCAGGGGATATGGGGAGAAGACAGGAACGGGGTACTGATTGGGGATGATCAGCCATGATCACATTGAATGGCGGTGCTGGCTCGAAGGGCCAAATGGCCTACTACTGCACCTATTGTCTATTGTCTATTGTCATCATATTTTGAAGGGTTATATGGGGTGGAGGAGATTACAGAGATTAGACAATGGATAAATTTGAAAACAAGTGAAATTGCTTAATTGATCTCAGGATTTATATTTGATTCTGACCTTTGGCAATGTCCAGTGGAGTTTGATGTTCCCTCCAAGATGGTGTGTGTTTCTGCCAGATAGTCCAGTTTTCCTCCATGTCCCAAAGATCTGCTGGTAGAGTAACTGGCCATTGTAACGTATCCTTGGTGCGGATATGTGACAAAAATAGAGTGAAGTCTCTGGACATGTAAGAGTGAGCAAGCTGCAGGAATGTGGGGTTTGGGATTGGGGCAGATGGGATTGTTCTGCTGCCATGGACACGTGGAACTGAATGACCTTCTCATCTGTCATAACATGTGAGTTAGTGGTGGCTGGGCAATGTACATTTGAATAAAATCAACTTCCAACCACTTAAGTTCATAAGTTCACAAGATCATGAAGATCATGAAGATTATTTAACAATTCTGTAGTTTTATTTTGAAAGGACACCAAATCAGAGCAACAGTGGCAATGCAAGTCTCCAGTTGATTGATTGAAATATAACC
>CM075977.1:345915137-345979176 GCA_038087875.1 Malacoraja senta | reverse complement strand
AAAAAGCATCCTATTGTGGTGCATCGCAACTTAGTTTGGAAGCAGCTGCATCCAAGTCCGCAAGAAATTGCAGAGTTGTGGATGTAGCCCAGTCCATCACACAGACCAGCTGCCTCTCCATTGACTCCTTCTACATTTCGCTCTGCTTCGGCAAAGCAGACAAAACAACATCATCAGTTATCTTTTGCACCCTGTTCATTCCTTCTTCTCCATTCACCTGTTGGGGTAGAAGATACAAAAGTTTGGGATGCATCTTCCATCAGATTAAGAAAAGTTTCTACCCTGTTATTATCAGATTACTGAATGGTCCTCCCCTATACTAGAGTTTTACCGATCTTCCAACCCGTCCATTTTGGACCTTGGACCTCTGTAAATTTAATGCTATCATGTAGTAACACTATATTCTATATTCTGGTATCTTTTTCAGTACTTGTTTAGTTGTGTATGGCTTGATTCAATAGTTCCTTATTGTACCCAGGTATAGTATGATTTGATTGGATAGCACAGTTTTTTTCACTGAAAAGTATGTTTAAAAGATTAAGACTCAACACAAATCTCCTGATCAAGAGAGATCCCATCCTCCCATATGCTTTTGAGGCAAAGCCACCTCAAAAGACCTGGAACAATACCACAAATACTATCTCTGTAATATCCTCCAAAATCACTGGCTAGGTGAATCAATGTAATTTTATAGTTGAATAAATGTTAGAGTTGTCTCCCATTTCAATCTTCTCAGCTAGAGACTAAATTCACCAAGCATGTTGTTTGTATGCTTAATACCAGACACCCAAATTAATTCAATCATCTCCAAGATCCATCATGGCAAGAGATTACTAAAGGCGAAGAAGAAACAATTCAAACATCAAATTGTTGGACCACGATATATTGTTGGTGATTTTCATCCCCAGAAACTTGAAGCTCTAAACCATCTCCAGCACCAGACTGGGGAGTTTACACCACCCCCATTCCTGAAGTTAATAGTTAACTCTTTCGTTTTTCTGACATTGAGGGAGAGGTGGTTGTCTTACATTATGCTACTAAGCTCTATGTTTCCTTCCCTGTACTTTGTCTGGTCATTGTCTGAGATCCGGCCCACTACAGTGGTATCATCCTAATCTTCCCAGTTTCTCCTGTCCCATTTGTGGCAGAGTCTGCAGGACCCATTCGCCTCATCAGCTATCTCACAACTGGAGTGGCAGCAAATCACCATGAATGCCAAAGGCAAAACATAAATTGCTGGAGGAACTCAGCGGATCAGGTAGCTTCCGGGGTGGGAAATGGACAGGAGACGTTTCTCTACTTCAGGCTGATGATAGCGTGGGGGGAGAAAGCCGTCTGTGTTCTGCAGTTCCTTGTGTCTCCGTAAACAGTGAAACGCCTGAGAAGCAACAGCAATGAGACACAACTGCAGATGCTGGAGTAAGTGAGCAGCTCAGGAAGCGCCTCTGCTCAGCATTTGCCCGGGTCGGGACTCTTCTTTCGTAGAAAGCATCTTGTCCAGCAACATCACAATCTGGTTTGGGAACTGCTCTGCGCAGGACAGGAAGGCTCTGCAGAGTAGTGTGTTCGGCCGAACGCACTATGGGAACTACACTCGCCCCCCTGCAGGTCCTATACATCAGAAGATGCAGATCCAGAGCCAGCAACATTATGGGGGACCCCTACCACCCCAGCAACGGACTGTTCCAGCTGCTACGGTCAGGCAAACGCCTCCGCTGTCATGCTGTGAAAACAGAGGATGAGATGCCGTTTCTTCCCACAGGCCATCAGGACTGTAAACTCTTATCTCACCAGGGACTAATTTACTGTACTAATTTACTGTTGTGTTGTGTCTTTTTTTAATTGTTTTTTTTTCTAACATGTAAATACTGATTCTGTTCTATTCTCTTCTGTAGTTTTTGCACAATCCGCAGGCATTGCCACTTTCATTTCACTGCATATCTTGTATGTGTATGTGACAAATAAAGTTGACTTGACAAGATGCTGGAACAACCCAGCGGCTCCAAGAGCATCTCTGCTCAGCGTCTGGACTATTCTTCAGACACAAGATGTTGTAATAACTGAGCGTGTCAGGCAACACCTCACGCCGGCATCGGCTCGATCGGGCCCCTTCTAGAGATACAAGATACTGTAGTAACCGAGCGGCTCCGCCCCTTCCTCAGACTGAAGCGATGACAGAGCGTAAGGTTGGGGCGGGAACGGGACGTGATGACGTGTCTCCCGGGAGTGGATGGGCGGGGCCTGGCTGTCTGCGCGATAGCACGTGACGTGAGTGGGCGGGGCCTGGCTGCAGCGTGCGCGCGTGACGACTGACGCGGGAGCGCGCTGAATGAGTGAGTGAGTGGGCGGGGCCTAGCTGCGCGGGAGCGAGCGGGCGTGACGTGCTCCGCGGATCGCACTGGTATTATGGGATGCGGGACGGGGGAGGAATGGCGCTGGGCGCGTGATTTTGAACAAACGCTCCGTGTCCCGGCGACCGCGGCTCAGTGAGAGGGCGGGGGAGCCGCCACCGCCACCAGGCCCGGCCTGCAGCACCGCCAGCCTCACCGCATACCAACGGCCTGTCCGCCCGCCAACGCCGGTGAGTTGCTTGTCAGTGGCGCTTGGGAATGCGGGTGTGAGTCTCCCGGCTGGTGGGGCGACGTGGGGGGGGGGGAGAGAGAGGCGGCGGGGAGGAGCGGAGCTCGCTCCCCAGCATCAGGCTGGATGGAGGTTGCATCCTCACAGCTGACACCGACCTGGCAGTGAGTCTCGGTCGGTGTCTCCGCTCCAGGAGCAGCCACTCGATCCGGGTGGGATCCGGTGCCCTTTGCTGCACGAGCAACCGATCCGGTGTCTCTGCTTCAGCTGCAATCAGTCGATCGGGAAGGGATCCGGTGTCTCCGCTCCGAGAACAATCCATCCGGACGGGATCCGGTGCTCTTTGCTCCAGGAGCAACCCGTTACACTGTTTCTCTTATCGGCCTTTCAGACTTGTTCCCGTTGACCCACAGTATTGTGTCCTTGTCCTGTCTCCGGCACACTTCTCCAATGACAGTTCTCATAGTCATCTTCATTCCCTCTGTTTTGTTTGAAACTCGTTTCCAGCCCCACCTCTCTGTCAAAAACACATCCTCGACACCGAGTAGCCGCGGGGGAGGGGGGGTTGGGGCGTGGAGAAACAGTCTCTGAGTCCAAGCGTCTCCACCAAATCATACAACAATAAATACTTTTTGGAATATAATAATTCAGGTCGTCCTGATTTGGTTTCCGATTGTAACACAGGTATTTTACAGCTGCTTTGCACTTTGTGTTCCAGTTTTAGATTTCGTTAATCCAAATTGTTCTTCTGCCTGTACTTGTGTCAGGCGATAGGTAGATCTGAAGCAATCGCTAAAAAACATGTAGTTTTCTCTCGGCTCCTGACAGTCCTCCAGATCTGCGGTTGCACCCGGGAAAAGGGATTTGTGCAGTAAACGTTATGAGTAATGTACAGGGCACTTCGTCGATTAGCTCCAGTGTAGTCTTGTTTTTTTCGCTGTGACCATTTCCTGAGCTGCCAGCTATTTGAATTGGAGGAAAACACTGTTTTTCTTGTATTGGAGTTGCTAGTGCACATCTGATGAGATTTTACTTGCAGCAGGTAGATTATTGTAACTTTTTGGGTGGGTGGAGAATACGACAGTGGGACGCTGTTTGAGGGCTTTATTTGGGATGTTGTATTTCCTGCTGAGTTTTCGCGGTTTTTTCGTATTATTTTGTGTGTCTCTCAGGCTCGCACTGGCCCTGCCTTTCTCTGGAAATGTGATGACGAGGTGAAAATGGCGGAGCTTTCGAAATGCTACCCCTGCCTAATAATACACTCGAGCCAAATCCAAAAAGCTCGACACCCTAGTTTCGTTTTACCCGGCTAGTACAAATGTGAAATTAAACATTCTTTCTTGTTTTGTGCGCACCGATAATTCAATGATCAGGCATGTTTCCACTGCCAAACATAAACCGTATGGATGTAAATAAAGGCCTGCCGTTCAATCTTTGAGATCATTTGGAGAGACGTGGCTCCAAGACGCAATAACGTGTCAGATTCCGCCTCGAAGGTTACGTTTTTAAGTTGTCTAGCCGTCGAGTTACCTGTTCCAGGAGCTAATGAGAATACGGTACATTGAATTATGTGCATTTTTTTTGAGAAAGCAACTGTAAATTGTCGTTTCTATATTTTCCTCTATATCAATAATCAGCAAAGATGTCATTTATGCAAGAATGTTAATTCCCTGATCTTTTTCCTGTATTACGGTCAATGCTGTGCATTAAAGAGCGGCCCCATCGTGCACACGAACTATCCTTCAAAAATATGATTGCATTGTGGTGTTCACATTTACAAATATCCTAATGCGAGTGCTGCATTCAGTGGTCCTGTTTCATAGAAATAGAAAATAGGTGCAGGGGGAGGCCATTCGGCCCTTCGAGCCAGCATCGCCATTCATTGCGATCATGGCTGATCGTCCCCAATCAATAGCCCGTGCCTGCCTTCTCCCCATATCCCTTGATTCCACTAGCCCCTAGAGCTTTATCTTACTCTCTCTTAAATTCCACAAATTCACAACTCTCTGGGTGAAAACGTTTTTTCTCACCTCAGTCTTAAATGGCCTCCCCTTTATTCTAAGCTGTGGCCCCTGGTTCTGGACTCGCCCAACATTGGGAACATTTTTCCTGCATCTAGCCCAGTCCTTTTATAATTTTATATGTTTCTATAAGATCTCCCCCTCATCCTTCTAAACTCCAGTGAATACAAGCCTAGTCTTTTCAATCTTTCCTCATATGACAGTCCCGCCATCCCAGGGATCAATCTTGTGAACCTACGCTGCACTGCCTCAATCACAAGGATGTCCTTCCTCAAATTAGGAGACCAAAACTGTACGCAATACTCCAGATGTGGTCTTACCAGAGCCCTTTACAACTGCAGAAGAACCTCTCTACTCCATACTGAAATCCTCTTGTTATGAAGGCCAACATTCCATTAGCTTTCTTCACTGCCTGCTGTACCTGCACACCAACTTTCAGTGACCGGTGTACAAGGACACCCAGGTCTCGCTGTACCCCCCCCTTACCTAACCTAACCCCATTGAGATAATAATCTGCCCCCTTGTTTTTGCCGCCAAAGTGGATAACCTCACATTTATCTATATTATACTGCATCTGCCACGCATCTGCCCACTCACTCAACCTGTCCAGGTCACACTGCAACCTCCTAACATCCTCTTCACAGTTCACACTGCCACCCAGCTTTGTGTCATCCACAAACTTGTTAGTGTTGCTCCTAATTCCCTCTTCCAAATCATTAATATATATGGTAAACAGTTGCGGCCCCAACACCGAGCCTTGCGGCACTCCACTCGCCACATTCTGAAAAGGACCCGTTCACTCCTACTCTTTGCTTCCTGTCTGCCAACCAATTTACTATCCATGTCAACACCCTACCCCCAATACCATGTGCTCTAATTTTAGTCACCAGTCTCCCGTGCGGGTCCTTATCAAAGGCTTTCTGAAAGACTAGATACACTACATCCACTGGCTCTCCTTCATCCATTTTACTTGTCACATCCTCAAAAAATTCCAGAAGATTAGTCAAGCATGATTTTCCTTTCATAAATCCATGCTGACTTGGACTAATCCTTTTACTGCTATCCAAATGCCCCATTATTACCTCTTTAATAATTGACTCCAGCATCTTTCCCACCACCGAAGTCAGGCTAACTGGTCTGTAATTCCCCTTTTTCTCGCTCGCTCCTTTCTTTGAAAGTGGGATAACATTAGCTATCCTCCAATCCACAGGAACTGATCCTGAATCTATTGAACATTGGAAAATGATCACCAATGCATCCACTATTTCGAGAGCCACCTCCCTGAGGACCCTGGGATGCAGTCCATCAGGACCCGGGGATTTATCATCCTTCAGTCCCATTAGCCTACCCAATACTATTTCTCGCCTAATGAAAATTTCTTTCAGTTCCTCGACCCCCTAAGATCCTCTGTCCGCCAGTACTTCTGGGAGATTGTTTGTGTCTTCCTTAGTGAAGACAGATCCGAAGTACCTGTTCAACCCAGCAGGGAGATAATGACCTACTAAAGAGTCGAGGTGTTATCGATGGGAGTGAGTATTTATTTCCAGTCATTCAATGAAGCATTACACTTGAACATTACAATGTATTTATAAACACGTTTTGTTATGTACGAAGCACACGAGTATGGGTTTAGGTTTTTCTTGGCGATAAAATTCCAGAAGATAGCCAAAAGTGTTGTTGAGGAAGTAGATTTTGAAATATTCTGTTCGTATGCCCTTTTATGATGGCTTCAAGCTTTTTCTCTGACACCTATTGTGAGGTGTTCATTTGTTAAATGCTGCTGCTACATTTGTTATTTTTCCACCTGCTGGAACTATTCCAGAGCATGAAGGATTTTGGAAAATTATTGCATGTGCATATACCATCTCTGCACCCATGTTTTGGAACCATGTGATGCAGACAATCTGGTCCAGAGATTTTTTTTGGATACTACTTTTCTTACTTTCTTCATGGATTTCCATTCAGTGATAGTAAGGACATTGGCATTCTCATCATTGGGCTATGGGTCCCCTTTCTCTTTGTTCCCAACAGTGAAAATGCACATTAATTTAATATCTTGCACCTGTCATTCCATTATAATATCATTTTCTTTCATCGGCCAGAGATGTGTGGTTTTTGCTGTTCTTTGCCTTTTTTTGATAATTGACTGTATCATGCTTCCCTGGAGAATGTTTTGGTTAATTGATATGATCTCTAACTTATCGAATCTTCTGGCCTGTTTTTGACTACGGAAAAAATGCTTCATTTACTATATTTTTTGTTAACCTCTGGGAATAGAGTCCATTTGTACTGCATTGAATGGAGTATGCTCATGACTAGTTCCTTTTTTTTCTCTCTGATGTAGTTACACCTTTAACTTGTATTTGGTGAGCTCAGCTGCAAAATTCCTCAAATATGCCAAACTCTCTCAAGCCATATAAGATCTATTGTTCAGTTTGTACCACAGTAAAGGCTATCCAAAATGGCATCCCAGTTTTTGTGCCTTGTTTACAGTAAATCCGTATTTGCCATTGGAAAAAAAATAAATCTAATTTTCAAAGGTTTGTCAGCCTTTCCCATCACTTGTTGATGTGCTGATATTAATATTGCAGGGGATGTTGACTGATTCTAATTCAGATTCTGCTGGAGACAATACTGTGATGCAATAGAAATGGTAGTTATCACAGCATAGATAAAAGCATTTTAGCCCATGTAAATCCATGACTGCTTTCTGCAGAGCAATCCGATTGTTCCATTCCCCAGCTCTATTCCAATGGCCTTGCATTTATATCCTTCAAATGCTTATTCAGTTTATTTTTAAGTCCTTGATTGCCTCCCTTTCCACCAACCTATAGACAGCAAGTTCAAGGCCATTCTACAGAAAAAAAATATTTCCCATTCTTTGCACTTCACCCCAACCTCCCTTTTTTTGAAAGGTCCCAGAGGAATGGTTGAGAAGGAAAATAGAGATAATCTAGGAAATGTATAGGCTGGTGAGTCTTACATTAGTTGTGAGGAAGATAATGGAGATGATTTTTTGGGTTAGGATTTACTTGAATTTGGAAGAGAATGGACTAGTTGGGGACAGTAAACATAACTGTGTTGTACTTTAATTGGATTAAGTTTTTTGAAGAGGTGACTGGTAATTGTTGAGGGTAGGCCAGTGGATGTTATTTACATTATTTTAGTAAGCCATTTGACGAGGTCCTGCATTGTAAAATAATGCAGAAGATTACAATGCATGGATTCCTGGTGACTTGGTGGTTTAGATTCAGAACTAGCATACCCTTCACCATTACCCTTTGCCTTCTATGGGTATCATTCTGGCTGTAGGTCTATGCCCAGTGGTGATCTGACCTCTGTTGTTTGCAGATGACAACAATTGGTGGAGTTGCAGACTATGAAAAAGGTTGTCAAATACAGTGGGATGTAGATCAGTTATAGATATAGCAGGAGAGGTGGCAGGTGCAGTTTCATCGAAGCAAGAGTGAGGTGTTGCACATTGGTATGTCGAATGTAAAGGAAAAATATGCAGTAAGTGACCAGACCATTAACAGCATTGATGTATAGAAGGATATCAGGGTCCAAGTCCATAGCTCCCAGAAAGTGGTAACACAAGTAAGTCGAGTGGTAAAGTGGTATCTGCATTGTTTTGACTGCCATGAGCAGGGCTTTATGTTCAATCATTATTTTTTGTAACATCCTATGGTTCAATGGTGCTTTACTGTCAGAAATATTCAGGTACAGTGAAATTCCCTTTTTTTGCACATCGTTCAATAAAGGTTTTGCTATGCATCAGCACAATCATGCTTGATTACAAGAGTTGTAAGAATAGTAGATTACACTGAAGCAGTACTACAAGAGTTGCCATGTTTCCGATGCCTTTTTTAAAAATCCTTCAAGTTTAAGTCCTTAATGTAGAGTCTTAACTTGGCCATAAAGTCCCGATGTCCTAGCGACGGAACTGGAATGGAGTTGCAGGGATTGGCCTGGCCAGGCAATGCTGTTGATGTCCTTCACTGCTGTTCTGCCATGCAGGCCGCATCCAATCCTTATGCTCGTCCAACCTCTGTGGGGCCTGCCGTGGCGTCTGGTCCACGCGATCCTCCAGTTGCTGCAGGGCTTCCAGCAGCCTACTCCACCAACACCTCGACCTGCAAAAGTACCATCCCCTCACCTCGCGCGGCCACTGCTCAGCCTACGTGCCTTAGGGCGCCTCCTGCAGCTGACCTCGGATCCCTCTGTGTCCCTCTGCTCACTGGCACGATCCTCTCCACCATCCACATCCATCAGGTCTTGGTCTTAGGACGCAGTACAATGTTTGAGCACTTGCAATTCAGGTCACACATAGCGCGAAAGATCTGATTGCTGCGGAGGAGGTGCAGAGGAGTTATAAAGATATTGAAAAGCAAGTAAAGACTACTTTCCTCCATTATGTACCATGTTCTATTTGCATATGGATATGGTGGGACTAGCTGTGAATCCTAGCTTCCCTGCTCATTTACTTTTAGATTTGTACACTCAATCTCTTTGTGTCAATAATTTCATTATTTCCTATATTAATGTCTTTATGATTCTGTGTCCACCTTATGACAGCATGTCTATTGAACTCTCATCCATTGCTCCCATTGTTTGAGTTGAAATCCTATTTCTAGTTTTGGTTTTGACCATCCCCTCTTTATAGTTCCCATTTTTTCTAATTGTGGCGCTGGTGCCTCGGAGCCCCAAACGCACTCTACCACACCAGTCTCTGAGCTATATATTCACTTCTAATCTTATTTGTCCCGTGTCAATTTTCACTTGGCTTGGGTAATAATTCGGATGTTATGACTTTTAGGGCTTCTGCTTAATTTTGTGCTTAGCTCGTTGTACTGATTATGCAGAACCTCTTTCTTTGTCTTGTGTATGTTGATACCTACATATACCATGAAGACTGGCTCCTTCCACTCCCATCATATATTTGCTTACTCAGCGCCTGAACTTTGGCATTCAATACATAACACAGCCTTCAGGAATGTTGTACTTTGCAATAGAAAATAGTGTCAATTTCCCTGATTGTAATCTTTTCTCCACCATTTAAATGGTTTTCTCTCGCACTATCTCATATCATCAGCTCATTGCAAAGGTGGATATTCTTGCACTCCTGCCCTCCTGATTTCCTTGCCTGCCTCACTTGCAGGCGCACTGCTCAATCTCTAATCACTTCCTAAATCAGAAGACCCTAGCTTAAGGATTGTGACCATCTTCTCGTTTAAAGCATCCAAGTAAATCTTACCCCGGAAGGAGGATCCCAACCCAAAACTGTGGATGTCCATTCCCTCCCCAGATGCTGCCTGACCTGTTGAGTTCCTCCAGCACTGTATTTTGCTCTAAATCTTACCTAATCCTAATGTACCCCTTTGTCTGCAACTCGGTTTCCAACTCAGTGACTCTCAGACGAACTTCTGTAAACTGCTGCTTCTTCCTGCAAATGTTTTTGCCCTAAATCACATTGATATTCAGGGCTCCCATGTCCTGACCATGATACATTAGCTTTCCTGGCATCCTCAATGTGCATTAATATAACTCATTTGGTTTATGAAATTAATTGCTTTCCATGTTGATGGTTTTATCTTACCACCAGCTCTATACTGTTTTAAACAATGGGAATGGAGTAAATTGGGGATCTATCTCCCACACCCTTTTTAATCTCTCTGTTCCTGTGCATTCTTTGGAGCTATATCATTGAGTCTGTATTTCCACCCTTATCATATCTATCTATCTATCTATCTATATACTTTTAAAACTGTGTGTGTGTGTGTGGGTGTATGTCAGGTGTATGTCATTTTGATTTTGCCTTTGATGCGTTGGTCCGCCAAAACCACACGCAAAAACGCCGAGATTTTTACCATTTCGCTAGCGATTTAACTTTTACTTTCGCATATCCACTCCTCATTAAATCTCGTCATTTTTCTGTACACATTTTAAATAAAATCCTTCCCCCCCCCCCCCACGTACACATTTTTTCGCCTCCTGCTGGCGAGCGACCATAACGGCTGCCTCCTCCAAATACGCCGACATTTTTCCCATTTCGCTAGCGACCGACATTTTTCCCATTTCGCTAGCGATTTTACTTCCTCCACTCTCCCCCCCCGGCCCGGCTCTGTCACGCTGGCCGAAGCCAAACCTCGCCTGCTCCCCCTCCGCTGCTTTTCGCCGTCCTCGCTGGCTAGCACTGTCCGAAAATCCCGCGCATCAACGGCATTGAGGGCATACGCAGTGTCTCGACGGGCGTATGCAGCGTCTCGACGTCGTACGCAGCGTCTCGACGCCGTACGCAGCATTTCGACGGCGTACGCCTAGCGCGTGGCGTTGCGCGATGACGTCAGGCCGCCCCCTCCCCTGGAACAGACCCAACGGGTCTGCACTTGGTCTACAATACTTTTAAAACTCTGTGTGTGTGTGTGTGGGTGTATGTCAAAAGGGAAAGTTTTGCGTTTTTTTGCCTTTGATTTTGCCTTTGATTCGTTACTCCGCCAAAACCAGACGCAAGAACGCCGAGATTTTTACCATTTTGCTAGCGATTTTACTTTTACATTCGCACATCCACTCCTTGGTCAATTATTTCCCCAGATTTTGAATAAAATTGCTCACAAAACTCAAACAAGACTCAATTTTTAAAATCTAAAAGGGCTCTTACCAGCTGCTGACGTCACAATGCCCTTGCGCTCGTTCCACAGCTCCCACGCCCACCTGCTCACTCCAACCCTCCTCCCCCCCCCCCCCATCTCAAAATGCTCTGTAGATCGGGAGGTCACAGCCGGTCACTGGAGGTCGACATCATACTCACCAATCAGCTGGGCAGGAGGCGGGCCGACTGAATTTGGACGTCACACGGCGTTGGGCGGTGACGTCATCACGCAACGACACGCCGGGCGGTGACGTCATCGCGCAACACCACGCGCTAGGCGTATGCCATCAAGACGCTGCGTACGACGTCAATGCGCCTGCGGGCCGACAGGCCGTTGGCGCGAGGAATTTTCGGACAGTGCAAGATTTTTGGAGCCCCGTGCAATGTCGGGACCAGCCCCGCACAACTCCATACGCCTTCGCCGATCGAAGTGGGACCGGCCTGGCGAGGCCGACCCCCCACCCTGTCCCCCTCTCCCTCCCTCCTTCCCCTCTCTCTTCCCTCTCCCTCCCCCTCTCCCTTCTCTCTCTGCCCGCACTCTCTACCCTCCCTTCTCTCTGCCCTCACTCTCTACCACCCCCTCCCTCTCTGGACGCGCCTGCAAGTTGGGGGCTATGCGTCAGTAGATAGGCCGATTATGGGGTAAACGGAGCAAATTAATAATATTAATATATTAACATGGGGGGTAGTTAGCGTGTGTTCGGGGGGGTAGTTAGTGTGTGTGGGGGTGGTTAATGTGTGTGACGCCGCATGCCGCCCCCCCCCTCAACCGCACGTTGGGGGAACAGACCCAACGGGTCTGCACTTGGTCCAGTATACTTTTAAAACTCTGTGTGTGGGTGTACAGAATTTTGCCTTTGCTACGTATCTCCTCGAAAACCAGACGCAAAAACGCAGAGATTTTTATAATTTTGGTAGGGATTTAACTTATGAGTTCAGAAATCCACTCCTCTCTAGATTTCGTCAATTATTTCCCCAGATTTTGAATAAAATTGTTCACAAAACATCAACAAATTTTAAAATCAAACTGCTGCATGAGCCAAAGTGCCACCTCACAGATGTCCAATCACAATGGATCTCATTTACATATATGACATCACAATGGGACAGGTGAGGGAGATTGGAACCTTCACGTGTTCCCACTAAAATCAAACTGCTTCATGACTCACAGTGCCATCTCACAGATGTCTAATCACAATGGATCTCATTTACATATGCCATCACAATGGGACAGGTGAGGGAGATTGGAACCTTCATGTGGTCCCACTAAAATCAAACTTCTGCATGAGCTTCTGCATGAGTCACAGCGCCATCTCACAGATGTCTAATCACAATGGGACGGGTGGGAGATCTCTCCCCCTCCCTCCCTCCCTTTCACAATGCCTTTGCAACTGGCCCTGCCAAGCATGCCTGGTGGCCCCGCCCGCTGACCTCACAATGCATTTGCACCTGGCCCAACTGGCCCTGCCCCCCCAGCCTGCCTGGTGGCCCCGCCCGCTGACCTCACAATGCCTTTGCACCTGGCACAACTGGCCCCGCCTGGCCCTGCCCCCCCCAGCCTGTATGCTGGTCCCGCCCCCCCCCCCCCCCCCCCAGCTGCCAGGTTGTAGATTCCATTGGTTTTTATTGAATTTAATTTAATTATTTGTCACTTAACATCACTAATTCTTAACATTAACTTTTAATTTCAAAGACAGTTAAAAAAATGGTTTTGCTGTATTCATTGACAGCTTAGATCGGACCCGCTGTGTGTGTGTGTGGGAGGAGGAGGGGGGGAGAGGAGGGGAGGGGGGGTGGTTAGAGGGAGGGGGGTGGTTAGTGTGTGTTTGACGCGGCAGGCTGCTCCCCTGAATTCCATAGAGCTGACGACAGCTTTCGTGCCTGAGACGCGCACGTTTCATTTCCAGAACATTCTGAACGCGTGACGCACGGTTTCATTTCGCTCTCTCTGTCTCTCCCATCTCTCTCTCCCACTCTCCCTCTCCCCTCTCTCCCCTCTCTCTCTCTCCCTCCCCCTCTCTCTCTCACTCCCCCTCTCTCTTTCCCTCTTCCTCCCCTCCCTCCCTTCCTCCCCTCCCTCTCCCCCTCCCTCCCCATCTCTCTCCCCCTCCCCTTCTCCCCTCTCCATCCCCCGTCCCTCCCCCCCGGTCTCCCGCTCCGCCCCCTCCCCCCCCCAATGTGTGTGGGGGTGGTTAGTGTGTGTGACGCCGCAGGCTCCCCCCCCCCCCCCCCTTGCAGCCGCTCGGTGAGGGGACGGGACCCAACGGGTCTCCCTTGGTCTAGTAACTATTAAAAGTCTGAACTTGGGTGTGTGTTTTTTTTTTCTCTAACGGGGAATTTTTTACATATTCCAGTAGAGATTTATCCCCTGGAATCAAAAATTGGCTTACCTGAAAACTTAAACCATTATTTCTTCAGTTGTGAATTAAAATGTTCACAAATCGAATCAAAATTTGAATTCAGAACGCCTGTTTTTTCGCTGATGATGTCACAATGGCACTCCTGCCTGCCTGCCTGCCATCTGCTCGCGCTGCGACTCGCGTCACCTCCCACTCCTCCCCCGTTGGTCAAAAGTCGCCCCTGTAATGTAATCATGCATATTCATGTATATGTTAATGAGTTGGTGTTCAATATAAGCAGTAGAGCGCTGTTCAGCTATATGGAGAGAGCGAACATGTTTTTCACGGCAAACAACATAATGGAGATTAGTGGTGAAGGAGAGATAGTGACTGAAACAAATAAGGGCGTTTGCGAACGCATGAAAGTTGGAGGAGCACTTCAACCCAAAGCCTCTGGAAATTGCAGAAAGCTATAAATGTGGCACTAGAAACCAGAAGCAGAATTAGACAATCAATGAGCACATTGTTGCCTTGAAAAACGTAACTTTGCACTGTAACTTTGGAACCTTTCTCGGACGCGCACTACGCGACAGATTTGTTCGTGGTCTAGTGGAAGAAGGAATTCAGTCCAAACTCATGAACACACCAGATCTTACATTCAACAAAGCATGCAAGATTGCTACCACAATAGAGATGGCATGAAAGACTGCTCGCGAGTTTTGTCCACCACGGACTACAGTGGCCATTTACAGTCACAAGGCAGGGCCTATGGCCAAACCAAGAGGCGCTAAACCAAAACCAAAGTACGGCGGGGAGCCGAGTTCAGCCAGTTGTTATCGTTGCAACGGTAACCACTCATCCCAATTTTGTCAGTTCAAAATGGCCAAGTGCTATAACTGCCAGAAGGAAGGCCATATTGCCTCAGCATGTCGGGTCAAGCTTAAAACAGGAAACCAACAATCTGCGGGAAACAAGGGACAACACCAGAAAGGAGTTCACAACTTGGAGATAAACCCAGATGGAAATGAACTTGGGTTGTACACCATTTATGCAACCAACTTCGATAAGCCTACAACCAGCCAAGGCAACGACTTTCGAACTAAACTATTGATAAATGAACAGTTAATCGATATGTGTATTGACACGTCAGCAGATTGTTTGGTCATGAGCAGAGACCTGTACGAAACAAAGTTCCCACAGATACCATTGTTTGAGAGTAAGGTCAAGTTTTGGAGACGTGGACAAATGAACTGTAAAGTTCAGCATAATGGTCAGTCAGCAACATTGCCCATCATAGTGGCCAGCTACAGAAATAAACCAACCCTCGTTGGAAAGGATTGGCTGAGTAGAATAGAGTTAGACTGGAAAAACATTTTCAGCGTCGATTTATCCAAATCACATCTTGAAAACGTCATAAGCAAACATGCAAACATTTTTGCTGATAGTTACACGGGAATAGCAGGGTACTCTGCACACATTCGATGTGAGACCTGTGTATTGTCGACCAAGATCTGTACCATATGCACTAAAGCAACAAGTGGAGAAAGAACTTGACAGGTTAGAGCGGAATGGAGTACTCGTGAAGACAGACCAGAGTAACTGGGCGACACCAATTGTGGCCGTACCCAAGGCCGACAAAACTGTTCGACTATGTGGTGACTACAAAGTCACAATCAACCAAGCTGTCGATGACGAACAGTATCCGTTACCAACGTGGCAAGATCTGTACGCAGAACTTAGTGGAGCAAGAGTCTTCACTAAACTGGATTTGTCTCACGCTTATGCCCGACTCGATGTCGACAAGGAAAATCAGCGGAACCTGACTATCAACACACATAAGGGCTTGTATTCATATGCAAAGCTGCCCAATGGTGTGAAATCCTCCCCGAACATTTTCCAGTCTGTCATGGACAAAAAGTTACAAGGCATTCCGCACTGTGTGTGCCACCAGGATGACCTACTGATATTCACAGAGGGCATTGTAGAACATTTGGAAATCCTCGAGCAAGTTCTCACATGACTGAACTGCCACAATGTCAAACTGCGACAAATTAAATGTGCATTTGCACAGTCAGAGGTGGTCTACCTTGGACTCAAAGTAGATGCCAACGGACTTCGCCCAGTGAAGGCGAAAGTGGAAGCAATAGTGAATGCTCCACAACCCAACAATGTGTCAGAGCTACGATCATTCCTTGGGATGGTGCAGATAGATCTATGCACGATTCCTTCCAGATTTAGCAACTGTGCTAAAGCCACTACATCATCTGCTACAAAAAGATGTGAAGTGGACGTGGGGAAAGGAACAGCAACGTGCATATGACATCTTGTTCATGTTCACTACGAAACGACATGCGAGATGAAACTTGCTTGTGATGCTTCAAGTTATGGTGTAGGTGCAGTGATCTCCCACGTAATGAATGACGAACAGGAAAAGCCTATTGGTTTTGCATCCCGTACCCTTTCAACCAGTGAGCGCAATTATGCACAGATAGAAAAGGAAGCGCTCAGCATCGTGTTCAGAATCAAGAAATTCCATCAGTTTCTTCTCAATAGACAATAGGTGCAGGAGTAGGCCATTCGGTCCTTCGAGCCAGCACCGCCATTCAATGTGATCATGGCTGATCATCCCTAATCAGTACCCCATTCCTGCTTTCTCCCCATATCGCCTGACTCCGCTATCTTTAAGAGCCCTATCTAGCTCTCTCTTGAAAGTATCCTGAGAACTGGCCTCCACCGCCCTCTGAGGCAGAGAATTCCACAGACTCACAACTCTCTGTGAGAAAAAGTGTTTCCTCGTCTCCGTTCTAAATGGCTTACCCCTTATTCTTAAACTGTGGCCCCTGGTTCTGGACTTCCCCAACATCGGGAACATGTTTCCTGCTTCTAGCGTGTCCAAACCCTTAACAATCTTATATGTTTCAATAAGATACATAGATACATAGAAAATAGGTGCAGGAGTAGGCCATTCGGCCCTTCGAGCCTGCACCGCCATTCAATATGATCATGGCTGATCATCCAACTCAGTATCCCGTACCTGCCTTCTCTCCATACCCCCTGATCCCCTTAGCCACAAGGGCCACATCTAACTCCCTCTTAAATATAGCCAATGAACTGGCCTCAACTACCCTCTGTGGCAGAGAGTTCCAGAGATTCACCACTCTCTGTGTGAAAAAGTTTTTCCTCATCTCGGTCTTAAAGGATTTCCCCCTTATCCTTAAACGGTGACCCCTTGTCCTGGACTTCCCCAACATCGGGAACAATCTTCCTGCATCTAGCCTGTCCAACCCCATAAGAATTTTGTACGTTTCTATAAGATCCCCTCTCAATCTCCTAAATTCTAGCGAGTATAAGCCAAGTCTATCCAGTCTTTCTTCATATGAAAGTCCTGACATCCCAGGAATCAGTCTGGTGAACCTTCTCTGCACTCCCTCTATGGCTATAATGTCCTTCCTCAGATTTGGAGACCAAAACTGTACGCAATACTCCAGGTGTGGTCTCACCAAGACCCTGTACAACTGCAGTAGAACCTCCCTGCTCCTATACTCAAATCCTCTTGCTATGAAGGCCAACATACCATTCGCTTTCTTCACTGCCTGCTGCACCTGCATACCTACTTTCAATGACTGGTGTACCATGACACCCAGGTCTCGCTGCATCTCCCCATTTCCTGATCGGCCACCATTTAGATAATAGTCTGCCTTCCCGTTTTTGCCACCAAAGTGGATAACCTCACATTTATCCACATTATACTGCATCTGCCAAACATTTGCCCACTCACCCAGCCTATCCAAGTCACCTTGCAGTCTCCTAGCATCCTCCTCACAGCTAACACTGCCCCCCAGCTTAGTGTCATCCGCAAACTTGGAGATGTTGCTTTCAATTCCCTCGTCCAGATCATTAATATAAATTGTAAATAGCTGGGGTCCCAGCACTGAGCCTTGCGGTACCCCACTAGTCACTGCCTGCCATTGTGAAAAGGACCCGTTTACTCCTACTCTTTGCTTCCTGTTTGCCAGCCAGTTCTCTATCCACATCAATACTGAACCCCCAATACCGTGTGATTTAAGTTTGTATCCTAAACTCTTATGTGGTACCTTGTCGAAAGCCTTCTGAAAGTCCAGATACAACACATCCACTGGTTCTCCCCTATCCACTAGATCCCCTCTCATCCTTTTAAACTCCAGAGTGTACAAGCCCAGCCGCTCCATTCTCTCAGCATATGACAGTCCCGCCATCCCGGGAATTTTCGGCAGACCATTCACCCTAGTGACTGATCACAAGCCACTACTAGTGATACTTGGTCCCAAGTCAGCTATACCTTCCATGGCGGCATCAAGGATGCAGCGTTGGGCAATTTTGCTGTCCAAGTATGACTACAAGGTTGAGTACAAAAGCTCCAAGTGCAACGCAGTTGCAGATGCGTTGTCCCGGTTGCCCCATGAGAACTCTGACATGGGAAGTGAGAACTCAATCTACACACTGCAAGTTGTAGATTAAGTCTTTCCAGTGACTACAACAGAAATTGCAGCCGAAACAGAGAAAGACAATGTGCTGAAGTGGGTTTATGAACTGACATTGAACGTTGGATTGAAATCGATAGTGGATTGAACTCAGAGCTGAAGCCTTTCAATAATCGACGCCATGAATTACGTGAGCAGGGATGCATTAACATAATGGGGTTACAGAATGGTTGTACCAGAGTCTTTGAGAAACAATTATGAATGAACTTCATGTCGAAGATGCTAAGCATGAAGTCAATTGCCAGAAGTTTTGTGTATTGGCCTGGTATCGACAGTAACATCGAGTCACTGGTGAGCAAATGTAGCGTCTGCCAAAATTGCCGGAGTAAACCACCAAAAACACCACTGCAACCCTGGTCATGGCCAAGTAGACCTTTTCAGAGAGTTCATGTAGATTTTTGTGAAAGGGGTAATGATCACTTTCTGGTACTAGTAGATAGCCATTCCAAATGCATTGAGGTTAAGCATATGGGGTCAAGCACTACTACTGAGTGTACCATAGATGAGTTTAGATCAATTTTTGCATGCCATGGTTTACCGGAATAACTTGTTTCTGATAACGGGCCTCAGTTTCGTTCAGAACGGTTCAAAGAGTTCATGCAGTGGAATGGTGTAAAACACACACTTGTTCCCCCATACCATCCAGCCTTCAATGGGGCGGCGGAAAGGTCTGTTAGAGTTTTCAAAGATGCTCTCAAGAAACAGGTTTTGCAGGGTAGTTCAAAGCTCAGCATTAAACATCGTTTGGCTAGTTACTCGCTGAAGTACAGAACCACACAACACACAACAGGTTACTGACCTGCAGAACTGTTGATGAAGAGAAGGCTAAGAATACGCCTAAGTCTAGTTCAACCCAATTTAGCCTTGAGAATTGAGCAAAAAACAGTTGTCAAAAACACCATTTTGACTCCCACAAAAAGGAGAGGTACTTCAAGCCAGATGAGCAGGTTCGTGTTCTCAGTCCTCCCAACAAATCCAGTCAAGACAAATGGGATGTTGGGTAAATAGTGGAACAAAAAGATACTTAGTTGAAGTTGGAGATAGGATCAAAAGTGTTCATGTTGATCAAATGATTCCAGCCAAAGATGAACCAAAAACTGAGCGAAGTCCTAATCCCTGAATTTTTTATCTGAAAGTGAGTTGGAAGAGAGACTCTTCCACACAAAGTTGAAACACGAAGTTCAGTTAGTATAGACAAAGGAACAGATTCCTCTGGTCAAAGTCAGGGTACTAAAACAGAGCCAAACAAGCCTACAGTTGAGTCAACACCTAAACCTGTTACACCTGTTACTGTTAAGGGCATTGAGTGCAAGAGTATGGAAGTTATGATGCAGCTCTTTAGGATTTTGGTTAGGTCACATTTATCGCAATCATAATAATACTTTACTAGCCAAGTATGTTTTGCAACATACGAGGAATTTCATTTGCCAAGTCAGTCATACAATAAAAAGCAACGGAACACACAAAATACATTTTAACATTAACATCCACCACAGTGACTCCTCCACATTCCTCACTGTGATGGAAGGCAAAAAAAAAGTTCAAATCTCTTCCCTTAGCTCTCCCGCGGTCGGGGGCCTCGAGCCCTCTGTTGACGGTACGATCTTGACTCCCATAGCCAGTGGCGTTTGGGCCCTCCGCATCAGGGCGATCAGCTCCTGCATCGGGGGGATGTCAGCTCCCCTGTGCCGGCGATCGGACCCCGGGTCGGGGCTGGTCGAGCCTCTGCGTCGTTGGAGCTCCCGACTAGCCTCTCCAGAGACTGCGAGCTCTTGATTGTAAGTCCGCAGGCCACGGTTGGAGCGATCCCAGGCAAGGGATCTGCTCCGATGTTGAGTCCACGCCTCGCGGTGGGGCATAAAATCAGTCTGAGGAGGTCTCCAGCTCCATCGATGGTAAGCTGGAGATGCGACCCGAAAATTTTATCGCATCTCCAGCAAGGTAAGAAACTGAAAAAAAGTTTCTCCCTCCCCCTCCCCCCACATAAAACAAGCCGGAGAACATTTACACAAACTTAACACACACCAAAAAAATAATGTTAAGATGGAAAAACAGACAGACTGTTGGCGGGGCTGCCAATCGTGCGGCGCCCCTGGTGGTATGGTCACTATATTAAAATGGTACTCATATTCCCTGTCAGTGTAATTAATTATCTCGGGTGGATCTGAGTATTTATCAGATGCTTCCCCTATCACAGAGGAGAGATAGTTGATAAGTTGGAGAAAAAAGAAAATGTTACTTGCACATGCCATTTCTCTACAAATAACGTGATCTACATTTTCATTTTCACATTCACAATAATACTTTATTAGCCAAGTATGTTTTGCAACATACGAGGAATTTCATTTGCCAAGTCCAGTCATACAATAAAAAGCAACAAAACACATTTTAACATAAACATCCATCACAGACATTCCTCTCAGTGATGGAAGGCGAAAACAAGTTCAATCTCTTCCCTTTGCTCTACCGTGGTCGGGGGCCTCGGGCCCTCCGTTGACGGGATGATCTTGACTCCCGTAGCTGGCGGCAGGCCCTCCCCGTCGAGGTGATCTCCTGCATCGGGGGGGTGTCAGCTCCACCGCGCCAGACTATTTAACCTCGCGTCTGGGCTGGTCGAACCTTCCACGACACTGGAGCTCCCGACATCCACAGCCTCTCCCGAGACTGCGAGCTCCCGATGTAAAGACTGCAGGGCAAGGGATCGACTCCGATGTAAGTCCACGCCCCACGGTTGGGCATAAGGTCAGTCCTGGGACTGGCTCCAGCTCCATCGATGCTAGGTCTCAGAGTGACCGTAGAATGCGATCCGAAAATTAATTGCATCTCCGGCAAGGTAAGAAACTGAAAAAAAAGTTCCACCCACATAAAACAAACCAAAGAACATTTACACAAACTTTTAACACACTAAAAATAAAGAAAGACGATAAAACAAACAGACTGTTGGCGGGGCTGTCAATCGTACGGTGCCTCTGGTGATAAGGGGTACTCACATCTCATCATCACATTATAGGAAATATAATGATTGCAGGAGAGGTGCATGGGAGGTTTCAAAGTTGTTGCCAGGAGGCATGGGTGGAAATCGCTTTTAAAACATGGGGGGGGGGGGACACATTGAGGCCTGACATCTAGGACAGGGGTCGGCAACCTACGGCCCACAACCCCAAATCATCCGGCCCGCAGGTTGTTTTTTTTTCCAATTCGTTTTCGTGACTTGGAAAATGCAGCCAGTCCCGGGGCACGCAGGCAACCTGGGAACTGCAGCCATTCCTGGGGCACGCAGGCGACCTGGGTGCTACTACCAGACCTGCCAGCCGACCTGGGCGCTACAGCCAGTCCTAGGGCAGGTGAGCTGACCTGGGAGCGGCAGGTAGTCCCGGGCTGCTAGATTCTAGGAGCTGGCAGTCCCCAACTGGAATCGACCAAGAGGGCTCCGGTCGCAGAGCTTGTGGACTTACCATCACGTAGCTGGCTGACTTCAGAGGCTGTGGTGGTGGTTTTGCTGCAACATGTTTCACAAAACTTGGGGGGGGGGGGGTGGATTGTCCCCCACCTCTCATAACATTTCCGCCCATGCCCAGGACTAGAATATTTTAGCTGTGAGGAAAATGTGCATAGGCTAGGGTTATTTTCTTTGGAACAAAGGGGCTGAGGGGAGATTTATTTGAAAAGTGTATTTGAAGTTCAAAGTGGAAAAATAAAAGTCTACTATGTAGTAGTTGTCCCTTCTCTTGTGTACATCTGACATCTAGACTGCCTACAGGATCATGAACCTGGGGGGATCCTTCAAACTGATTTGTCAGCATCCTTCAGTGGGCTACATCATTTGCATGCCTGGTGCTAGACTTCTGAAGTAGACAATCTGTTGTGTGAGGAGATGTAATGCTGAGGCTTTATAAGGCATTGGCAGACCTCATTTGGAGTATTATGAGCAGTTTTGGACTCATCTGTGGAGAATGTGCTGGTGTTGGAGAGGGTCCAGAGGAGGTTTATGAGAATGATTGGGTGACCGTTTGATGAGCATTTGACAGCTCATGGTGGAGATGGGGCATTAAGGATAATGTTGAGAATCTTGAGACCATGCATAGTGGCCCCAGAATGCCTTCATAAGCAGCAGAAGGAAAGTACCTCTTAAACCTCATTCTGTCGGCCTGCATCATAGAAATTCTACAGATTTGTCGTGACACCAGCTGCGGAGAGGGCTAATAGTTTCATATTCCTGGGTGATAACTTCTCAGATGACTTATCCTGGGTCCAGCACGTAAATGTGATCATGAAGAGAGCGCTCCAGCATTCTACTTTTTTAGGAATTTAAAGAGATTTGGAATACTCTTAACAAATTTCCACAGATGCACTGTAGAATGTAATCTGGTTGGCATCATGACCTGGTGGTGCAATTCCCACACATAGGAACACAAAAGGCTGCAGAAAATGGTGAACTCAGCCCAGTCATGGGCTTGGCCTCCCCACGATGGAAAGCATCTACACGAGCCACTATCTCAAGAAGGTAGCATCAATCATGAAGGATTCCCACCATCCGGGGCCATGCTTTCTTCTTGCTGCCACTATCAGACACCTGGTACAGAAGCCTGAAGTCCCACACCACCAGGTTCAGGAACAACTACTTTCTTACATCCATCAGGATCTTGAATTGACCAGCTCAACCTTAATCCTACTTCTTCAACAGAATACTAGGGACCACCTCTTGCGCCGTTATTGACTTGTTTTGCAATTGTTTCAACTAAAGTCTTTTTATTTTGAAGTCTTTTTATTTTCACTGTCTTGTAGAATTTATGTAATTTTTATAATTTATGTTTTTGTGTTTTCTGAATCTATGTGCCAGTGATGCTGCTGCAAGCAAGATTTTCATTTTAACTGTACTTCACCGTACTTGTGCATATGACAATAAATTCAACTTGACTTGATCAAACAAAGTGCTGGAGGAACTCGGTGGATCAGACAACTTCTGTGGAGGGAAATGGACAGATGACATTTCAGGTCAGGACCCTTCTTAAGACTGATCAATTTCTTTCGGCCGCCTTGGAATCTGCAAAACTAGAGTGTACAATGTTGTCCTCTATTCCTGGGGACTGTCTAAGAAAAATTATGGGATATGGATTGAATAGATGAAAGGATACTCATCTCTTACCAGAGGGGTCAAATCCAAGGGGAATGTTGAAGTGAATGGTAGAATAATTAAAGGATAACAACAAAATGTTTTCTTTCAGTTAATGGTGGTAAAGGTCTGGAGTTTTCTGCCTGAAAGGACGGTAGAGACAGAAGCTCTTAGTACGTTTCAATTGTAAGTAACTTTTTTAAGAGCTGTATCATGGATGGAAGAATGAAGCTGGGTGATCTTTGTTGACCACCATGGACACAATAGCTTGCGTAGCCTCGTTATGTATTTGTAAACATTCTATTATTTTATTATTTGCCAAATCAATGACTTCACTGAGATAATTGTAGAATGCAGAGCTGCTTTTTATCTGTGGCCAGCTTTGTTAGACCCCCCTCTCTATATCTCCAACTTCAGCAGCAATATGCATGCTCAGAATTATCCTTTTGTCATGTCTTCAGTTGACTTTCTTTTTTGATGAACATTCTCTCAGTAGATCCATCTTCCATGATGTCAATCTTGCTCCCTCAACTCAATTTCATTTAATTCCTAACTATGGTAACCACCCATCTCTGCTAGGTAAGACTGCGAATTGGTCCAAGCATTGTGCATTCTGATGCCAAATGTTCATGACTCCCTTTTAAAAAACAAGCTCCATTTTTTCTTGCATAGTGAAGACATGCCCAACTTCCCATTCCTTTTCAATGTCCTTTAGCGGAAGGAGAGGAAAAGCTCTCACATCATTGAATTGCCAAGACAAAGAAAGCTACAGGCTAAGTGTCTGAAATTGCCAATCATCTAAATGAATACTTAATGGGCATTGACAGATGGATTGACAGGAAAGAGCCTCCTGTTCTGTTTGACTATGACATTTGAAATCCGACTTTTGAGATAGACACAGATGCATTAAATTGCCAAATATATTGATCTATTTTGAGGGGGAGGGATTTATGGCATCCAAGTTAACATTGAACAGTTTGTGCTTGGTCAGCTCCAAAGGTACCTGCCCAGGATAGGGGCAAAACATGTTGCCCAATATTTTGGCAATGATCAGGTGGTGAAGAATGGGATTAAATAAAGTTGTTTGCAATAATGGGGAGATGATAAGAAAGGCATTCGTTAAGAATAATAGAGAATCCTCTGCAGAGGCAGAGAAGTGTGGGAGGATTTATGCACCATGGTGACAGTGTTGAAGAACAGTGCAATATATCCTGCAGCTCCGCTCTTGCTCCCCCTCCCCCCATTCGCAAATATCCCGCAGCTCCGCTCTTGCTCCCCCTCCCCCCATTCGCAACAAGGACAGAGTCCCCCTTGTCCTCTCCTTCCACCCCATCAGCCGCCGCATAAAGCATATAATCCTCCAACATTTTCGCCACCTCTAACGGGATCCCACCATTGGCCACATCATCCCATCTCCACCCCTTTCTGCTTTCCGCAGAGACCGTTCCCTCCGCAACTCCCTGATCAACTCGTCCCTTCCCACCCAAATCACCCCCTCCCCAGGTACTTTCCCCTGCAACCACAGGAGATGCAACACCTATCCCTTTACCTCCCCCCTTGACTCCATCCCAAGGACCCAAATAGTCTTTCCAGGTGAGGCAGAGGTTCACTTGCACATCCTCCAACCTCATCGACTGTATCCTCTGTTCCAGGTGTCAACTTCTTTACATCGGTGAGACCAAACGCAGGCTCGACGATTGTTTCGCTGAACACCTCCGCTCAGTCTGTCTTAACCTACCGTCTTAACTTACCCATTCCCAATCTGACCTTTCTGTCCTGGGCCTCCTCCGTTGTCAGAGTGAGGCCCAGCGCAAATTGGAGGAACAGTACCTCATATTTTGCTTGGGTGGCTTACACCCCAGCGGTATGAACATTATCTAACTTCAAATAGCCCTTGCTTTCCCTCTCTATCCCCTCTCCCTTCCCAGTTCTCTCACCAGTCTCACTGTCTCCAACTACATTCTATCTTTGAACCACCCACTCCCCTGACGTCAGTCTCGACCCGAAACGTCACCCATTCCTTTTCTCCAGAGATGCTGCCTGTCCCGCTGAGTTACTCCAGCATTTTGTGTCTACCTTCTATTACCTAGTGCTTATAAGCTTAATTATGGGCATGGACTGGACCTAGATCCATAAGGTAGCTAACAGTAGCAATGTTACAAAATTTTGAGATTTAAAAAATAAAGTCTGCAATTTATCCCATCAGATAAAGCATAAAAAGAAGTTTAATTTGACACTTAATTCACTTTCATATCTTCAGTATTAAAAAAGTTATGGCCATTATCATACTCAGAAATTAGCATCTAGTTCCCTATTGCTTTTCCATTGACTTAACACAAAAGCTGTGATCGAGGACAGTTAAAAGCCCATAACTTTCTTAAAAATTATGATAACTGAAAGAAATTTTCAGTTATTATAGATTGAAGCATTCTGAAACAAATATGAAACAATCTTACTTCGAAGACATGAAAGTAAAGCATATAATTAGTTAGTTACCTAATTGTAGCTAATTACAAAATTCAATTACTAGATCTAAACATCTATCAATTTCTTAAGAATAGATTAACATTTTTAAATAGCCTAAGTGTCCAAATAACATTCACACAATAATTCACAATATAACATAATTTTTAAATCTAATTTTCATGAATTTACAGGCCAAATGGAAGGAATTGAATGTTTAATACCTGTAAATTAATGGGCATTTAATTCATCTTGTGAGTGAGGTTTTCTGGAATGCGATCTTTTGGAACGTTGATTTGCGGTGAATTTAACCCCGTATTGGCATGAAAAATACTGCCGTTAATTCGGGGAATAAAATCACCGTGTCGCATGAAAAAATGTGAATTAAAGGCTTCTTAAGAAGCACTTTTATACATTTAAAGAAAGCACTTTCGTTTACCTGTCCCATGCGCCGTTATCGGCGGTTGACGCTTCAGGGAGCTGATTTTAAAATTATTGTAGCGCTGACATTTGACGATTTTTAATAAAAAATAAAAAATTCACAAATCGCCACTGGGAACGATTCATCAGCCAACGCTTGTACTCCAACACAATATTAACCAGGACAAGGGAGGAGAAACCCGCGTTTAACCCCGCCCCCCCCTTAAGGTGCCAAAAATCGCGCACACGGCCAGTGGCAGAATTACAGCGCGACTGAAGGTAAGTTTTGTAACATACCTACTAACAGTGTAGATTGGAAGATTGGAGACCAGTTAAATGCAAAAGTGAAAACATGGTACTCTTTCAAATTTGGCACCTAAACTTTTCCATCTCTCCCTCTTCTATCCAAAATAATATTATGCAGGCAATGCTTTCATGGTTTTGGCACTGTGGAGTGTACACTGTTTTCTTTGTGCTAATAATTAACCTTTTTATATTGGGCATATTTTTTGCTTACACATTCTGGAACAATGCCATGATTTGGAATTAATGAGGAGTGTGCTTAAATACTTGAAACATCTTTGCCTTGTTAAGTATTATGCTGATTTAAGGACCAAGCTTAATAGCTATTAATGCATTCTAACGGTGCACTTATGAGCTCTGTAGGTTGGTGTCTACCACCTGACCTTTATATTCACCAAAGTATAAAACTACTTTGGCCGATCAGTGCTTATAATTGTTTCATAATTTGTAGCTTTCATTATTTTACTGGTTTTCTTGCATATGAACAGTGTGTATCCCAGCCCTGTTATGTCAGTTTAGTTTAGAGATACAGCATGGAAACGGGCCAACCGAGTCTGCACCGACCAGTGATCGATCACCCATGCACTAGTTCTATCCTACGCACTAGGGACAATTTACAGAAGGCGATTAACCTACAAACCTGCACATCTTTCGAGTGTGGGAGGAAAAAACTCGAGTACCCGGAGAAAACCCATGCAGCCATAGGGAGAACGCTCTACAGACAGCACCTGTAGTCGGGATTGAACCCTGGTCTCTGGCATTGTAAAGCAGTAACTCAACCACCGTGCAACTGTGCTGTCCCTGTCTGTTGTCATTACCGTGGAATAGTTTAACTTTTGCATTTCAACTGAGTTGGTTAATTTGAAAGGATAAAATCAAGTTTTCAAAATGAAGGTGCAAAGAACGTCTGCATAAGTTCTTCTTGGTTATAAATTGGATTTTATTGATTTTGTTCTTGTACTGTAAAATGGATTTAAACTACTCTACTTATTATTTATGTAAATTGTTATAGATCCAAATAATTGTTATAAACAGAAGAAATGACAGTGTAGAAAAATTTGATAATATCAACATGTAACATAGAAACATAGAAACATAGAAATTAGGTGCAGTAGTAGGCCATTCGGCCCTTCGAGCCTGCACCGCCATTCAATATGATCATGGCTGATCATCCAACTCAGTATCCCGTACCTGCCTTCTCTCCATACCCGCTGATCCCTTTAGCCACAAGGGCCACATCTAACTCCCTCTTAAATATAGCCAATGAACTGGCCTCGACTACCCTCTGTGGCAGAGAGTTCCAGAGATTCACCACTCTCTGTGAAAAAAGTTCTTCTCATCTCAGTTTTAAAGCATTTCCCCCTTATCCTTAAGCTGTGACCCCTTGTCCTGGACTTCCCCAACATCGGGAGCAATCTTCCTGCATCTAGCCTGTCCAACCCCTTAAGAATTTTGTAAGTTTCTATAAGATCCCCTCTCAATCTCCTAAATTCTAGAGAGTATAAACCAAGTCTATCCAGTCTTTCTTCATAAGACAGTCCTGACATCCCAGGAATCAGTCTGGTGAACCTTCTCTGCACTCCCTCTATGGCAATAATGTCCTTCCTCAGATTTGGAGACCAAACCTGTACGCAATACTCCAGGTGTGGTCTCACCAAGACCCTGTACAACTGCAGTAGAACCTCCCTGCTCCTATACTCAAATCCTTTTGCTATGAAAGCTAACATACCATTCGCTTTCTTCACTGCCTGCTGCACCTGCATGCCTACTTTCAATGACTGGTGTACCATGACACCCAGGTCTCGCTGCATCTCCCCTTTTCCTAGTCTGCCACCATTTAGATAATAGTCTGCTTTCCTGTTTTTGCCACCAAAATGGATAACCTCACATTTATCCACATTATACTGCATCTGCCAAACATTTGCCCACTCACCCAGCCTATCCAAGTCACCTTGCAGTCTCCTAGCATCCTCCTCACAGCTAACACTGCCCCCCAGCTTAGTGTCATCCGCAAACTTGGAGATATTGCCTTCAATTCCCTCATTCAGATCATTAATATATATTGTAAATAGCTGGGGTCCCAGCACTGAGCCTTGCGGTACCCCACTAGTCACTGCCTGCCATTGTGAAAAGGACCCGTTTACTCCTACTCTTTGCTTCCTGTTTGCCAGCCAATTCTCTATCCACATCAATACTGAACCCCCAATGCCATGTGCTTTAAGTTTGTATACTAATCTCTTATGCGGGACCTTGTCGAAAGTCTTCTGGAAGTCCAGATACACCACATCCACTGGTTCTCCCCTATCCACGCTACTAGTTACATCCTCGAAAAATTCTATAAGATTCGTCAGACATGATTTACCTTTCGTAAATCCATGCTGACTTTGTCCAATGATTTCACCACTTTCCAAATGTGCTGCTATCCCATCTTTAATAACTGACTCTAGCAGTTACCCCACTACCGATGTTAGACTAACTGGTCTGTAATTCCCTGTTTTCTCTCTCCCTCCCTTCTTAAAAAGTGGGGTTACGTTTGCTACCCGCCAATCCTCAGGAACTACTCCAGAATCTAAAGAGTTTTGAAAGATTATTACTAATGCATCCACTATTTCTGGAGCTACTTCCTTAAGTACTCTGGGATGCAGCCTATCTGGCCCTGGTGATTTATCGGCCTTTAATCCATTCAATTTACCCAACACCACTTCCCGACTAACCTGGATTTCACTCAATTCCTCCAACTCCTTTGACCCGCGGTCCCCTGCTATTTCCGGCAGATTATTTATGTCTTCCTTAGTGAAGACGGAACCAAAGTAGTTATTCAATTGGTCCGCCATATCCTTGTTCCCCATGATCAACTCACCTGTTTCTGACTGCAAGGGACCTACATTTGTTTTAACTAATCTCTTTCTTTTCACATATCTATAAAAACCTTTGCAGTCAGTTTTTATGTTCCCTGCCAGTTTTCTTTCATAATCTATTTTTCCTTTCCTAATTAAGCCCTTTGTCCTCCTCTGCTGGTCTCTGAATTTCTCCCAGTCCTCCGGTATGCTGCTTTTTCTGGCTAATTTGTACGCATCATCCTTCGCTTTGATACCATCCCTGATTTCCCTTGTTATCCACGGATGCACTACCTTCCCTGATTTATTCTTTTGCCAAACTGGGATGAACAATTTTTGTAGTTCATCCATGCAGTCTTTAAATGTCTTACATTGCATATCCACCGTCAATCTTGGCCAATTCACGTCTCATACCCCACGTAACTACAGAAGATATTTGGAAACTGAGTAAGTTAATAAACAACTGTAAAAATAAGTGACTTTCCAGTTAGTCGTTTTTTTTTAAGCATTCAAAGCAACATAAAACTTTTTTGTATTAGTTTGAGCTAAGTTTCAAATTAAGTTGTAAATTTTGATATGTGGAAGATTTGCTAGTTTGTTTGCATTTGCTCACTTGTCCTTCCTCATCAGTTTGTTCACTTTTTGACGTGCAACCCTTCCACTAGCTCAGATTTGCCTTGTTGCTTACTTTATAGGGATAGGAGTGTGCCTTTCAACCCTTCAAGCTTGCACCACTATTCAATTTAATGAAACATTATCTATCTCCATGCTGTGTTCCGTCTCTCTCTGCCCCTTCATGCCTTTGTTAGGAGTATATCCGTCTCCTTCATTGTATTCACTAACTTGGCCTCTATGCTCTGTTATTATAGGGAATTCACAAACTTCTGAGGCTGCAAGTTCCACATCTCAGTCCTAAATATCTTGTCCCGCAATCTGAATCTGTGACTCACCATTTTGGACGTCCCAGCCAGGGGAATTTACCTCTCTAGATCTGTCGTTCCGTCAGGATTTTGTAAATTTCAGTTGGATCCCCCCTCATTCTTCTGAACGCTGGTGAATATAAACCTATTGAACTTAAACTCTCCTTGGCGGGAAGTCTCATAATCTGATGAACCTCTTCTGCACTCCCTCTCCATCAAGTGTATTTGTTCCTCGGTAAAGAGACCAAAACCACGCACACCATCACAGGTGCATTTTTTTTTAAAAGCCATATATAATTATAGTAGCATATGTATGTGCCTATACTCAAATCCTCTTTCATTAAGGCCGGTATAGCACTTGCCTTAACTGCTTGCCTTACTGGCATGTTTGCTTTCAGTGACTGGTGTGCAAGAACATCCAAATCTTTCTATGTTGGAACATCTCAATCTAACATAATTTAAATAATATGTTGCCTTTCAGTTTCTTGTACAAAATTGGATCACTGCATTTGTCCACATCTGCTACATTTTTACCCTTCGGATCAATCTGCATAAGTTGCCTTGAAAACTTTTTGTATCATTGTGATAATTCACAGTCCACTCGGATTAGTAATATTGGCACACTTCAAAATACTACATTATGTTCCTTTTTCTAAATAATTGATCTATATTATAAATAGGTGAGGCCAGCAGTACCCCATTTGTTACTAGCCAGATACATCCATTTCTACCTACTTACTTTTATGTTTATCAACCAATTTTCACAATGAAAAAAATCCTCTATCATTACCTTCCTTATCACTCAGCCAATTTTGGATGCAGCTTACCAACATGCCTCTGATCCTCTGTCCCTTAATCCTCTGGATCATCCTGCCTTGCAAGACCTTTACCGAAGTACATGTAAATCCTGTCTACCACTCATCCATCATCAATTTTCTTAATTACCGCTTCAAAATAAGAGTCAGATTTGTGAGACATGATCTTCCCTGCACAAAACCATGCTGGCTCTTCTTAATCAGTCCCAGACTTTCGATATGAATATGAATCCTGTCCTTCAGAATCTTCTTTAACAACTTGCCTACCACGGATGCACGGGTCGGTAGCCTGTCATTCCCAGGCTTAATCCTAGTGCCTTTTTCAAACAAGGGGACATCATTAGGTTTTTTCTAGTCTTCTGGTACTTCACTCTTTGCTAACAAAGATGTTTAAAAAAAAGAAAGCCACAGTAATCTCCTCTGCTCCCTTTGGCATCCTATGATAAATCCTATCTGGCCCAGGGGATTCATCCTCTCTATTATGCTCAGTATTTCTAGCAATTCCTCCTTCTTGATGCAGATGTATTCCAGAATATCAGCATACCCCTTATCTCTCGGATTTTCACGTACTTTCATGTACTCCCTGGAGAATACCGAGGAGAGGCAATAGCTAATCCTTGTTGCACAATATCCAGTCTTCGATAACCTGTCCCTGATTGGGTGCACAACAAACTGATTCTATCTGTACTCACTCCAAAAGTTCTGCTTCCACAGTATGATCACAGTCACATGTATCTCTTTATAGCTATTTATACTATTGTATGATTATATGATGTATGGATTGAGAAACTGCACACTTTTAGATTTATCTTAACCTTTTTAGACATATTATCTTGTTAATTTCACCCATTGTTAACTTGTTTTCTTTGTATGTTCCATCCCTTACTTTTATGATCTCGTTGTCCTTATTCCAATCATTTTCCTGCTGTTGTTTTTTGTAGTTCTTCTCTAAGGTTCTAAATTTCCCTGCACAGCGACTCTTTTCCCCAAGCCCATCATTAAATTTAAAGTTCTGTTTAGTTCCTAAATATTTGATTTGCTAAAACTCTGGCCCTATCATGGTTCAGATGTAGTCCTATTAGTTTAGTTTAGAGATACAGCGTGGAAACAAGCCCTTTGTCTGTTTCAGAATCTGCACCGACCAGAGATCCCCACACACTAGCGCAATCCTACACACTAGTGACAATTTACAATTTTTACCGAAGCCAGTTACCCTACAAATCTGCACATCCTAGGAGTGTTGGAGGAAACCGGAGCACCCGGGGAAAATCCACACGGTCACAGGGAGAATGTGTAAACTCCATTCAGACAGCACCTGTAGTCGGGATCGAACCCGGGTCTCTGGCGCTGTAAGGCAGCAACTCTACCGCTGCACCACCATGCCATCCAAGTGGAACAACTTCCCTAGTACTGATGTCCAGGCCCTATGAATCAAAGTCCAGTTCATTCATATCATTGATCATATTAATCCTGTGCCAATTTGCTTGTGGTATGGATAATAATCATCTTTTAGTGTTATGACTTTCAATTTAATGTCTAGTTGCATAAACTCTCTCAGCAAAACCCCTTCCTTAGGTACCAACAGTATAGTGTAGACTGTTCCCCTCCAGCCTGGAGGAGATGTCCTTGTCCTTTCACCAGGTAGGCAGCAGAGCCTTCAGATCTCTTTCTCCGTGGTGCAGAGGACAGTTTCTTTCCCCCTAAAGTTTTCCCCAATACAACCGTATTCCTTTTAACTCTCACCACTGGAGTTGCTTCCTGTAGCACAGTGCAGTGGGCAGGTTACTCTTCACTCTCATAGGTCCAGTTGCTTCCACATGGATTGCAAGAACCTCAAATCTAATGGACAAGGACAGAGGCCCAGGCTCTTGCAATACCATCTCTTGGATCCCCATGCCTGCTCCTCAGCGACACCCTCCAGTCCTTGATTACGTCAATTTCAAAATATTTAATCTTGGGTGTGTCTCTGTTCTGGAGCAAATACTCATGTAATGCTCTACCTCCCTGATGTTTGCTATCTCTGAAGCTTGACCTCCAGTACCTCAATAGAAAACTGCAAACACTTACTGCAGATATCATTATTGCTGTCTGCAAGCTCCTACTTATTGGAGCAGCAAAGTATCTCATGTCCTTACACTCTTGCAGTAACTTAATTAGTTTAGCATTAATTTAGTTATTTGCCTTGTATAGATCATTAAACTTTAGTTGTCAAAATGTAAATGCTCTATTTATATCCAGTTTTGAAATTAAATGCAGACATAATTCAAATCATTGCCTTTCACCCCTGCACAAACTTTTCCAACTACTACTACAATCTTCTCCATATTTCATCAATTACCTACCTTCCAGTTTGAGGTCAGAGGATGCCATATTAGTTGCACGATGTTTAATTCTATTACTAATTTCTCAGCAGGTTTGGAGGGATATGGACAAAAAGTGGGCAGGTGGGACTAGTGTAGCTGGGACATGTAGCTGGGATGCCTATCGCTCTATCCCTCGCCCTCACTTCGGTAAATCCGACCATACCGCTGCTTCTTCCTGCCTACAGGCAGCAATTGAAGAGCGCACCCCCGGAGGTGAGTTGGGGGGGTGGGGGCGGGCAGAGGAACAACTCCAGGACTGTTTGGAGTCTGTAGACTGGGCAATGTTCAGGGACTCGGCAATGGACCTGAACGAATACGCCACAGTTGTTACAGACTTCATAAAGAAATGTGTGGAAGACTGCATACCTACAAAAACCTTCCGAGTGTTTCCCAATCAGAAACCTTGGATGAACTTTCAGATCCGCACTCTTCTGAAGACCAGACACCGGGTATTCATGTCTGATGATACAGTGGTCTACAAGATGTTCAGATACGACCTTGGTAAGGCCATCAAAAGGCCAAAAGGGACTTCTGCTTCAAGCTGGCGGATGAGTCAAATGTTCGGCAGCTGTGGCGGGGCCTGAATTGCAATCACCTCCTACAAGGCGAAATCAGGAGGTAGCTCGAATGTCGCGAACATCACTCCCTGACGAGCTCAATGCGTTTTACGCACGCTTTGATAGGGTGCGTAAGAGCACAACTTTTAAGAGCACAACTGCTGCTTCTACAGCCAGCATTGATAGGACGCTGCGATGGTATTTCAGTCTCAGTCACAGAGGCCGACGTCAGAAAATCCTTCAGAGGGGTGAACCTTCGGAAAAGCGCCTGGACCTGATGGTATACCCGGTCGTGTTCTAAAAACCTGTATGGACCAACTGGCTGGAGTTTTTACAGACATTTTCAACCTCTCACTTCTGAGGTCTGAGGTTCCCACCTGCTTTAAAAGGGCATCAATTATACCAGTGCCCAAGAAGAGCAAGGTGACGTGCCTCAACGACTATCGACCAGTGGCACTAACGTCGGTGGTGATGAAGTGCTTTGAGAGGTTGATCGTGGCGCAAATCAAGTCCTACCTCGACAAAAACCTGGGACCCACTGCAGTTTTGCCTACCGCCACAACAGATCAACGGTGGATGCGATCGCGCTGGCTCTCCACTCCGCTCTGTTATCACTTGGACAACAAAAACTCATATGTCAGGCTGTTAATTCATTGATTGCAGCTCGGCATTTAATACAATCATCCCCTCCAAGCTGGTTACCAAGCTCTCAGATCTGGGTGTCTGCGCATCCCTCTGCAATTGGATCCTCGACTTCCTCATTCACAGACCACAGACTGTTCGTATTGGTGGAATGTGTCAGCCTCGATAACAATCAGCACGGGAGCACCTCAAGGCTGTGTGCTCAGCCCCCTGCTGTACTTACTCTATACTCATGACTGCATAGCCGGTCATAGTGCGAACTCAATCATCATCGGCTCTGACCTCCCTACCATCGAGGGGATCTATCGCAGTCGCTGCCTCAATAAGGCTGGCAGCATCATCAAGGACCCACACCATCCTGGCCACACACTCATCTCCCCGCTACCTTCAGGTAGAAGGTACAGGAGCCTGAAGACGGCAACATCCAGGTTCAGGAATAGCAGCTTCCCCACAGCCATCAGGCTATTAAACTCAACTGAAACAAATCTCTGAACATTAATAGACCATTATCTGTTTATTTGTACTTTATCTGTTTATTTATTCATGTGTGTACATAATTATATAATGGTATATGGACACACTGATCTGTTCTGTATTCATTCTGTTGTGCTGAAGCAAAGCAAGAATTTCATTGTCCTATCTGGAACACATGACAATAAACTCTCTTGACTTGACTTGACTTGAGATGTTGGGCCGAAGGGCCTGTTTCCACACTATCACTCTATGACTCCAGTTTAAGCAATCGCTGTTTGTGTGACCTTTAATTTTCAGTGGTACAGGTAGTTCTTCAATAAAAGAAAGGTTGGCACAAAATACTGAAGTAACTCAGCGGGACATGCAGCATCTCTGGAAAGAAGGAATGGGCGACGTTTCTGGTCAAGACCCTTCTTCTATAACATGTGTTTCCATAACACGAATTGGATGTAATGCAAATAATTTATTCGGGGAACACTATTTGCATTATTTGAGCTGAATTGGTTTTAAAGTGATTTCAGTCAGGAATTAGAGAACCATTTAAAAGTTAAGTTGGAAAGTTCACAAACATATGAAAAGCTGTCTTTGATTTAAACAAAAAATGTAAATAAAAACTTGTTTCTATATAACCTCCCTACAACAATCAGTCAGTCACCACTGTCTTTTAAGAGCACAACTGCTGCTTCTACAGCCAGCATTGAAATTGGCAAGCAATTGCCTCTGTTGATATTATTAAATAATATAACATACAGCCTTTAGTATATTTAGTTTGCAGTACCAAAAATAAACTTATTGTTGTTGAAAAGACCTTTATCTTTGAATAAACCTTGGGGGGAGGGGGGGGGGGGGAAGATACGAGTCTGGAACTCTCTTGTCCCTTAATCCCTTTTCCCCCATTGACACAATTATCTTTAGTTTGCAATTTTCTATAGCACGATGATTCTTTGGAACAGAATTATTGCTTTCCTATGAATACAGATCTACCTGTATTGCTGTTCTCTCCTTGGTATTCTGGGGATTACCATGGAATAGGAACTCAGTTGGAGAAACTACATAAACATAATGTTACAAGAGCAAGTCAAAGGCTGATTTTAGTCATTGATTCATCTCATGACACCCCAAAGCCTTTCTGCCTTGCCCTAAGCCATGCCATGTATGCAGAGGGCGGAAATCCCCCCCCCTGTTTTGAGAGGTGGGGGACGATCCCCCCCATTTTTTGTAATCTGGATTTTAAAACCTGGTGAAATCTCCGCTTTCCGTGAGACAGTGGGGGTGGGACTGCTGATCGAGGGCGCCGATTGGACGAGAGAGACGTCGGTCAGCCAGGCAATGGGGGCGTGACCATGATAATTCAGCGCGG
Organism: Malacoraja senta; assembly: GCA_038087875.1. NCBI lineage: Eukaryota > Metazoa > Chordata > Chondrichthyes > Rajiformes > Rajidae > Malacoraja > Malacoraja senta. The sequence continues at coordinate 345,942,800 of CM075977.1, read as the reverse complement.
TGATTGGAGGAGGGAGACGTCCGTGGGGCAAAGATCAGAGCGGAACTTGATTTGCATGCCCAGGTCAAGCGAAAAACTCTCGGCAGCCCTGGACACTGACCTGCGTCTCATCTGCGGTCAGCACCGCCACTGGACCATCCCCGTCCCCACCCCTCGCCCGGGAGTGGCCAGAGACAGACGGGAGCGGTGCCCACAGCCAGCGCGGAGAAGCAGCGCTAGCTCCACGGCTCCCGACTGGTGTCCCGTCAGTCCAGGCAGGGCTGTAGGTTAACCCGGCGAGACAGGCAGTTGAGCTGCATTTAGCACTGCTTCTCCGCGCTGGCTGTGGGCCTTACGCGATTTTTTCAGAAACCGCCGGCACCCGGCACTAATTACCATTCATAGGGCCCACGGCTAAAAGCCTCCGAAGCCTCGTGTGTGTGCGTGCGTGTGTGCGCGTGCGGCTGCCAGGAAATTGTGTCCCCCCCCTGTCCCCTGGTCCCCTCCATGTTTTGATAGCGATTTCCGTGCCTGCATGTATGAGATGGAATACTCTCTACTTACCTGTTGAATATAACTCCAACAACACTTCAGGAATCTCAGCACTATTTAAGCAGCCTGCTTGATTGGAACCTCACTCCCTCCATGCTGTGGCTGCAGAATTTGCCAACTACAAAATGTACCAGAGTTGTTTGACTCCCAAACCAAGGAGCCTCTAAAGCAATGATGGACAAGGGCAACAGGTGAAAGGGAACACTGCTGCCTACAGATTCCCTTCTAAGTTGCACACTATCCTGACTTGGAAATACATGACACATTTTTTATTGTCACTGGGTCCAGATCCTGGAGCTCCCCACACGTGGGTATTGGGAGTACGTTCATCAGAAACGCTACAACAGCTTATTAAGATGGCACCCCACCACCTCCTCCTCGTGGAAGATAAATGTTGTCCTAGTCAGCATTGTCAATGTTACAAAAATGAATACACTTTAAAAAAAATATCATTATCTTTGGTTGGTTCAGACTGTGCATAACTTCATCTTATTTGGCCATGAATAGAAATGTAAAACAAAGTCTCATGGTGTGAAGAAACAAAATGAAAATTACTGAACAAAATGCAAAAAAGATGAAGATTATAAATATTGGAAATGGTTTTCTGAATATAGCTTCTAGTTCCTATTCTTCTTCACCAGCTAAAGGCATATGTCTACCTGCACAAACTTGTCTTCACCCCTTCTTCCACTTGCCATAAAGTTAAGTATATCCAAAGTTGTCCTTGTCCCAATGCACCGTGCTATTTATTCTTCTTCCCTGTACTTAATGACCCCCTGTCTTGCTCTCCAAACACCTGAACATTCTCATCCATGTGTTAAAAAGCCCCTATTTTTGTCCACCTTTTGAGAATCACTCCTAAACTCTGGTATTTTCCTCATCATGTATGGCCGTGCCTTTTGCTGTCGAGGTCTCAAGCTTGCAATTCCCTTGCGTGTCTGTCATCCTACCGTCATTGTCTCTGCTGAGTTAGGAGGTTGGGGGTTCACAATTTATTCAATAATGACACTCAATATTACTTAAATCCTGTTACAATTGTATAGCTGTTTATGGGATCTTACTGTGCACAAATCTGTTGCTATGTTTACTACGCTGCAATGTTTAATCAAGTACTTAATGGTGTTACACCATCATAAGATAGTGATGAAAAGGGCATGAAATTCACCAAATAAATTCTTGTTTTTCTTTTAAATAGATAAATAACTACTGGAAATGCTGAGCAGGTTGGGTAGTATCTACGAAAAGAGAAACAGAATTAATGATCAGGCCAAAGAACTGTCACCATAGGCTTTTTAAAACACTCGTTTAAATTAACCTTTCAGTGGCTTTTATTTTAATGCAAGTTGTTATTTCTTGGATGCTTGCTGAGCTTGGATCCAACATCCAGATGAAGGCCTTCAATTATGTATCCTGGGAGAGGTTTTCTATCGTCGGTTGCTAAAATACAATTATTTCAGTTCAAGCAACTGGATTCTACTTTTTTTCTCCTTTTTGTTTCAGTTACCGAGTCTTTGCAAAGTATCTGCAGTATTAAGATGGAGGTGGTATCGGCTGAGGTGGTTAGTCTGCTTCCCGAGGAGATAATGGACACAACTGTTGTCGATGAAGACAGTATTGAGGCTGTCACAATAACATCAGAGCATGAGGATTTAGTTCCCATGGAAACTGAACTGGAGGAAATTGTACATCCAGATGAAGGCAAGCACTCCCAGGTTCTGTCAAGCCTTGCAGACCACGTAACTGTGTTGACAAATAGTAGTACTATTTTAAGTGCACCATTGATAAAAATGGAAGTAAAACCTGACAGTCCATCACAGCCTACAAGTAAAATCAACCATCCAAGTACAACTGGTGGATCTTCGGCAGAAAATCAAATTGTTCTCAAACCAGTATCTGGAACTGCTGATCATCCCACTTTAAGCCAGGTTATTAAATCTGAGCAAATAGAACAACAGTTTGTGGTGACCACTCTTGGAAAGTCCAGACAGTCCATCGTACTTTCGTTGCCGTCATGTCAGGTAGCCCACCTTCAACACCCATCACAATTACAAGTCATGGATCCTCAAATGCAGAAACAAATCAAGGTGGTTACTATTAGTGAAAGGTTTGATGGAAAGACAGGAATTGGAGCATCAAATACTTTGGGTCCTGGGAACTCCGTGTTAACGGCATCAATTCAGCCTGTTCAAACTCAGATGAAAACTTTACAGGTAAGGAATGCCTTGTTTCTGATTGAGTTCGGTACTATAACAAATCTCTGTTGCCTGCTAAGTCAAATAGTTGTATGTAATAGAAACTAGACTAAGTGGGACCCGACCCAGCTTCACACGGGAGGGCTGGTCCCCCAACGCAATATTCCACCTCTCCACCAATTCCAATATACACACACTCACACACACACACACACTCTCACACACACACACACACTCACACACACAGACTCACACATACATACATACACACACACACACACACACACCCTCCACCTCACTCACACATACACACGCACACACACACTCACTTACACACTTACACACGCACTCACACACACATACTCACACACACACACACATACACTCACACACACAAACATATCACAAACACACTCACACACACACACAGACTCACACATACACACACACGCACACAAACTCACACACACTCGCATACACACACACACACGCAGACACACACACATACACACACACCATACACTCACACCCATACACACTCACACACACACACACTCACCACTCACACACACACACTCACACATACTCTCTCACACACGCACACCCATACACACATACACTCACACACACACATACACTCACACACACGCACACAAACTCACACACACATACACTCACACATACGCACACACACACACACACACTCACTCACACACGCTCACAATCACACACACTCACACACACACACTCACATACATACTTACACTCACACACACCATATATATGACAGTAAACTTTCTTGAATCTCTTCATGGCTGAGCGCGGCCTCCACTGTGGGGCTTCCGCAGTCAGCGGCACTTCTGCAATCAGCACGACCTCTGCACTCACCGGAAATTACACAATCAGCGCGACCTATCCACTAAGCGGAAGTCACAAAATGAGCGGGACTTTTGGACTAAACACAGTCGGACCTAATAAAGCATTTATTCCTTCCAAACACAGTTGGACTTAAAAAAACATTTATTCCTTCCAAACATAGTCAGACCTGATAAAGCATTGCAGTTTCAAGCACAGACAGGGCAGCAGGCCAAACAACTCATGGCATTGTCATTTCATTTCCAATTGGGCATTGCACTTTCAAGCACAGGCAGGGCAGCAGGCCAAACAACTCATGGCATTGTCATTAAGGGCTAACAAATCATTTATTGTAAGTACATTGCAGACTCACAGTTCAGTTGATTCACAGCTTAGAATGAGTCGTGGCCTCTCCTTCGTGATCTTGCAGAGTGACTGACTCACGTCCAGGCATCCGGGGTTTTATAGTCCTGCCCCCCCCCCCGGAAGGGACGTTACCTTCATCACGGTGATTGACAGGCGAGAGGACCAATCAGCTGATCTCAAGGTTTTTTAAACACTCATAACTTTTTTATCTTTCATCGATGGGAAAAGTCATTGAGGCTAGCTCAGCGGAGGAGGATTGTGAGTAAGATGGCCAAAAATCACAGCGATACAGGGTAGCGTTTTTTTCTAAAATCAATATACAGCGCAGACAGGATGTGGTCAAGATGAGACTTTTAATTATATAGATGGGCCCTTCTTCCCACCATGTCCTTGCTGATCTGTATGCACACTTACGTTAATCCCATTTGCCTGCATTAGGACTGTATCCTTCTATGCTTTGCCTATTTAAATGTATGTCTACAGTGCATTCGGAAAGTATTCAGACCCTTCACTTTTCCACATTTTGTTACGTTGCAGCCTTATTTTAAAATGGATTAAATTCTTTTTTTTTTATCATCAATCTACACACAATACCCCATGAAAAAACAGCAAAAACAGGTGTTTAGAAATTTTTGCAAAGTAATTAAAAAGAAATAACTGAAATATCACATTTACATAAATATTCAGACCCTTTGCTGTGACACTCAAAATTGAGCTTAGGTTCATCCAGTTTCCATTGATTATCCTTGAGATGTTTTTACTTGATTGGACTCCACCAGTGGTAAATTAAATTAATTGGACATGATTTGGAAAGGCACACACCTGTCTATATAAGGTCTCACAGTTGACAGTGCATGTCAGAGCAAAAACCAAGCCATGAAGACGAAGGAATTGTCCGTAGACCTCCGAGACACAAATCTGGGGAAAGATATAAAACAATTTCTGCAGCATTGCAGGTCCCGAAGAGTTCAGTGGCCTCCATCATTCTTAAATGGAAGAACTTTGGAGCCACCAGGACTCTTCGTAGAGCTGGCCGCCCGGCGAAACTGAGCAATTGGGCGAGAAGGGCCTTGGTCAGGGAGGTGACCAAGAACCCGATAGTCACTGACAGAGCTCCAGAATGCCGCTGTGGAGATGGGAGAACCTTCCAGAAGGGCAACTACATCTGCAGCACATGACAGCCCGCTTGGAGTTTGCCAAAATGCACCTAAAAGACTCTCAGACCATGAGAAACAAGATTCTCTGGTCTGATGAAACCAAGAGTGAACTCTTTGGCCTGAATGCCATGCCACATCTGGAGGAAGCCAGGCACCGCTCATCACCTGGCCAATACCATACCTACGGTGAAGCATGGTGATGGCAGCATCATGTTGTGGGGATGTTTTTCAGCGGCAGGAACTGGGAGACTAGACAGGATCGAGGGAAAGATGAATGGAGCAAAGTACAGAGAGATCCTTGATGAAAACCTGCTCCAGAGCATTCTGGACCTCAGTCTGGGATGGAGGTTCACCTTCAACAGGACAACGACCCTAAGCACACAGCCAAGACAACGCAGGAGTGGCTTTGTGACAAGTCTGTGAATGTCCTTGAGTGGCCCAGCCAGAGCCCGGACTTGAACCCGATCAAACATCTTTGGAGGGACCTGCATCGACGTTCCCCATCCAACCTGACATAGCTTGAGAGGATCTGCAGAGAAGAATGGGAGAAATTACCCAAATACAGGTGTGCCAAGCTTGTAGTGTCATACCCAAGAAGACTTGAGGCTGTAATCACTGCCAAAGGTGCCTCAACTGAGTAAAGGGTCTGAATACTTATCTAAATGTGATATTTCAGTTATTTCTTTTTAATTACTTTGCACAAATTTCTAAACACCTCTTTTCGCTTTTTTATTATGGGTTATTGTGTGTAGATTGATGATAAAATGAATTTAATCCATTTTAGAATAAGGCTGTAACAAAATGTGGAAAAAGTGAAGGGGTCTGAATACTTTCTGAATGCACTGTAAATGCCTGAGTGTCCCCAGGGTAATCAGACACCACTGTCTCTTTAAGAACACAGGCTGCTAGTTACACTGCGAGAGATGAATTAAATTGACAAGCATTTGCTTTGATCGACACTTGAGCAATGATACTCTATTAAACAATGTAACAAACAGCCTTTAGTATTTTTAGCAGTAACAAAAATATATTTTTAGCTGTTAGAACTTTGTATATGAAAACAACTCATCACTTCACGGAATGATCATTATACGTTGCACCTTATGGTGGCCAATTGGCAATAACGGACACCACTCCCCCACCCTAACCCCTCGTTGGTCCATTTAAACGAGGGTTAGCTGTATATAAAAGATGTACCCCTTTAAAAGTCCTTCCACTCACTATAAATCTGTGCCATTTTCTTTTTGATATGCTATCATGGGGGAAAAAAATGTTGCTGATCTACCCTGTCCAAATCTTATATACTTCCATCAGGTCACACCCACGGCCTCCTTCGGTCCAGGGAAAACAAGCTCAGTCTATGCAATCTCTCCCCATTAATAAAGCCCTTGAATCCAGGCACCATTCTGATGTATCTTCTCTGCACACTCTCCAGCGCAATCTCATCCCTCCTAAGGTATGACGACCAGAATTGGATGCAGTACTCCAAGTGCATGGGCGGTCACGGGGGCGCAGCAGTAGAGTTGCTGCCTTATGGCCCTGTCCCAGGGTACGAGTTCATTCCAATAGCTCCCCCGAGTTTACCCTGATTCGAACTCGGAGATTTATGGTAATGGCCGCTCGTCGGTCCTCGGGGCTCTCGTGGACATTTTTCAACATGTTGAAAAATCTTCCCGAGTCTTCCCGAGCTTACCTGCCGTTAGCGAGTCTTCCCAAGTACCTGCCGTTAGAGTTACGAGCCGCTAAGAGATGTCCCCGAGCTCCGACGTACCCGCTACGTTCATTCTCCATGCTTACCACGAGTTTGATTTTTTTTAAACTCGGGAGAGGTCTTGGAATGAACTCGTACCGTGGGACAGGGCCATTACAGCGAATGCAGCACCGGAGACCCGGGTTCGATCCAGACTACGGGTTCTGTCTGTACAGAGTTTGTACGTTCTCCCAGTGACCTGCGTGGGTTTTCTCCGAGATCTTCAGTTTCCTCCCACACTCCAAAGACAGGTTTGTAGGTTAATTGGCTTGGTAAATGTAAAAATTGTCCTTAGTGGGTGTAGGATGGTGTTAATGTGCGGGGATCGCTGGTCGGCGCAGACCCGAAGGGCCTGTTTCCGCGTTGTATCTCTAAACTAAACTAAAACTAAACCAGTGTTTTGTAAAGTTGCAACATAATGCCCCATCTCTTGTATTCTATGCTCTGACCTATGAAGGCCAGCATTCCATATGCTGCAGTCACAACCCTGACAGTTCACTTTCAGGGTATTATGGACTTGGACCCCTAGGTGTCTCTGTTCATCATCATTCCTTCATGCTCTATCATTTACTGTAAATGTCCTATCCCTATTTGACTTCCCAAAATGCATCACCTCACACATCTTGGGATTAAATTCCATCTGCCAATTCTCTACCCAACTTTCCATCTGATCTATATTCTGATGCAGTCTTAGACAACCTTCCTTGCTCTTCATTACTCTTAGTTCACATTAATTTTTGTGTCATCTGCAAAGTTACTAATTGTGCCTGCTACACTTGCATCCCAGTTGTTAATATACATCTGAAACAAAGGTCTCTGGTACATCACTAGTTACAGACTTCCAATCAGAAAAAAAGTCCTTTCACCACCACTCTCTGCCTCCTATCACCGTCAATTTTGGATCCATTTAGCCAGCTCAACTTGGATTCCATATCTTAATCTTTTTTGCCATCTATCATATGGGACCTTATAAAGTAGCTCATTAAAGTCCGTGTAGATAACATCTGCTGCCCTGTCACCATTCTCCTTGGTTACCTCTTCAAAAAAACTCAATTGTGTTGTAACATATTGGATCAGAAGATGTAGAATCCTTGTGGGACGAGTTAAGAAACTGCAAGGGTAAAGAGATCCCGGTGAGAGTTGTGTACAGGCCTCCGAATAGTAGCCAGGATGGAGGGCACAAATTATATCAGGAAATAGAAATGGCATGTAAGAAAGGCAAAGTTACAGTGGTCATGGGGACTTCAATATGCAAGTGACTGGGAAAATCAAGTTGTTACTGGATCTTAAGAGAAGGAATTTGCAGAATACCTCCGAGATGGCTTCTTGGAGAAGCTTGTGGTCAAGCCCATCATGGAAAAGGCAATTCTAGATTTGTGTTGTGTAATGAACCAGATTTGATTAAGGAGCTTAAGATTAAGGAACCCCTAGGAGGCAGTGATCATAATATGGTGGAATTCAACCTGCAGTTTGAGAGGGAGAAGCTGAAATCAGATTTATCGGTATTACGGTTGAGCAAAGGTAACGCAGAGCAGAGGCATGAGGGAGGAGCCGGCTAAAGTTGGTTGAAAGGGGACCCAAGCAGGAATGATGGTGGAGCAGCAATGGCAGGAATTTCTGGGAGTAATTCAGAAGACTCAGGATCTTTTCATCTTAGAGGAAGAAACGTACTAAAGGGAGAATTAGGCCAAAGTGGCTGACAAAGGAAGTTAAAGACAGCATAAAAGCAAGATAGAAGGCAAATAACATGGCATAGATTAGTGGGAAGCGAGAGGATTGGGAAGCTTTTTAAAAGCCAACAGAAGGCAGCTTAAAAAAAAGCAATAAGGGGAGGAAATATGAAATATGTAGGTAAGCTAGCCAATAATATAAAAAGATACCAAAAGTTTTTTTCAGAAATATAGAGAGTAAAAGAGAGGCAAGAGTGGACATTGGACCATTAGAAAATGACGCTGGAGAAGTAATAATGGAGAACAAAGAAATTGAGGATAAACGGAATGGTATTTGATCAGTCTTCGCCAGGAATTCAAAGGTATTGGGGGCAGAAATTCAAAAGTGTTGTCTGTTGTGAAGTTGCTATTACTGAGGAAAAGGTTCTTGAAAGCTGAAAGGTCTGAAAGTGTACAAGCCACTTGGACCAGATGGACTAAGCCCTAAAGTTCTGAGAGCAGTAGCTTTAGAGATTGCATGACGGGCATTAGTAGTGATCTTTCAAGAATTGCTGGGATCCCGACTCGGGAATGGTTCCAGAGGACTGGAAAATCACAAATTTAACTCCCCTATTTAAGAAGAGAGCGAGGCAAAAGAAAGGAAAGTGTAGGCCAATTAGTCTGACTGTTGTGGTTGTTACATTTTAGAGTCCGTTATTAAAGTTGAGGTTTTGGGATACATGGGAACTCATGATAAAATAGGCTGAAGTCGGCATGGTTTTGTTAGGAGGAGATCTTGCCTGACAAATCTGTTACAATTTTTTAAAGAAAGTAACAAGCAGGATAGACAAAGGAGAGTCAGTGGATGTTGTTTATTTGGATTTTCAGAAGGCCTTTAAAAAGGTGCCGCATGTGAGGCTGCTAAACATGATGAGGGCCCATGGCACTTGAGGCAAGGTACTAGCATGGATAGAAGATTGGCTGAATGGCAAAAGGCAAAGAGTGGAATTAAAGGGGGCCTTTTCTGGTTGGTTGTTGGTGGCTAGTGGTGTTCCGCAGGGGTCAATGTTGAGTCTGCTACGTTTCATGTTAAATGTTAATGATCTGATTGATGGAATTGATGGCTTTGTGACCAAGTTTACACATGATTCAAAGTGATGGGGCAGGTAGTGTTGAGGAAGCAAGGAGTCTGCAGAAAGACGTGGACATTTTGGGAGAATGGGCAAAGGAGTGGCAGAAGGAATACAGTGCCACAAAGTGTATGGTCATGCACTTTGGTAGTAGGAATAATGGCATAGACTACTTTCTAAATGTGGAGAGGATTCTGAAATTGGAGGTGCAAAGGGACTTGGGAGTGCTGTTGCAGGATTCCCTAAAGGATAATTGGCAGGTTGAGTTGGTGGTAAGGAAGAGAACTGTAATGATAACATTCATTTTGAGGGAGCTAGAATACAACAACAGGGATGTAATACTGAGGGTTTATAAGGTGCTTGTGAAGCCACATTAAGAATATTGTGAACAGTTTTACGCCCCATATCTGAGGATGGATGTACTGGAATTGGATAAGGTCCAGAGGAGGCTTACGAGAATGATCCTGAGGATGATTGGGTTAACATATGAGGAGCGTTTGATGGCTCTGGGCCTATACTGGGCCTTACTTTTTATAGACAGCAAAAAGGACAGTTGTTTTTTTGCTGGTTGTGAATTAATCTGTTGTTTAACGACATCACATTTATGTTTTTCTTTTGATACTTTTTATGACACAATTTTCGTCATTATGGTGGGAGATTTTCTTAAATTCATCTCAAATTCTGAGATAAACACAAAATATTAATATTCCATTAGTCAGTGGTTTATTTAACACTTCATTAGTGAATAGAACAATTGTTTTCTCTACAATTAGAGAAAATGGCTGGAAAGACAGTGTACCTTTTCTACTTCTGGTTTATCTGCAAGTCATTTGCTCAATTTTATTTCTTGCCAATCCTTTTGTTGGATATTCTGTCAGGTTCTCTGAGGTGATACCAAATTGAAAAGTAAAATCAATGGGAATAAACAGTGGGATTGATAACATTTAATTTAAGATTCTTATATATTGATTTAAAATTATGATAACCAAGTTAATTTGGAGTTCAGACATTCAGTTTTGTGGAGCAGTGAAACATAGGTATTGTATGAAAAAATAACTGCTGTTGTAAGAAATTGATATGTTTCAGGTGGATGAATTTCCTCCACAAATGTGCAACTGACAGCTAGAATATTGATTCTATATAACATCTGTTCCCTACCCTGGATAAGTTGTACTTGAAATTTTCATTTTACACTTTTAGTTTCACTTGGGGAGGTTCTTGCTGTTTGGCAAGATCTGTTTTTTCTTAAGAGTGCAAAAAATCCAATCAATGAGCTGTATCAGTGTCCTGTTGCAAATCACGTACTGTAACTTGCAAAAATGGATGTATCACAGGCTTTTTGAATATGCTCAAAGAAATAGCCTTGTACTGTTTTCACATTTGCAGTTATAGCACTCCTCAATTTGTCATTGCAGAATGTAAATGGGTGAATTACCGCACACCTCAGGGCATGCATGAACAGCAAGTTATTTTTTATTACTTGCTTTGCTTGCAACACACCAGGAAAGAATTTCCAAAACCTATGGTAACTACTTTCTGTTCTGAAACAGCTCACCAAGCCAAGCAGTTCATCTGCTTATTTTAGGATAAATTTGAGTGGTCATCTTTTTTGTTTCCCCTGTACATTAATTTCATTTTGGATTTTTGTTGTGACATCATACTGTTCTGGAGGTTAGGTCCGGATTTTGTTTTTTTTACGTGACGGTCAATGTATTGATAAAACTGATAGGTATTTTTTACGAGTAATCACAGACATTATTATTGTATGGAACATGGAGATTAGTTCACCGTTTTCATTTGATTATTTTGATACAGTCATTTTGTTTCACATTTGAACATACTATTAGTCTTTTTTGTACAACCCCATTTCCATTTGTGCTTTGCCTCAGTTTTATTTTATATCACTGACAAGTGTATCCCACAGGCAAGTGGGAAAGCTCGGTGGTCTGCATTTGTATTTTGAAATGTAATTTAAATTCAGAAAACAATCTTTGCAGTTTCCCTTTATTTCCCACGTATCAATCAAAACTAACAGGGCCATCAAATATTTTTGTTTATTCATCAGTTAAAATTCAAGCTCTGTGTACGTTGCACAGTGGTCACCCTCTTCTTACATCCTCAGATCGAAGGATTTAATCACTTGCGTGTCTTTTTGTTCTTGTATTTCCTCCCCTTTTCCCTCTCTTTGTCTCTGTCATCGATTTCTACTCTGTCTAGTTTTTGTATGCCTATTTGGTTGGATGATGTAGCAGGGAAGGTATCCGATCAAGGCTGCAGTTTACATTTGAACTGGTCCATATTACTCTTCTTGTCCTTGAAGTCATGATCATAAGGGCTGCAGACTTAGTGAGCTCTAAGCAGAAATTAGGCTGGGTACAAGTTATGAAATATACAGTCACGATAGACTGAATGCACTCCTGTGTTCCAACTTTCAATGATTCATCCAAATATTCTGCAGTGTGTATGTCATCAGAACCTCTCCTTTTGCAACGTCTGGTTGGAGACACCAAACAAACAAAATTTAAAAAAGACATTTAAAGGACGTTATCTTTTTCTTACACAAGTTTCTCTGCCTTGCAGATCGCCAAGAAATGCATATCCACCTCTTCTGCAACACCAATGATCACGAAAGTTATCATTGCCAAACCCATCCAGAAGAATATTATAACAGGTTATTCTACCACTGTTCTTTCAGTGATTTATAGATTTTTTAAATGTGAGATTAATTCTGTAGAATACAAATATTTAAATGTATTTATTTCTGATTGTTTTGATTATTTTGCAGGTAGAGTTCTTTCTCAGAGTGCAATCGGAACTGGCCCAAATACCATTACCATTTCTGAAAGTGGTGTTACTGGAACCAGCCTCAATCCCTTAGCACAACAGACAGCCAACAAGATAGCAATCTCTCCACTGAAGTCTCCAAATAAGGTTTGATCCCCCTCTTTATTTAGAGGGGTGGTGGGAGGCCCTGACGGATGTTGTGGCTTGACAGATTTGAAACGTTTAATTTTTTTAAGTGTTCAAAAATATTCCAAATGTTATTTGAATGTATTACTTATTTATTCCCCCCCCCCCCCGCTTAAAAACAAATTAAAAGAGCAGTGAACAGTGGTCAACATGGTTTCTCTTTTCACCCTTTGAGGCCTGGTTTTAAATTTTATTTGGCATAAATTTTGATTTTCTTTGGTCCTTGAGTGCAGTGCATTTGAGTAGTTGTAATCCAGCTATTGAAGGGAATAAATCATGCTTCCTGTTATGTCATACAATTTAATGACATGAAAGTATGAAATGGGGATGTCATGCCGATTTCCTTAGAGTTATTCCCCACTTTGTGAAGCTGAGGCATATTGCTGGTGTAGAAGGGGCAGCTTCAAGGCCGGCCTTAGGAGGTGCGGGTTGGGAACAATTTTCATAGAAATATAAATATATAATTATAAATGAGTCATATTCATGCACGTGCCGTGAGTAATTACTCAGGGTAGGCAGTCAGTCGGCTTTTAAAAAATCTTAAACCGCGCATGCGCAGATTGTTTTCCTCTCCGTAAAAATAAAAAATAAAAATAAAGAAAGTAACAATTCAATTTGCCCAAGGCTTCCAAATCTCCTTCTTTCTGAATTACTGAATGGGTGGGGGGTGGAGGGTGATGGCAGGTGGAGAGATGGTGGGAAAAATGGGAGCACACCGGGACAATTTGAATCAGTTGTGATCCCATTGAATGACAATACTAGTTCAAAGGACCAATTGGGGGGAGAGTTCCTTTCGCAGCGTGTGGGGAGTCTGGCCAGGGGTAAAGTTGCAGGGAGGGCAGCAGCGTTGAGAAGGAGGGGGTCGGGGATCATGCCAGTAACCCACTCACTCACTGCTGCCGCGGCGCTCCGGGCACGGAGCCACTGCATTGTGGCCAGGGAGGGAAGCAGCTCGCGTGGCTACGAGCGGCCGCCGGGACCTCAGCGCCTTCTGCCGGCTCGCTCACCTCTGGCAGTGCTCTCCGTCTGAACAGTGAGGGGGCCAGCTCAAGATCATAGAGCGGAGCGGGTCAGCGGGTGATGGATAACAGGACAGCGGGCTGTGTAGCTTACTCCTGTGTCAGCGCGAACAAGGGACTAAATTGAGGTTACTCGCACTGACACATGGAGTAAGCTCCACCGCCCGCTGTCCTGTTATCCATCGCCCGCTGACCCGCACTTGAGCTGGTTGCTGGCATGATCCCCGATGTTTGTCATTCAATAAGATCACAACTGATTCAACTTGTCCCGGTGTGCTCCCGTTTTCCCACCATCTCTCCACCTGCCGTCACCCTCCACCCCCCACCCCCCACCCATTCAGTAAAACACAATTACATTTACTGAGGAATGTGGATCGATGCATAGATGACATTGTATAACTAGGTGTTAACTACTGTCTGTTAACAAGTGCTAACAGTGGTAGTTAACAAATCGTTTTTGTCTGATGGCCGGTGTAGCGGTTTTTATCCATGTTCGTTTAAAAAAAAAATCCGTATTTAACAAGGCAAATGTTTTTTGTTTTTTTAATCTGTATTTAACAGCGCGAATTCGTATTTCCGTATGAAATACGGAAAATTAGCGCGGGGCCCAATTGGGAGCAATCAGTCCAATTGGCTTAAGGCCGGCCCTGGGCAGCTTTACTTGACATTTAATTAAAATTATGTCAGAATCTGAATGCACTGTGAATATTGAAACAAATAGAGGCTGGTCTGGGAAGCCCATTACCGCAGCCTGGAAATGGTTGCTCGTCCTTTACAAGGAAATCGTGGGAAGGTTCCATTCCCACCAGTCTTGTTACTGAGAATTCCCCAGCCAGGCTGGTCTCTGGGAGAAATTCGGCAGCAGAGTAACTTCACAGATTTAAACGTGCCAGTTTGTCAGTTAGTGCTGGATTTCTGGGATTTATTGTTTCGAGCAAGATGCAACCGAAACCATTTGTTTAAGGATGGGCGTGAGGTTGCAGTTATTAATTTAATCTTTTTAATCCATAGATTTAATTAATGATCTTTAAAATCAGTGTTTGAGAAAGAACTGCAGATGCTGGAAAAATCAAAGGTAGACAAAAATGCTGGAGAAACTCAGCGGGTGAGGCAGCATCTATGGAGCGAAGGAATAGGCGACATTTCTGGAGAAAATCAGTGTGATCTCTGGATTATTCATTATGACAGCATCTATGGAGCGAAGGAATAGGCAGACCCTTCTTCAGAAAATCAGTGTGATCTCTGGATTATTCATTATGACAGTTCTTTTTTTGCTGATGATATAAAATAGATTTAAAAATGAAACAGAAAAACACACACACACACACAGACACACACACACACACACACACACACACACCCCTCTCTCCCCCCCCCCCCCTCCTCCTCCTCCTCCTGGACGCTCAACTCGTAGACCACCCACTCCTTCCTGAAGCGGATATCAAACAGCTGTAAACCGCTGGCAGGACTGTGGGGGAACGCGAACCGTCAGTGAAAGTAGCCAACGTGGTTGTTTACAACGTGGTATCTTGGTCCACGTGGCTCGAACTGGAGGGGGCTGTAGGTTTGAAACTTCTGGCGAGGTTTCAGCGAGGCGTAGTTCGGATCCGAATCCATCCTTTGGATCTCTCTCGCTCTCCCTCTCTCTCACCCTCTCGCCTCGGCATTCCCGGAATCATTTGGCATTTTGCGGGGACGGCTGAATCTGCGGTTCCTTCTTGTTGGGGGTGGTGGCTGGAACCCTGGCCCGTGGTGGCTCCTGGTCCGTTCCCTCTGTGGGTGCCGCCTGGCCCGCTGAGTTCCTCCAGCACTCTGTGTTTTTTGTTTGGCTCTGGAGTTGAAGGTGGACACAGGGGGGAGGGGGCTGAGGTGACTCAGCAGGACGGGCGGCGGCTCTGGGGAGTGGGTGACGTTTCGGGTCGAGACCCATCTGCAGACAATCACAAGTACTCTCACCGACGAGAGTTCAGTTCAGTCTGAAGAAGGGTCTTCTCTCCAGAGTCGCTGCCTGTCCCGCTGAGTTACTCCAGCTTTATGTCTAACTTCAATTTCAAGAGTTAAATAAAAAACAGACTGCTGGAGGAACTCAGCGGGCTAGGCGGCATCTGTGGAGGGAATGGATTAGAAGTTGTTTCGGGCCAGGGTTCTTCTTCAATAGGAAGGAACTGCAGATCAAAGATACTAGAGCTTTTACTAGTATCTTTGCTGCAGATCAGGCATGATATTCTTCCTATTTAAATCGGAATTCCGAGTTTATTGTTTTCATATTTGTCAATATTTTGTGCCTGGTTATTTAGCGGCCAATCAACCGCTGTCTCTAAAGGGGTTGCGTCCAATCACCGACCAGATTCCCTTAAAATTCCCATCCAATCAACAAATCGGTTTCCTCCCGTCCAATCAGCCGCTGTCTCCAAGGGCATTGTGTCCAATCACATAATGCGCTGGTCACTCGGCGGCCAATCAGTCACAGTCTTCGAGGGGCCTTTTGATCAATCACTGACCTGTTTCCCTCACTGAAGCAGACGATGGCTGCAGCCAACACAGAGACAGAGAGAGAGAAAGAGAGAGAGAGATGCAAGAAAGCAGCTATGACATATAATACACAATAAACTATATTATAAATACACAATAAACAAGTGATGCATTCTTGTACTCTTACATGGGTATGACCGCACATTAAAAAATCCCCCCCCCCCCCTCCTTCCCAACCTCAGCCTCACGGACCTCAGAGTACCCCATGTTCCTAAAACCCATTTCCATCACTGAAGTCCCTCATGGTAGGCTGTTCCGAAAGATTCATTTGCATGGAATTCACAGTGGCTTGAATGCAGAACTGAATTACCCACAAAAGTCAGAGTGGTGTAAGGGTGTTATTCTGGCTGGAGGTCTGTGATCATTGGTCTGTGTTGGGATCTCTATTGTTTGTGAAATATATATATTTGATTTGTTTCAGATATGAGTAGAGAAGTGGGAGATGAACTTTAATCTGAGCAAGTGTGAGGTGTTTCACTTTGGGAGGTCAAATCTAAGGAGAAAGCATACAGTTAATGTACGGAGGGACCTTGAAAGTGGCAACATAAGTAGATAATGTGGTAAAGAACGTATGATATGCTTGCCACCATCAGTCAAGACATTGAATATGAGAATCAGGAACTCATGTTGTAGCTTTAAAAAAATTTGGTTCGGCTGCATATGAAATATTGTGTGCAGTTCTGGCCACCCTATTGTAGGAAGGATGTGAATGAACGAACGAGTACTTTATTGTCACATGTGACGAGACACAGTGACATTCTTTGTCTTGCATACACAAGGTATGCATAGTCACCACAAAGGGCGCTGACAAAGTTACAAAGTATCCCGCGCCAGGTCCTTCTTTGTTCTCCCCTTACCCCCCCCCCCTCCCCTCATATTGTTTTTTTGTACAGAGTGTGGTAGATGCCTGGAGCACACTGCCAGGAATGGTGGGTAGAAGCAGATACGATAGTGACATTTAAGAGACTGTTTAGTTGTAACAAGTTTCAAGTTAAATTGGGTTTAATGTAGTGTGCACAGATTTGATAAGGTACAAGTATAACAAAAATCTTGTTTGCAACAGCATATTGGATGCATAGATTCGGCAACATACAAACATAAATTACATGCACATTTTTCAAGAGTTTTTTTTAAAGAAAGTGCAAAAAAACAATACATCAAGTGCAAAATACTATTAGAAAAAGACAAATCCACAGTAATGCAAGAGTTGGTCTTAGGTGTTCCTTTGCCTAGCTAGGATTAGGGTGCAGGTCAGTTCAAGAACATGATAGTTGTAGGAAAGTAGCTGTTGCTGATAGTAGTGTGCGACTTCAGGCTTGTGTACCTCCTGCCCGACTATCAGTAAGATACCTGGATGTACCTGATCCTTGGTGATAGATGCCGGGTCTTTGAGGCAACATCTCATATAGATGTTTTCAATGGTGGACTGGGCTGTGCCCATGAGCAGCAAGGCCAATTTCTACTATCTTTTGGTTTTCCGTGTATTGGTATTGCTGTAGATACACACAAAATGCTGGAGTAACTTAGTGTGTCGGGCAGCATCTCTGGGGGAAAAGGAATCGTTTTGGGTCGGAACCCTTCTAAAGACTGAAAGATATGGGGGGGGAGGGGGGGGTTGATACTGGAGGCAAGAAAAGGCCAGAACAAATCGGGACCAGCAACAGATGACCTTGGGAAGGGTGGAGTCCATAATGGCCCCATAATCCATGTTGGCTGGGGAAGATGTGCTAATGAGAGTAATACAAGAATGCAAATAGTGGAACTGGCAGGACTAGGGTAGGTGGAGGGAATGCAGGAGTTACTTGAAATTAGCAAAAATCAATGTTCATACTGCTGGGTTTTAAGCTGTCCAAGCGAAATATGAGGTGCTGTTCCTCTGATTTGTGTGTGGCCTCACTCTGACAGTGGACGAGCCCAGGACAGAAAAGTCAGAATGGGAAGGGGAGTTCATGTTTGGCAAACGGGAGATTGCGTAGACCAAGGCGGACTGAGCGGTGGTGTTCAGTGAAACTGTTGGCAGGTCTATGTTTGGTCTCGCCAATATATAGGAGCCCACACCTCAGTAGATGAGGTTGGAGGAAGTGTTTCACCTGAAAGGGAATGAAAAGACAGTGAATAGCCAAATAAATCTCTCTGTGGAAGTCAGTATTTCAGCATGGAAACAAGTCCTTCGGTCCAACTTACCTTCCTGAACAAGTTGCTCAATCGACACTGCCTGCATGCATATGACGTATCCCTCTACATCTTTCCTAACGATATAGCTGTCCTGTGGAGTTACTTCAGCCATTATGTTTCATTTCCAATAACATTCCAATCCAATGGATGGCAGAAAAGTAGAGGCAAGAGCAGTAATGATAAAATGAAAGTGAATGCTGTGGTCATGAGCAGAGTCAAGAGTATTTAATTTTCGTATGTACTGAAATGGAACAATGAAATTCTTTCTTGCAGCAGCATAAAGGGTTTGTGAACACATCTACTCATAGATAACCTTATAAACAAAAAATGTTAAATTAAAAATAAAACAATATTAATGCATTACAAAAATCTGAAACCCCAAGTGCAAACAAGACAGTTTGTAGCTTTGTTGGTGTTTGTAGTGTTCAATAGCCTGATGGTTGTTGGAAAGAAGCTGCTCCTGAACCTGGAGGTCATGGTTTTCAGACACCCGTCCCATCTTCCTGATGGCAGGAGTGAAATGAAAGGGTGGCGAGGGTCCTTGATGATGCCAGCTGCCGTTTTGAGGCAGCACCTTCTTCAGATCCCTCCGATGGTGTGGAGGTCAGTACCTGTGATGGAGTGTCTCCCACTTTTTATAATCTCCTTCGATCCTGGGCTTTCAAGTTGCCAATCCAGACCATGATGCGACCAGTCAATATGATCTCCGCATTCTGTATGCTACTGTACACCTGTAGAAGTTCAAGAGAGTATTTGTTGATATACCAAATCTTATCAATCTCCTAAGGAAGAAGAAGCATTTAAATCCCGAGCAGATCAACTTTTCTGTTGGCACAATTTTCAGAAATGTTTTTGTTTTCCAAACTAATCGTCATTTTGAGGATGAAGTGATTATAATTTTGCTAAAATATTAGATTTTGAAGAAGTACCAGAGGATTGTCATATATCCTTATTCACAAAGAGGCACAGAGCATGTAACTTTAAGCCAGTTATTCTGAAGTCAGAATCTGATCAAGCAGTCATCTTGGTTTCATGAAGGGGAAATAGCATTTGACCAATTTATTAGTTCTTTGCAGAAGTATTGGCCCGAGTGTAGAGGGGAACCAGTGGACCTTATATACTTGGATTTTAAAAGGGGTCGAACAAGATGTAGCACAAGGTTGCTTCATGATATCGGATTCAGTTTAGTTTAGTTTAGTACTATCATGTGTACTGAGGTACAGTGAAAAGCTTTTGTTTGCATGCTATCCAGTCAAAGAAAGACTAAACATGATTACATTTAAGGCATCCCCAGTGTACAGATAAAGGGTACAACTATTTAGCTTATGATAAAGTCCAATTAAAACTCATTCAAATGCCTCCAATGAAGTAGATGAGAGGTCGAGACCGCACTCTAGCTGATGAGAAGACCATTCAGTTGCCTGATAACGGCTGGGAAGAAACTGTCCCTAAATCTGGGGGTATGCGTTTTCAAACTTCTGTACCTCTTGCCTGATGGAAGAGAGGAGAAAAGGGAGAGGCTGGGTGAGACTGGTCCTTGAATATAATGGTTGCCTTGCCGAGGCAGCGTGAAGTGTAGATGGAGTCAATTGAAGTGAGGTTGGTTTGGTGATGGTCTGGGCTACGTCCACAACTCGCTGCAATTTCATGCGGTCTTGGATGGAGTTGTTCCCAAACCATGCTGTGATGCATCCCGATAGAATGCTTTCTACGGCGCATCTGTAGAAATTGGTGAGGGTTGTTGGGGACATGCCAAACGTCCTAATTAATTGATGTGCTTTCTTGGCTATAGTTTCGATGTAGCTAGTTTAGGACAAATTGTTGGTGATATTTATTCCTGGGAACTATATAGTTAAGGAGGAGATTAATGCAATAGCAAGGAGAAACATTAGCTTGGATGCTGTAGAAGCGATATGGGTAGAACTGCGAAATAGCCAAGGGCCAAAAACGCTTGTTGGAGTTGTATACAGACCACCAAACAGCAGTAGAGAGGTTGGGGATAGCATCAAGCAGGATATTAGGGATGCGTGTAGCAAAGGTACAGCAGTTAACATGGGTGATTTAATCTACATATAGATTGGGCCATCAAAATTGGTAACAGTACCGAGGAGGATTTCCTGGAATGTATACGGGATGGTTTTTTAAACAAATACGTAGAGGAACCGACTAGAGGGCAGGCTGGGTATTGTGTAATGAGGAAGGATTAGTTTGCGATTTTGTTGTGCAAGGTCCCTTGGGCAACAGTGGCCATAATATGGTGGAATTCTGCATTGGGATGGAGAGTGACACGGTTAATACAGAGACTAGGGTCCTGAACATGAATGAAGGAGACTTTGAAGGTATGAGCAAATTATACTTAAAGGGTTGACAGTGGAGATGCAATGGCGAAGATTTAAAGACCGCATGGATGAATTCCAGAAATTGTTCATCCTTGTCTGGCGAAAAAATAAAACTAGGAAGGTGGCTCAACAGTGGCTGACGAGAGAAGTCAAGGAAGAGGCATATAAATTGGCCAGAAGAAGCGGCAAGCCAGAGGACGGAGAAATTTAGAACTCAACAGAGGAGGATAAAGGGGTTAATTAAGAGGGGGGGAAAAAAGAGCAAGAAAGAAAGCTTGTGGGGAATATAAAAACGGACTAAACGTTTCTATAGGTTTGTAAAAAGGAAAAGATTAGTGAAGACGAATGTAGGTCCCTTACAGTCAGAGACAGGTGAATTTATAATGGGAAACAAGGAAATGGCAGAACAGTTAAACAAGTACTTTGGTTCTGTCTTCACTGAGGAAGACATAAACAATCTCCCGGAAATACTAGGGGACAGAGGATCTAGTGGGAGGGAGGAACTGAAGGGAATCCACATTCATCAGAAAATGGTTTTAGGTAAACTGTTGGGACTGAAGCCAGATAAATCCCCAGGGCCAGATGGTCTGCATCCCAGAGTACTCAAGGAGGTGGCCCTAGATATCATGGATGCATTGATGATCATTTTCCAATGTTCTCTCGACT
Source organism: Malacoraja senta (assembly GCA_038087875.1). Classification (NCBI taxonomy): domain Eukaryota; kingdom Metazoa; phylum Chordata; class Chondrichthyes; order Rajiformes; family Rajidae; genus Malacoraja; species Malacoraja senta. The sequence goes on along the minus strand of CM075977.1, from coordinate 345,921,469 downwards.
CTGGCTACCCTCCAGTACACAGGAACTGATCCAATATAACTCCACTTTTTAAGAATGGAGGGAGAGAGAAAACAGGGAATTATGGACCAGTTAGCCTTACATCGGTAGTGGGGAAGTTGCTGGAGTCGATTATTAAAGATGTTACAGGAGTGCATTTGGAAAGCAGTGACAGGATCGGTCAAAGTCAGCATGGATTTATGAAGGGAAAACCATGCTTGACTAATCATTTGGAATTTTTTTTGGGATATAACAAGTAGAATAGATCAGGGAGAGCCATTGGATATGGTATATCTGGACTTTCAAAAAGCCTTTAACAAGGTCCCACACAAGAGATTAATGTGCAAAATTACAGCACATGGTATTGGGAGTAGGGTATTGACAAGGATAGAGAACTGGTTGGCAGACAGGAAGCAAAGAGTAGGAATTAACGGGTCTTTTTCAGAATGGCAGGCAGTGAATAGTGGGGTGCCGCAAGGCTCCGTGCTGGGACCCCAGTTGTTTGCAATATTAATTAACGATTAAGACGAGGGAATTAAATGTAACATCTCTATGTTTGCGGGTGACACAAAGCTGGGTGGCAGTGTGAGCTGCGAGGATGATACAATAAGGCTGCAGGATGACTTGGATAGGTTGGGTAGTGGGCAGAAGCATGGCAGATGCAGTATAATGTGGATAAATGTGAGGTTGGCCACTTTGGTGGCAAGAACAGAAAGGCAGATTATTATCTGAATGGTGTCAGATTAGGAGAAGGGAAGGTGCAACGAGACCTGGGTGTGCATGTACATCAGTCACTGAAAGTAAGCATGCAGGTACAGCAGGAAGTGAAGAAAGCAGAGGATTCATTGCAAGAGGATTTGAGTTTAGGAGCAAGGAGTTCCTACTCCAGTTGTACAGGGCCCTGGTGAGACTGCATCTGGAGTATAGTGTGCAATTTTGGTCTCATAATTTGAGGAAGGACACTATTGTTATTGAGTGAGTGCAGCGTTGGTTCATCAGGTTAATTTCCGGGATGGCGGAACTGACGTACGATGAAAGAATGGGTCGACTGGCTTGTATTCGCTGGAATTTAGAAGGGGAGGGGATCTTATAGAATTGAAACATATAAAATTCTTGGAGGATTGGACAGGGTAGATGCAGGAAAAATATTCCCGATGTTGGGGGAGTCCTGAACCAGGGGTCACAGTTTAAGAATAAGGGGTTGGCCATTTAGGACTGAGATGAGGAAAAACTTTTTCATCCAGAGAGTTATGAATCTGGAATTCTCTGCCACAGAAGGCAGTGGAGGCCATTCCATTGGATGTTTTCAAGAGAGAGTTAGATTTAGCTCTTAGGGCTAAAGGAATCAAGGAATTTGGGGGAAATAGGTGCAGGAGTAGGCCATTGGGCACTTCGAACCAGCACTGCCATTCAACATGACCATGGCTGATCATCTAAATTCAGTACCCCGTTCTGGCTTTTAGATAGATAGAATCTATCTATCTATCTAAAAGCCAGAACGGGGTACTGAATTTCGAAGGGCCCAATGGCCTACTCCTGCATTTATTTTCTATATTTGCACGACGAAAGGTTTTGCTAACTTGCTGGCAGTGAGTCAATAGACAATAAATGCAGGAGTATACCTTTCGAGCCAGCACCGCCATTCACTGTGATCATGGCTGATCATCTACAATCAGTACCCCATTCCTGCCTTCTCCCCATATCCCCTGACTCTGTCTTATTTTTTCTTGTAACCACAGGTGTTGAGACCATGGCTTTTTACAATATGTATTAATGATTTAGGGGATGGAAGTGAAGATACCTGAGCTATAATTGCAAATTATACAAAAATAAGTGACAGGACCAGCCAGGAGGAGGAAACACAGCTTAAGGAGAAATTGATTGGTGAAATGAATGGGAAAGAAGTTGGCAAATGGAATATCATGTGGATAAACATGAACTTATTTGCTTTGGAAGGAAGATTAACAAAACAGATTATTTATTTAAATAGAGGAAGACTGCTGAAAGCTGCAACTCAAAAGAATTTGGCTGTTCTTGGACATGAAACATGAAGACATAGAATTGCAGCAGGTAGTCAGGAAGGTTAATGGAATGCTGGCTTATACTTGGTGTTTGTAGTTTAAATGCAGGAAATCCTTAGTACTACTACTCTTTAGGGCACGAGTGAAGCCATTTTGGGAATACTGTAATCAGTTTTGGTCCTCTTGTTTAAGGAAAGATTATATAATTAGAGGCAGTTCATAAAATGATGACTTGGGTGATTTGGATATAGAGGGACTGTCTTTATGAGGGAAGATTGAACAGATTAGGTCTGCACTCGGACTTTAAAAGAACAAGAGAAAATCTATTTGATATGTGTAGGATTCTTCGGGAGGGGGTTTGACAGACTGAATTTGAGGAAAAATGTCTTCTCTTAAATGGTTGTGACTTTTCTGAATTCCTTGCCTTAGAAAGCAGTTGAACCCAGAATATATTCAGTGCTGAGATTTTTTAATCAGAAGGTGATGGGAAAGGAGCAAAGGTACATCAGCCATGATCTTACTGAATGCCAGAGCATGCGGCTAAATAGCCTGCTCCTTTTGCCTATTTAGGGCCTTTAGGCTTGGATTTGTACATTTATATTCAGCATATAAAACATGTTTTTATAGACAGAAGAAACATAAACGAGGAAGTTGCATTGTATTGCTGAGCTGAGCTGCACCAAAGCTTCTCAACAGATTATGAAACAGCAGCCAGATGTCAATGGCTTTTAAACATCTACCTTTCCCCCCATCAAACCCTTGGTATGATGATTGTTGATACAACTACCAATAATGCACTTTCTATTTTATTTACTTGCCTGAGTGTTGATTTTTCTGACACATTTGTATTTTCTGCTTGAGAGTGAAGTTCAGTTGGAAGGAAAATGAGGGGGAAGGAAGAGAAACATACAGGAGGGATACAGATAATTAAATAAAGGATGTCGATTTTGGAGTGATTTCAAAGTCACCAAAACTGGCTGTTTAGTCATTGTTGTATCCAGCTGTAAAATAATTGTAATCATATAATCTCTCATTTGGTATGTAACTGTCTTCATGTTAACTACCTTTATTGACCTCTGTAGAGCAGAATAGAGGAAGAACAGGCAACAGAACTGCATGTATTTCGCAGAAAAACCTCTTGATCACAAAATCAAAATGTTGAAGAAAATTATCAACTTAAATTCTAACTGTTTCCTGAAGGCTTTCATACAGAAATTTATAAAACACTAATTGATTACTCAAAGGGTTTAGGACATGCTACTTTGCATCATTGCACGGTCAGTTGAAAGCAGGATTGTTTTTCTGACTTGCTCGATCGAGTCTCGAACCTTCCCTGTAAAATAACATACCACTTTATTTGGAGAAGAAACTTGGGAGTTAAATAAATGTTTGTGCATGATGCCAGCTGAGCAAACTTTGGAATTCCCTCCAGTTTAAGTTATGGTTACTACAATCTGAAACTAAGCAGCCTTTTGCCTTTTCTTTGATGGAGAGCCAAGAAATATTGGGCAAAAACAATTTAGAAATTTGTTCTTAAATAGATGCAGTATTAAATTAAGTATTAAAATATCTTGCATCAGACTGCAGTCCCGACCAATGTATTGAAAAGGTAATCCCAATGTCACGTTAACTATTCCTATAAAGGTTCTGAGTTTTTATTCACATTTGTAAAGGGAGTAATTACGTCACGGGGCCTCTGTTTATTTCTCTCCCAGTTCCTCATCCTGTACTGTAGAAAATCTCCTGATCTTCAACCATCTCTGCTTCCAAGTCTATCTGGTTAACTTTCGAAAAGCTTGAAAAACTTTTAAAACACTCGAAAATGAATGACTATTTCTTAAATGAATTCTGAGTCTTTGCTAACCCTAAACCCTACTCTTGGCATTTTAATTTAATTTTGCCTGAATACTGCCGTTTGTCATTATTCCCCACAGGCATTGCTCTGTAAGAGTTTTATTAAAGTTGCGAATTGTGCATACCTCCTACAATAGCTTTTCTGCCAAACTTTCTCCACCACTTTGCTTGCACCTACACATGATAGCTTCTGAATTATTTTGCATTACTTGAACGTGGGACATTAGTTTCAGACCTTGATTTCTCACCCTGAAACTGAATTTGAAATAGAACATATAACAGTACAGCACAGGAACAGCCCCTTTAGCCCACAATATATGTGACAAACATGATGCCAAATTAAACTAATCTCTGCCTGCAATGATCCATATCCCTCCATTTCCTTGCAGACTTAGGGCACACACTGGCTCAGCGTAGAGTTGCTAACTTACTGCGCCAGAGATCAGGGTTTGATCCTGACTACGAGTGCTGTTTGTACGTATTCCATATGACGGTGTGTATTTTCTCTGGGTGCTCCGGTTTCTTCCCATATTCCAAAAGTTTGCAGGTTTGTAGATTAACTGGCTTCTGTAATAGTCCCTAGTGTGTAGGATCAACTTGTGTATCAGGTGGGCCGAAGACTTTGTTAACACATTGTATCTCTAAATTAAACTAAACTAAACTATTTGCCTATCCCAAAGCCCAGTAAATACTCATAACCTATCTGACTCCATTGACATCCCTGGCAGTACGTTCCAAGTACCCAACCCTCTCTGTACAAAATCACTTGGTTTAGAGATGCAGCATGGAAATTGGCCCTTTGGTCCACTGAGTCCACTCCCAACCATTGATCCGTCATTCATACTAGCTCCATGCGTCCCCACTTTTTATCCATTCCCTACACACGAGGGGCAGCTTAGAGGCCAACTAACCCACAAACCCTCTCATTTTTTGGCATGTGATCAGAAATTGGAGCACCCAGAGGAAACCCACACAGCCACAGGTGGAATGTACAAACTCCACACATACAGCACCCGAGGTCAGAATCGAACCCGGGTGTCTGGTGCTGTCCCACTCTCTCCAGCACATCTTTAAACTTTTACCCTCTCACCTTCAAGCTATGCCCTCTTCTTTGATATTTCCACTCTGAGTCACCCTATCTATGACTCTTAATTTTACCATCCATAAGCTCTTAATACTTCTCTCAGGTCACCTCTCAGGCTCCGTCGCACAATCCAAGTGTGTCCAAACTCTCCTTATAGCTCCTTATAACTCTAATATAGCCAGCATTCATTTACTTGAAAAAATATATGACTTCAGTGAAGATGTTGACATGAGAAAAGAACTAATACTTAAATAATGATTTTATTTTTTCTTTGACAATTTCTACATGATCCTTAATGTAGATATCATCATATATTGATATGGTTATTGCTTTAATCTATTTAATCTCATTAACCTTTCTAGGCATTATCAATAATTATTTGATCAGGTAAATATTAAAAATGTGGCATCTGTGTAATTCAGTTGATGAAATTTTAGTTTTGTTCCCTCTCTACACTGCACCCAACTGGCCTATTTTATTTAGTTGATGAGTATCTAGTTTGCTTAAGATAAACAAGCTAGAGGTCATAGGACATTGACTATCTACCCTATCAGTGCCTTGGTTAATTTTATACACCAGCCATGTCAACACTGAGCCTCCTTCGCTTCCGGGAAAATGGGTCCTTTTCAATCTTATATCCTAAATTCTCCAATCCAGGCAACATCCTTTGAATCTATTCTGCTCCCCCTCTAGCTTAATCACATCCTCCATATAGTGTGGCAACCGGAATTGTACATAATACTCCAAGTGGGAAAAATTCCCTACCTTCATCTTTACGCCTCCTGCTGGCTATATTCTCAAAGAACTCTATGAAAGAGAAAATGGTGAGAAATTTTAAACAGATTTTTTCCATCAACAGTAATAGGAAACATTGTTTTAAAGCTAACTTGAAATGAAAGTTTGTTTACTTATACAATCGTGTGATTTTTGTTGTTATCAGTTATTGTTCAAATACTGTGGCCTTTTATGCACTGCAGTTGATTTGCAAGTTTGGGATTTGTGATTCATGAAGCTTACCATGATATGTTTTTATTAATTACCATGTATGTACTTCTTGAGCAGACGATGAAACCTGCTGTGCAGACACTAACTATGGGAACAATGAATACCACCCAGTTCAAAACCATCATTCCTTTGGCAACATCACCAAATGTTCAGCAGATTCAAGTACCAGGCAGCAAGTTTCATTATGTACGCCTGGTTCCTGCGTCAACAGCCAGTGGCTCCTCCCAGACAGTCAGCTCCAGTTCCAGCACCAACACACAGCCTTTATCACAAGGTTTGCTTCATGAAAATGTCATTCTGTTATTACTTGTCATATGTTTGATAAATCGATATGAAAATATTTCTGTACTTTTTCTTGAGGAATTAGTATG
>CM075977.1:345766020-345914937 GCA_038087875.1 Malacoraja senta | reverse complement strand
TTTTAAAACTCTGTCTGTGTGGGTGTATGTCATTATTTTTGCCTTTGATTCGTTACTCCATGAAAACCAGACGCAAAAACGCCGAGATTTTTACCATTTTTCTGTACACATTTTAAATAAAATCCTCCCCCCCCCCCCCACTCACTCATTTTTTTCGCCTCACGCTGGCCACCTTCTCATCGCGTGCCCCGCGCGACCATAACGGCTGCTGCCGACCGGCTCTCCTCCACTTCGCCCCCCCCCCCCAGGCCCGGCTCTGTCACGCTGGCAGAAGCCAAAGATCGGCTGGTCCCCCGCTGCTTTTCGCTGTCCTCACTGGCGGCCCACAGGCTCACTCGGCATCACGCCCGCCCCGCCCACTCCACCCGTCCCCCCCCCCCCCGTACACGCTAGCGGAAGGCACAGATCGGCTGGTCAACCCCGCTGCTTTTTGCTGGCGGCCCGCAGCTCACTCGGGATCAAGTCCGCCCGCCCACTCCACCCCCTACTCCCCGTACTCGGGTCTGAAGCGCCGAGGATGCGAGGCCATGGAGCTGAGGCTCACTCTGAGGCCGACGGCTGCTGGGCGGCCCTACCCCTCCCCTCTTGTTAAAGGATTGGACAGGCTAGATGCAGGAAATAAGTGGTAAGTCATTTAGGACTGAGATGAGGAAAAACTTCTTCACCCAGAGAGTTGTGAATCTGTGGAATTCACTGCCAGTGGAGGCCAATTCACTGGACGTTTTCAAGAGAGAGTTAGATTCAGCTCCTAGGCTAAAGGAATCAAGGGATATGGGGAGAAAGCAGGACGGGGTACTGATTTTAGATGATCAGCGGTGCTGGCTTGAAGGGTCGAATGGCCTACTCCTGCACCTATGTTTCTATGAGTCTGTGGACAAGGTGGTGAGGTTCCTTGATGATGCTGGCTGCCTTTTTGACGCAGCACCTTACTATAGATCCCTTTGATGGTGGGAAGGTCAGTACTTGTGACGAACGGGGCAGGGTCCACCAGTTTTTATAATCTTCATTACTGGGTGTGTGATTTGCCAGTCCAAGCTGTGATGCAACCAGTCAATGTGCTCTCAACCTGTGGAAGTTCAAGAGAGTAGTTGTCGACATACTGAATCTCCTCAATCTTCTAAGGAGGTGGAGGTGTGGATGGGTTTTCTTTGTGATTGCTTCAACGTGCTGCGTCCAGGACAGATCTTTAGAGATGTACACGAGCAAGGGCAGCACAGTGGCGCAAGGGTAGAGTTGCTGCCTTGTAGCACCGGAGACCCGGGTTCGATCCCGTCTACGGGTGCTGTCTGTACGGAGTTTGTACATTCTCACCGTGACCACGTGGGTTTTCTCCGATATCTTTGGTTTCCTCCCACACTCCAAAGATGTACAGGTTTGTAGGTTAATTGCTTGGTGTATGTGTAAATTGTCCCTAGTGTGTGTAGGATAGTGCTAATGTGCGGGGAGTTGCTGATCAGTGCGGACTCGGGCCGAAGGGCCTGTTTCCGCACTGTATCACTAAAATAAAAATTTGAAGTAGTTGACTCTCGCCACCACCGAACCGCCGATGAAGACAGGTTTGTGGATCATCTTATAAAGTCAACAATCAGATCCTTGGTCCTTGGTCTTACTGATGTTGAGAAAAAGGTTATTTTGGCACCATTCAATCAGATGCTCATTCTTCCTCCTATACTCTGACTCATCATTACTCGCAATTTGTCCAGCAATGGTGATGTCATTGAATTTAAAGATGGAGTTGCAACTGTGTCCACTGACGCAGTCATGGGTGTACAGTGTGTACAGTAGGGGACTGAGTCCACAGCGTGAGGTGCCTCTGTGCTGATAAATAGAATCTTTCCTAATTTCTCTCCTATCTGTGATAAATGTCAATACTCGGCGGCTAATTTAACCCATACTTTTTGTAAATTGTATAAAAATTAAAAATTACTGGATGGATATTTTTAGAATAATCTCTGTAGTTGTTAATACTCAACTGGATCCCGATCCTAAATTAATAATATTGGGCATATCAGAACAATACCTAAAACTTACTACAAACCAAAGAAATTTCCTTGATTACAGAATAATAATTGGGAAAAAATTAATATTAAAATTTTGGAAAAATCCTGCAACCCCCACAATTAAGATGTGGATTATGGAGATGTCGGAGACTTTACATTTGGAAAAAATTAGATATGTCTTAATTGACAAACCAGAATTATTTACTAAAATATGGTCTCCATTTATAGATTATTTGAAGGGGTAGACTGGGCAGGCGCAGAGGCCTGACTGAAACCTGAACCCAGGACTAGATGAATAGTTATGTTTTCTGACCTACGGACCTATCTCCTAAGTTGTATTATTGATAGTTTATCTTATTTTCTTTCTAATTTCTTCTCTTTATTTCTTTATTTTTCTTATCTATAAACATAAATAAATAATTAGAGGTAATGTTAATATGTAACCGATAAAGGAGGATCCCAGCTACTTTGGTAACTGGATCCCCGGAACCCTGTATACTTAATATGTAATCGTTAAACAAAGTTTGTATTGGTTTGGACTATGATATGCAGATACCTCTAATTAAAAAAAAAAATTAAATAAAAAAATAAAAAAACAAGACCTGAGATTGCTAACTTGTTACATTTAGATACAGCCTATAAGACCATATCATAGTTCCAAAACAGGATTGTGAATTTTGGGGATGGCAAGAAACTTTGTACCCCTTTGTACATGCTCCTTAAACACATTTATGGAATCTGTTTCCACTTGCTGGGAGAGTTATTCCATGGCCTAATGACATATTGAGGCAGGATTATATTTGAAAATGTACTCTCGTGCTGAACCCTTTGGCAAGATGCTGATATGGTGCTGCTTATGGAGCAGCAGAAACATTTCCACAGCATCTTCCTGATTTGCATGCTTGGATGCACATTTTTAAAATGGGATTGATATCCAATTTAAGGACAGTGCAATGCACGCTATTATTCATAGAGGAAAGTAATGTTTTTAAATATGATTTCTAGATATTCCCTTTTAAGGAAGATTTTAAATTTAACTGCCGTTTGGTTTTAGTAATAATTTCAAACACAGCTTTTATTTTCTATGTCCCCAACATATACCCGCTGAAGTTAAGTCCTCCACTGCTAACAATGCTTTCTATTTAATCATAATTTTTAAAAAGCTCACTATTCAGTACTTTTGTGCCCAATAGAAACCCTTTCCAGAAATATATAAGGAGATAATAAATGTTATTCCAGTTGATGTCCTCAATTAGTCAAGATGAGTCAAGAATGTTTTATTGTCATATGTCCCGGATGGGACAATAAAATTCTTACTTGCTGCAGCACAACAGAATATGTGAATATGTAAACATAATACATAACGAGTACATAAGAGAAAAAAAAAGAAAAAGTTCAATAAATAACAAATATAATGCAATAATAATATAGTATTTTGCAGTTCAGAGCTTATTTGTTGTGTTTAATAGCCTGATGGCTGTAGGGAAGAAGCTGTTCCTGAACCTGGACGTTACAGTTTTCAGGCTCCTGTACCTTCTTCCTGATGGCAATGGTGAAATGAGTGTGTAGCCAGGATGGTGTGGGTATTTGATGATTTTGGCTACCTTTTTAAGACAGCGACTACGATAGATCCCTTCGACGATGGGGAGATCAAAGCCAGTGATGGACTGGGCAGTGGTCACAACATTTTGTGGTCTTTTCCCTGGACGTTCAAGTTGCCGAACCAGGCCACGATGCAACCAGTCAGAATGCTCTCTACCGTGCACCTGTAGATGAGGACAAGGGAAGTCAAGGATAATGTCTTAGTTCATTTGAATGGCATTTTGTACCAAGAAGGAGATCTGTAACTTAATATGGAAAGAGGTGGCTAAACAGAAAGAGCTGAACAGATTATCTTATCTAAACTGTAAACTAGAATTGTGTTGAAATGAATTTCACATTTTAAGATGTAGTTAGGAATACTGTTTTTTATTTTTTATTTGTTTCTCGAACCCCCAAGCCGTTTAAAAATGTTTTTTTAACGTAAAAAATCTTTGCATCTAACCAGATTTATTAAGAATTTTACACCAAACTGCTTTTAATTTCATGTAGAGTACAGAGTTCTGCAATATTTCTGAATAAATGTTCTATTTTGTCTTGTAACACTTTCTTGTTTTTCCTCAACCAGCTAAGACAGTTGTACTGAATCCACAAGTTCGCATGTCAGTTCCAATTGCACCAGCTCAGAATATTAAAAATGTGAGTAATATGTCAAATGTTTGCCTTGTCATCTCTGGCACTGTCCTCAATGACAGTAATGGGTTTTTCTCAAATCGATTTTTCTTTCCAAAGATCATGTTGACTTTCTTGATGGATTCCAGCAATTGTGGCCTCCCTACACTGGCTCCCAGTGCACTTTCGAGTTCATTTCAAAATTCTTTTATTTGTTTTTAAATCCTTGAATGGGCTCGCCCCGCCTTACCTCTCTGAGCTGCTCCACCTATATGCTCCTGCCCGGTGCCTCAGGTCAGCTGATCAGCTGCTCCTTGAGGTACCAAGGTCTAAGCGGAAGCTCAGAGGGGATAGAGCTTTTTCTGTTGCTGCTCCGGCACTCTGGAACACCTTGCCGCTGCACATCAGACAGGCCCCCTCACTGTCCATCTTCAAATCCTCCCTAAAAACATATTTTTATTCTTTGGCTTTCGACACTGGCTGAGGCATTGCCCCTGTTTTTAGTGCTTTTAATGTCTTTTAATTTTTAGTGTGTTTTTTATAGTCCTTCGTTTTACGGTTTTTAATGGTTTTTAATTGTTTGTAATAGCTTTTTGTTCATGATTTCTCATGTACAGCACTTTGTGGCAACTGTGGTTGTTTAAAGTGCTTTATAAATAAAGTTATTATTATTATAATTGTGTTTGTTTATGTTTGACAACTGATGTCAGGCTATCTGGTCTGTCATTTCCTATTTTGTCTCAACACCTTCTTAAGAAATACATTTAACATCTTGCAAACTATTGAGTCTGAGGAATTTTAGAATCAATCGACTCTGTTACCATCCCTTTGTGAACCTCGGAACGCTGGCCATCAGGTCCAGGAGGTTTGCAAGGCTTTTGTCTTCTTCATTTTGCTATAGAGATTCAAGAGAGTTTATTGTCATGTGTCCCAGATAGGACAATGAAATTATTGTTTTGCTTCAGCACAACAGAATATAGAAGGCATGAATACAGAACAGATCAGTGTGTCCATATACCATTGTATAAATATATACACACATGAATAAATAAAACAGATAAAGTGCAAATAAACATATAATGGGCTATTAATGCTCCGAGTTTTGTTTGAGTTGAGTTCAATAGCCTGATGGCTGTGGGGAAGAATCTGTTTCTGAACCTGGACGTTGCAATCTTCAGGCTCCTGTAGACTGCAACGTCCTGAAGGTAGCGGGGAGATGAGTGTGTGGCCAGGATGGTGTGGGTCCTTGATGATGCTGCCAGCCTTTTTGAGGCAGCGACTGCGATAGATCCCCTCGATGGTAGGGAGGTCAGAGCCGATGATGGACTGGGTAGTGTTTACTACTTTTTGTAGTCTTTTCCGCTCCTGGGCGCTCAGGTTGCCGAACCAAGCCACGATGCAACCGGTCAGCATGCTCTCTACTGTGCACCTGTAGAAGTTAGAGAGAGTCCTCCTTAACATACCGACTCTCCGTAATCTTCTTAGAAAGTAGAGGCGCTGATGTGCTTTCTTTATGATTGCATCAGTGTTCTCGGACCAGGAGAGATCTTCAGAGATGTGCATGCCCAGGAATTTGAAGCTCTTGACCCTTTCCACCATCGACCCATTGATATAAACGGGATTGTGGGTCCCCATCCTACCTCTTCCAAAGTCCACAATCAGTTCCTTGGTTTTGCTGGTGTTGAGGGGCAGGTTATTATGCCGGCACCATTTGGTCAGTCGGTCGATCTCTCTTCTATACTCTGACTCGTCCCCATCAGTGATACGTCCCACAACAGTGATGTCGTCAGCGAACTTGATGATGGAGTTCGCACTATGACCAGCTACGCAATCATGAGTGTAGAGTGAGTACAGCAGGGGGCTGAGCACGCAGCCTTGAGGTGCTCCCATGCTGATTGTTATCGAGGCTGACACCTTTCCACCAATTCGAACAGTCTGTGTTCTGTGAAAGAGGAAGTCGAGGATCCAATTGCAGAGTGATGCGCAGAGACCCAGTTCTGCGAGTTTGGTAACCAGCTTGGAGGGGATGATTGTATTAAATGCCGAGCTGTAATCAATGAATAACAGCCTGACATATGAGTTTTTGTTGTCCAAGTGGTCCAGAGCGGAGTGGAGAGCCAGCGAGATCGCATCCACCGTTGATCTGTTGTGGCGGTAAGCGAACTGCAGTGGGTCCAGGTTTTTGTCAAGGTAGGAGTTGATTTTGCGCCATGATCAACCTCTCAAAGCACTTCATCACCACCGACGTTAGTGCCACTGGTCGATAATCGTTGAGGCACGTCACCTTGCTCTTCTTGGGCACCGGTATTATTGATGCCCTTTTAAAGCAGGTGGGAACCTCAGACCTCAGAAGTGAGAGGTTGAAAATATATTTAGTGACATTAGTTACCTTTAATTTTTCTTCACCGTGAATGAACAATTGATTCCCTTCTTTCTATTCCAGTTATTGTGTCTTCTTCAGAGAGCATGAATGATTCATTTAATGCCTCTACCATTTATTTATTCCTATGCTTCTGACTGCAAAGAGCCACAGTTACTATTTACACATCTTTCTAACTTCAGGCTCACAATATTTGTTAGTTAATTATTGTTTGATTAATCATGTTTTCATAACTTTGCCAATCTCTAATTTATTATTTTCAGTAAGATTATGTATTCCAATATTATTCTTAACTTCAGTAAGTTAATGGTGGGCCATTTTTCCACAGTCTTTCTCAGTGCAATATATTTGAGAATTTTGAAGTATTTGAGATGCTTGTCATTGTTTCTTTACTGATGAAACGTTATTTCATTTTTTCTCATTTGCTTCGGTCATTTAAACACTTGTGTCTACTTAACAAGTTTTATTTAACTTTAATACTCCAATGTCCAACTAAGTTGCACCCCTCGACCAGCAGAAGACATTATATTGCGATCACATTTTCTTGGAGAAACCCAGACACTTATATCACAAATTATCTTGATGTAAAGAGAAAAGGTTAAATTAAAATACCACTTTTTTCCATTGTTTACTTTGTTTATGCATTGTTCCCAGAAAATACTTTTCTAATACACCCCATTAACGTATCCCCAGAACTATTTTTGACCAAGTAGTTATTGCAAACATTTTTTATTGCTGATTATTTGTCTCCAACCACATTGCCACTGTTAGGGGTGAAGTAGACCAAATCCATCAGTGTTTCAGAATAGCAGAAATGGAGGCCCAACTTGTTTATTCATTGAAAAAGCTCTCAAATTGTCTCAAATTTTCTTTTCCCCCCCATAAACTGGGATTTTTTTGTTCTACAGGTCCACCACCCATTTTCCAGCACATTTGGTCCCAGAGCCTTTCTGGATTATCCTTTTTGCCGGACCAACAGAGGTCACGGCCTTGAGTGGCCATGATACCGGCCCACAAAGTCAGCCGCGGAAGTTGGCTATGGGAATGGATCTGCCAGCTCCGTCTGTGCCGGAGGTCCAGAGCCCTAACCGCAGGGGGCATATTTGACCCGCCAATCGGCGTGGATGTCCTGATGAGATCGGCCACCTTACCCGGCCCAGGCGCCACATTTTCAGGGGGGACTTCTGGGTGGGGGGTGGGAGAGGATTTTGTCCAGACTAAAGGAGGGTTGGACCACCAGCAGCCGGAAAATCCACGTGGACCTGTATCAAGTACTTATTCAAGTCTCTCAAGAATGTTAAGTATTTGACTTCGGGTGGCGACGCGAGCAGATGGCTGCTTAATTTCGAGCTCCCGATAGCAAGTTTAAAACTAGCCTCCCTCAGTTCACCAATTGCCACATAATTCACAGTTTTCTGCATTGGAATGAGTGGGGGAACGAAAACTAGAAGTCAAAAGAAACGTGACGGACGAGAAAGATAGAATTCACCGGAGATGGACAAAGCTCAAAGCTCAAAAGATGACTCTGCAGAAACCGTGTGCTCAATGCTCCACAATATCAGTAAGGAAATACGTGACTTCAGGGCTGAATATAAAGTGGACTTACATAAATTTAAAGAAGGAATCAAAGAAGACATGAAAACCGAACTCAAAGATCTGAAGCAAGAAATTTACCATAAACTTTCTGCTAACTCCAAACAAATCCACGCCCACGAAACTAGACTAAACAAAGCAGAGGCACGAATAGAAGAGGCTGAGACAATTAACATGGCTATGAAAAATGTGCTGTTTAAATCTATGAAAAAACAGAAAGTCATGCAAGAAAAACTGACTGATTTGGAAGGATGGTCTAGATGAAATAACATTTGCATCTACGGCGTACCTGAAGAGAAAGAAGGCAAATCCATGTCTGAATTTGTGGAGCAACTTTTAAAAACTGAACTCGCAATAACAACCGACACCAACGTACGGATCCAGCCCGCGCACAGGTCCATAAACCGGAACGTAACGCACCACCTAGGTCCACAGTGGTAAATTTCCTGGAGTTTAATACCAAAGAAATGGTATTGAAAAAGGCCTGGGGAAAGAAGATAATGATTGACGGGAGACGTCTATCATTTGACCACGACTATGCAACGGAGGTTGTCCAGAAGCGCAAGGCTTATAAGGGAATAAAGAGGGCCCTGAAGGAGAGAGGTGTCCGCTTCCAGACCCTGCTGGACAAGATGCGCATTCACTGGGACTCAGGAACATGCACATACCATAGTGCACAAGACGCAGCGCAAGAGTTGAGGAGGAGAGGCTACTCCGTGGAGACACCTGATTACAGCGCTGAGGAGCCGGCGGACCCAAAAATGGAGCGTCTTCTCCAGGCTTTGACATGGCAGAGAGTTGGAAAGAGGAGCGAAGACGGGAGTGAGACAGCAAGAGAGCGACTACAGGAGTCTGAGCAGACCCCATCCAACTAGCTTTTATTGTGTCATCACTTCCTTTGGACTAGAAAATAAGTGCTATCGGATGACGTTGGACGATACTAGGATGCGTGAAATGGAGTGTTTCACCTCTAGTGAGGGGCCCTCTGGGAGGAGGTTTTCCCCTATACCTGCCAACGGGGACTCAGGGTGGAAAGGAATCACCCTTACTTGGAAATCAACTGTTTTCTCTTTTTTTAAATTTTCTTTATTTGGCACATGTTGTCCAGATGTTCAGACCTGCACAGTTTCAAGTTATCTGGAGATTTATGAATGCAAGACAGGATTAGGTAAATTAAATGTCACGTAATACCATCAAATTGGTGTTACTCAATGTAAATGGGATGAATAATCCAGTAAAAAGGAGCAAGGTCCTGGCTAAACTGAAAAAAGAAACGGCTCAGGTACTATTTTTACAAGAAACTCACCTGCCTTAACAAGAACATGAGAAATTAAAACGCTTTGGCTTTAGAAATGCATTTTATAGTTCCTATAAAACTAGCCAAAAGAGGGGAGTGGCTATCCTTATTACAAATGCAGTCCAATTTGAATGCCATAAAGAAGTCAGGGACAAAGAGGGAAGGTATGTATTAGTTAAAGGAAAGCTGGAAAACAAAGTAGTGACACTGATCAATGTATATGCCCCGCCAGAGAGTACCAAATGTTTTTTCAAAACTCTGTTTGACATTATTGCTTTAGAGACTGAAGGTATTTTGATATGTGGAGGGGACTTCAATGTGGTCATGAATCATAATTTGGATACAACAAGCCTAAAAAAAACCAAGATGCATCTGACCAAGTTTATTAACACATCAGTGCAGGAAATGGGCCTAATTGATGTTTGGAGAGAACTTCACCCTTTAGAAAGGGACCTACACACACTATTCAGTACCTCACTCAGTCTACTCCAGGATTTACTACTTTTTAATGAATACGGGTGAAAGTCACAGGATTACAGAGTGTAAAATTGGGGTGGCAGATGTATCTGATCACAGTGCGATCAGCTTGATAGTACACCTGAATAGTAGAAAAATAAATACTGTTTGGAGGCTCAATGTGGGTATTTTGAATAATAAGGCAAATATGGAACAAATAAGGGAAGAGTTTAAAAGGTACATAGAAGAGAATGATAATGGGGATGTGGATCCTGTAATACTGTGGGATGCTATGAAGGCAGTTATACGTGGAAAGCTGATCGCCCTGACATCACAAAAAAAGGCCCGGCTAGCTACATAAAGTAGAAAAATTGAAAGAATTGGAGAAAAAACATAAAAACATACAGGATCAGTTGGTACTAAAACAGATTAAGGAAATAAGGGGGGAGATAGATGAGATCCTCGGGGGAGATACGGAAAAAAGGGCAAGATTTGTAAAGCAGACCTATTATGAAGCAGGTCCAAAAGCAACTAGACTCCTGGCCAGACGCCTGCGTAAACAGCAGGCCTCTAATACAATTCATAAAATAAGAGATCCTAAAACCAATCAATTATCACATGAGCCAGATGAGATAGAAAGAATATTTGAAGAAAACTATAAGAAACTCTATTCTAAACCACCATCAGCTGACGAAAGGACAATGAGAAGTTTTCTTAACTCACCTGACCTGCTATCCATTGGTGAGACACAAAATAATATCATTACGTCACAATTTACGGTTAAGGAGCTGGAAGCTGCAATCAGTAGACTTAAGGCTAGTAAATCACCAGGCAGCGATGGGTTTCCACCAGAATGGTACAAAGCCTTTAAGAAAGAGCTAACACCTCTGCTCCTGTCTTGCTTTAACTGGACCCTTAAAGAGGGCAGGGCTTCCCCATCATGGAAGGAAGCAATTATTACCATTTTACCCAAGGAAGGCAAAGACAAAGAGCAATGTAAAAATTTAAGGCCAATCTCAATTTTAAATGTAGACTACAAACTATTTACCTCAATCATTTGCAAAAGACTCGAGACTTTTGTACCAGATCTGATTAATGAAGACCAAACTGGATTTATTCGGGGGCGTCAAACACAGGATAATATTAGAAGAACCCTCCACATTGTGGATAATGCTAAAATAAAGGATACAAATATGGTCCTGGTCAGTTTAGATGCAGAAAAAGCCTTTGATAGTGTTAGTTGGGTATTTTTATATGAAGTACTAAGGAGATTTGGTTTCAATGAAGATGCAATTTGGTGTATTCAAATAGTAAGATTAAACGAGAACTTACCAGTTTAAAGTTTGATCTTTATTTTATGAGGAGTTACGATGAGCGTTACGTGAAGAACCCCGTCAGTCGGCATGCGTGTCAATCTTCAAAGCAGCGGTGTGAAATCACAGATAAAACGTAACTGAAGTAACATAGTAAGAATATAAAACAGACCTTCCAGTTGACCTTTATAATATTGAGGGCCGGGAGCGGTGGGCACGTAATCGCTCATCGTAACTCCTCATAAAATAAAGATCAAACTTCAAACTGGTAAGTTCTCGTTTAATCTTACTATTTTACTTCGGAGTCACGTGAGTGATTCCATGAAGAATTCAAAGCTCTGTGATTTCATGCCGTAGATACGAATCCAGGCTACTCACACTGCATCAGTTGACTCAGGAGGAGTGAATAATGAGCAATACAGTGAAACATGGTATAGATTAACATGTTGCTTTAATTCACAAACAAATAAAGAAAATACAATAGCGACCCCTCTCTCGCAGGGGAAGCTTGGAAACAGAACTTAAAATAGAATGGGCGAACACCCCGGTTTCGATAAGTGGTTTATTATAAAACCGGTGAAAAGTCAGTTCATTTGAACATCCTGCGGCCGCGAGGATATCGTCTAGAGGGACGTCCATTGCCCTCACTGCTGACGTTGATGTCGCCCTGGTGGAGTGAGATTTAAAATTGTCAGTATTAACTCCTGCAAAAACCAATACTTGTTTCAGCCATCTTGAGATGGTCTGGACGGACACTTTCCCATGTGGCTTTTTGTGGCTAACAAACAATTGTACTTCCGATCCTCTGAGGCCCTTGATGACCTCAATATAAGACCACAAGTGCAGCACCACACACAGTCGTAAATCCTTGGGATACGGTGACAGTAGAAGCTTGACTCCTGACACCCCTGGTCTGCTCTGTTTTATGAGATCATATATCTAGAACAGAACGTCATTCCCAGATGACACCATCCTGTCCAGTCTCAATTTCTGCAGAGTCTGAACCCTCTGCGCTGACACTAACGCCATGAGCATAACCAACTTCAAGGTAATCTTTACCAAAGACAAGGATGTGGCTGGACCCCACTGTCGAAGCAGCGTGAGTACCACACTGACATCCCAGATTTCTGTATATCTAGGCCTGGGGGGATTGGAATTAAAAACACCCTTCATAAATCGGGATATTAACGGATGAGATCCTACAGACTGTAGTTCTGACCCCAAACATAAATACGACGACAGTGCACTCCTGGCAGTATTGCTGGCACTATAACTTAAACCCTCATCAAAATACAATTTGGAGAGAAACTCTAACACATCTAGGATGGAAACTGTGTGGTAAGTAATGTTTCCTTTTAAGCTAAACGCCTCCCACTTCCTGACATGAGAGAGGTACTGCTTTTTTGTACTATCCCTCCAGGATGATGTGATGATATCCACAGTCCGTTTGGATAGTCCCAGACCCAGGTATGGCCTCCTTAAAACCTGCAAATTAACAAATTAATACGATCATACAATGGGTGTTGATCTCCAGTCACAGGGTTTACCAATAGGTTATGACATTTTGGAACCACCATAATTGGCTGAGTTATAATGTTCGAAATGAGAGGGAATCATGGCTGTGTAGGCCAGTCGGGCACCACCAAAACGCCTGAAGCGGAGTCCTACTTGATTTTAGTCAAGCACCGACTGATGAGGCAGAATGGGGGAAATGCATATATAAACAGTCCTCCCCAATGTAGCGCAAAAGCATCTACTGCTACTGCCCCCGGGTCTGGTTCCCATGAAACATACTTCGGCACCTGGTGATTGAGTCTGGTTACAAACAAATCGATATCTAGCATCCCATATTGAACAACAATATTATTAAATACTTCATGATTCAACATCCATTCTGTGTTGTCATTGAATTTGCGTGATCTGGTGTCTGCCACCATGTTGAACCTGCCTGGCAAGTAAACAGCTGAAACCCAAATGTTTCTTTTAATGCACCAATGCCAAATAAGGTTAGCCAATCTGTCACAAGATTGCGACTTGATTCCACCCATATAATTCACATACGCCACTGCCGTGGTGTTGTCAATCTGCAGCTGAGCATGTAAGTGATGCTTGGTGGTACAATAAGCCTTAAGCCCATAAAATGCTCCCAGTAACTCTAAATAATTAATTCCATGTGATTGAAGAATAAATGCCTCATGCACATTCCATCTGCCTCCACAGCTAGAGATGGTATCAGTAGCCCCCCAACCTAGGGCATTAACGTCATGCTGTAAAACAACTGAAGGTGCTTCAATCAAAATTTTGCTGGAACAATTTGAAATGTTCCTAATCCACCATTGAATTTCAGCAATTGCTTCAATTGGTAATTGCATGGGTCTGCTGTAATGGCCTGCATGATTCCTTAGTGCCTGTACCTTTGCCCTCTGTAAGTGTTGGTAATGCAAAGGTCCATACTGTGCAGCTGGAAAGGCTGCTACCAATTTGCCAATCAAGCTGGCCACATGCCTAATTGAAGGTGATTGCTCTGCTATGAGCTTGATACAGCCTTCAATTAAATCTAATCTCTTGCCCTTGGGTAGAGTTACAGACATGTGAGTTGAATTAACTGTGAAGCCCAGATAATCAATAACTTTAACCGGTATCAATTTTGATTTAGTTGGATGAATTAGAAACCCCAGACTCTCAAACATGAGTTTAACAGCTGAAACAGATAACCCAGCTGCTTCCCGAGTTTTTCCAATTATTAAGATATCATCTAAATAAGCCATTACAATATGACCCTGAACCCGGAGTAGCCCCAATGCTGGTTTCAGCAGTTTTGTAAATAATCTAGGGGCTGAGGTTAACCCATTAGACAGTGCTTTAAATTGCCACAACTGCCTCATCCAACTAAATTTCAAATACCTCCGATGGTCTTTATGAACAGGCACTGAGTAATATGCATCCTTAAGATCTATACATGCCATATAACACCCTCTGGAAACCAATTGCTTTGCAGTGGCAAACGTTTCCATCTTGAAATGCCTATACTGCACAAACGGATTAAGGTACGTCAGGTCCAAAATGATCCGATTACCACCATCTTTCTTTGGTCTAGGAAAAATGTTAGATTGCCAAACTGTCTTTTCAATTACACCTTTGAGATATAATTTCTCAATTTCAGCCTGAACCTCCAAATTCTCTTTTTGTGAGAAAACAAGTGCCCTCCTCGGTGAATGTTGTGTAGGTGGACACAAATTAGAAATGAATTCAATTTTAAACCCCTGTATCGCTTGCAGTATAAACAATTCGGATGTTATCCAATACCATTCTTTCAGAAACCAGTGTAACCTCCCCCCAACTGGTAGGTAACTCTCACTGAATACGTTTCTACAAGCACCAGACCCACCTACCTCCATGGTTACCGGTGGAGTTCTTTGTCTCCTGGCTCTGGTGGGAAACGGCATAGTTGTTCGTGCTCCTGCAGGAGTGTGCCAGTTGCGCATATTGAATGGCTGCCTTGGTCCTTGCCCGGCCCCGGTTTCGGCAAACCGCTTGTAGGGGTGCTGCCTCCGCAGGGTTCTGCCGGCCATTGGCACTTTAATGAGCCCCATGGTCTTTGCCTCGTCGTCCAATTCCTTCACCCGCTTCGCGAGGTCTTCTCCAAATAAAAGATTTGGTGGCTGGACGTTGCTGGGCTTACAGAGGGCAACGAATTTTGGATTAATCGTAGGGCGGAAGGCGCTCTTTCTAAGGCAGTTTATCTCAAAGTGCACATTGCACATGAGAGCCAGGGCATCCTGCTGAATCTCAGACAGGTGCCCCCCATCCACCGATCTCCCAAACGCCGTAATGCCGGAAGCCAGTAGCTTCAGTACCCTCTGCAGCTTCATCTCCTGTGCCCTGATGCCTACTCCCATGTGGCCCCAGATGGCATGATTTACTGCCGGCACCTTCAGCAGAATACAATTAGCCGGTGTATCATATTTCCGAGCTGTTGCATCCATAGTGAGCTCCTGGAGCTGGTGTGAGGCTAGATAATTTATTGTGGCAGCCAAATCCTCACCCAGCGGCTCTCCCGACTCTGTCGGGACGGCAAATCTCGCTGCCAGGAATGGGACCTCCGGCTCGTGACCTTCGTCCCTTGGGGCAGCCTCCAATGCTAACCCCTCAAAGTCGGTGTCAGATTCATCCTGACCCGGTACACTCGCCTCCTCCTCGAGGGAGACATTAGGCAGCCCTGTAATAGGCGCTGCTGGCGCTGGCTCTTGGAGAGACCTGCGCTCTTGATGGAGCATCCTCCCCAACAGGTGCTCCACTGTGGATAACCGCCCATACATGGTATCCCTTCTTGGAGGAGAACCCTCCCGACCGGACTCGTCCGAGTCTATCGGCCATGCAGACTTGCTGGTGGCTTTACGCCCCACCGGTGTAGCCCTGGCGTCCTCAGACCCCAAGCCTGCAGTCGCTGGTTTAACAACTGGCGACTCTGTAGATGAGGTAGGCGGCCGCCCACTACCCACACTCCCGCGGTCCTTGGTAATTTTCGAAACGACTCGCCTTGCTCGCAACGACTTCTCCATGCTTGCACTTGCCCTCCTGCAACAAGATTTAACAAGCGCAGAAGAACCCAACCTCACACTAAGTTTAACCCTTACCTGAGGCTTTTTAAACTTACCGTTGGAGGAGCTCTGCCCTCCGAGCTGGTCGCTGCGCCATGCGTCAGACGTAATGATGCGCATGCAGACTGACGGGGTTCTTCACGGAATCACTCACGTGACTCCGAAGTAAAACAATATATCAGGAGCCTACAGCTAGGATTAAGGTAAATGGAAACATATCAAAAAGGATCCAGTTAGAGAGGGGCACAAGGCAAGGATGCTGTCTTTCTCCTACTCTCTTCGTTTTGTATATTGAACCCTTAGCACAAGCAATAAGGCAGAGAGAAGACCTGCAGGGGGTCAAAATAGGGGGGAAAGAACATATAATTGGTCTTTTCGCTGATGATATCATTATTTTTCTTGAACGACCAGATATATGTCTCCCAAATCTAATGAACCTATTTGAAACATATGGATATTACTCGGGGTATAAACTGAATATAACAAAAACACAAATTCTTTCAATTATTCTCCATCCCAACAAATCAGAGATGCATATAATCTGAAATGGAATTCTAAAACGATGCAGTATCTTGGTGTAACTATAACTAAAACATTTTCCAACTTGTTTGAAACTAATCATAACAAAATTGAAGAAAACATCAAAAAGGATGTTTAAAGGCGGTCGACCCTTCCTCTAGACTTCAGTGCCAGAATACAAACGGTAAAAATGAATATCCTACCTAAACTACTATATTTATTCCAATCTCTCCCAATTAATGTTCCCCGAGATAAATTCATAGCCTGGGATAAAATGATCTCTAGATTCATTTGGAATAGCAAATAAACAAGAATAAAACTAACAACACTTCAACTGCCGAAAAACAAGGGTGGAATGGCTTTACCAAATCTGAGGAAATACTTTTATGCAGCTCAACTCAGACCTCTGGCTTGTTGGTGTAGACCTGATTATGAATCTCGATGGAAAGAAATGGAAAGGGAGATACAGGGTTACCAGACCCAGATTTTGGTGGGAGACAAATATCTGAGAGGGGCTTTGAGACATGCTATGGATCCAATAGTAGCATTTACGTTAGAAATATGGAATGTTATAGTGGAAAAATACAAATTAAAAAGAGGGGTTCACGCATTGAAGTGGTTCGCATATGACTCAAAGTTTAAGCCAGGGGTGTATGATTCAAAATTCAAAGAATGGGCACAAAAAGGAATAACGGCAATGTATACAGTTTCAGAAAATGTAATTTAAAAGGTTTAGATTCAAACGATAGAGAATTATTAGAAAGGGAGATTACGATAAAGGATATTGAGGAGTCTATTGGCTCTTTAAAAAATGGTAAAGCAGTAGGACCAGATGGTTTAGGCTCTGAATTTTATTTAAAAATTTATGACTTGCTCTGCCCACGTTTACAAAGGCTGTATGAGCATATCTGTACTCAACAGAAACTTCCAGATACTTTAAATGAATCTATAACAGCACTTATTCCTAAAGCTGATAAAGATCCGGAAGATCCGGGATCATATAGAGCAATTGCACTTTTAAATACAGATCAGAAAATATTAACTAAAATACTAGCGCATAGATTAAGTACAGTGATGAATAAATTAATACACCCTGACCAAACAGGCTTTATTCAGAAACGGTACTCATATTATAATCTAAGAAGATTATTTAATATTATTTATTCTAAGAGAATTATTAATGAAGATCTAGCAATAATCTCACTTGACGCTGAAAAAGCATTTGATCAGGTTGAATGGTCTTATTTATTTTCGGTGATGGAAAATATGCAGCTAGGGGAGAAATTCTGCACATGGATAAAACTGTTATATACAAATCCTACGGCTAGAATATTAACAAACCAAAGGTTGTCATCTAAATTCAGCCTATCTAGAGGTTGTAGACAAGGATGCCCGTTATCTCCATTATTATTTGCGCTTGCTATTGAGCCACTCGCAGAAAGAGTTAGGGGTCATCCGGAAATATATGGGTATATCACAAAGGACACAGTGAATAAAATTTCTCTATATGCAGATGATGTACTAATTTACATTACAAAACCAGAAATTAGTATTCCAAACTTATTAGAGCTAATAACCCAATTTGGTTCACTCTCAGGATACAGAATAAATTGGAATAAAAGTGAAATTATGCCAATAAGGGAACATAACAAACAGATAATACAACAATTTCCATTTAAAATAGTAAATGAAAAATTTAAATACCTAGGTATTTATGTAACTAAGATATATACATCATTATTTAAAGCAAATTTCCCCCCATTACTGAACAAACTACATAAGAATATTCAATACTGGAAAACACTTCCTATCTCAATGGTTGGCAAAATTAATGCCATAAAAATGATTTTTTTACCGCAAATATTATACCTTTTTCAGACAATTCCGATATATTTGTCAAAAAACTTTTTTTTTAAATTGGACTCCATTGTTAATGATTTTATCTGGGATTATAAGAATCATAGGATAAACAAAAGTCATTTGTGTAAATCAAAAATAAATGGAGGCTTGGTTTTACCCAACTTTCTGTTTTATTTTTGGGCAGTTAATATTAAAAATATGAATTTCTGGTTGGAAGAAATAGATCAACAACCAGATTGGTTAAAAATGGAAAAGGAAGATTGTTTGCCTTTTGATATCGGTTCGATATTATTTGCTACATCTAAATTAAACAAAAAAAATTATATATTTAGTGCCATACGAATTTGGAAACAATTAAAAAAGACATTAAAATTAGATAATTTATCACTTTTTCTCCCAATTGTGAATAACCCTTTGTTTAAGCCCTCATGGTTGGACAGGGGTTTTACACAATGGAAGAATTATGGAATTAAAAATATGGGACAACTTTACAAGGAAGGCACTTTTCTGACATTTCAGGAGTTGCAACAGACTTATGGACTCCGAGGAAATGATTATTTCAGATATCTTCAACTCAGAGATTATGTAAAATCGAATACTCAAAATTTTCGAATTAGAAATTCAGAAATTCTTGACGAATGTTGGAATAAACATCCTAATACAGAAAAAATAATATCTTATATATATAATATCTTATTAGACAGTGACATTCCATCGACGGACTTACACAGACAAACATGGGAAAAAGAATTAAATCAAATAATAACGAAAGATACTTGGGAAGAAAGTTTACAACACATACATCAATGTTCATTAAATGCCAGACATTCTTTAATACAATTTAAAGTAATACATAGGTTACATTATTCAAAAACAAAATTACATAAAATCTTTCAACATATCTCACCTATATGTGATAAATGTCAACATTTAGAAGCTACCTTATCTCATATGTTTGCAAACTGTGTAAAAATTAAAAAATTCTGGGTAAATATTTTTAGTATAATATCTAAAGTGACCAGCACACAATTGGATCCGGATCCAAAATTAATAATACTCGGAACATTAGAATTAAATCAAACATTTACAACAACACAAAGAAACTTTATTGATTATAGTATAATAACAGGAAAAAAATTAATTCTAAAATTTTGGAAAGGCCCTACGTCCCCCACAATCAAAATGTGGATTATAGAAATGACGGAGACCTTAAACGTGGAAAGAATCAGATTTTCCCTGTTGGACAAACAGGAATTATTCGTTGGAACATGGTCTCCCTTTATTGATTATTTAAAGGATCAGAATGGTTCAGCACAGGAACCTGACTAATACTCGGGCTAAAGAATGGATGAAATGCTATACTCTGAAATGTACGAATATATCTCGAATGAAGTTTTTTATTTTAATAAATTTTTCCATTCTTCTTGAACTATCTTTCTCTTTTGTTTTGGGTTTTTTGTTTTTTTTTCTCTTTTTCTTCTCTCTTTTCTTTCTTTACTTCATCTATCTTTTTAGTTCTATCTAGTTTAAAAAAAAAGGCAAAAGGTATTGGAGACAATGTAATAATAATTGATAATATTATCAATTTAAAAATGTAAGACTGTAATGATGTTAATAGGTTGTGTACCTATCTCCAATAAAAAATATTTTCAAAAAAAAAAAAAAAGAAACTAATTATAACAAAATTGAAGAAAACATCAAAAAGGATGTTTAAAGGCGGTTGACCCTTCCTCTAGACTTCAGTGCCAGAATACAAACGGTAAAAATGAATATCCTACCTAAACTACTATATTTATTCCAATCTCTCCCAATTAATGTTCCCCGAGATAAATTCATAGCCTGGGATAAAATGATCTCTAGATTCATTTGGAATAGCAAATAAACAAGAATAAAACTAACAACACTTCAACTGCCGAAAAACAAGGGTGGAATGGCTTTACCAAATCTGAGGAAATACTTTTATGCAGCTCAACTCAGACCTCTGGCTTGTTGGTGTAGACCTGATTATGAATCTCGATGGAAAGAAATGGAAAGGGAGATACAGGGTTACCAGACCCAGATTTTGGTGGGAGACAAATATCTGAGAGGGGCTTTGAGACATGCTATGGATCCAATAGTAGCATTTACGTTAGAAATATGGAATGTTATAGTGGAAAAATACAAATTAAAAAGAGGGGTTCACGCATTGAAGTGGTTCGCATATGACTCAAAGTTTAAGCCAGGGGTGTATGATTCAAAATTCAAAGAATGGGCACAAAAAGGAATAACGGCAATGTATACAGTTTCAGAAAATGGCGAGTTTATGAGCTTCCAAGATTTAAAGTCAAAGTATGGTCTCGAAAACAAAGATTTTTTTAGATACTTGCAATTAAGAGTACTTTACAAAAGAGATAAGGCCAGAACTAGATGAAACTTGAAATAATGTGATCAAGGTGATTGTGGATGCATACAAACAGAAGTGGTCTCGGGTCATCTCTGCTTTCTACCAAGCTCTGGTGGGAAGCGGGGGAGAAACAACACTCTACATAAAAACAAAATGGGAAGCAGAATTAAAGATTCAAATAACAGAAGAAGAATGGTATCAAATGTGTGAAACACAATGTTCATCCACAAGCTCACTAGTATGGAGAGAATTTTGCTGGAAGAATCTACCTCGCTTTCTTATAACACCCAAAATAAAAAGCAAACAACTTGCTGTCCAACAACACTGTTGGAGGCTGTGTGGGAGTACGGAGGCAGACCACTCGCATATTTTCTGGAACTGTGTAAAGATAAGGCCATACTGGGAAAATGTTAATGCAGTTGTAAAAAATATCTTATAAAATCCCAAATACCTGTCCTGTGATGTATCTGGGGCATATTAAAGATATTGTAAAAATAGAAGATACATATTTGATTAAGGTTTTGCTTGCAGCAAGTAAGAAGGCCATTACCAGACAATGGCTTAATGAAAAAAGTCCAAAACAGGAACAGTGGTTAGAAATTGTGCGAGACATCTTTAATATGGAGAAATTGACATATTCCTTGAGAGTCAAGGAGAATTCATTTGAGAAGATCTGGGAAAAATGGACCGTTTATTTGAGCCATGACACCAATTAGATAAATGCCGAGCTAGATATGGGAAGATTGTGTTATATAGAACTAGATGGTATGTTTGTATGAATATTGAATTATCTCCAGATAACTAATCAATGTAATGTTTTTTCTTTTTTAATTTGGTAAGTGAACCACACGGTCTTATTCCAATTTTTTATTTATTTACTTCTTTTTTTTCCCCCTATCTACTTATTTTTTTATTTTGATTGCTGTTTTTCTTATTTTGTTTTATTTATGGTGATGGTGTTGCACTGTTTTGTATATATCTGAAAAATCAATAAAAATTTAAGTGAAAAAAAAAAGAATTAAGTATTTTAAATGATTTATTATATCACTGCACAAGTTTATGTAAAGTTTAGAAAGATAAAATCAGATGGGGTCTTTGGGGAATATATCGCAAACTCAAACGAGCAATTACATGGGTAAAAGGGGCCACGAGTCAGATTCAAGAAAATGCCTAGTCTTTTTGTACGTACATTAAAAAGGGTAATTGG
The DNA here is from genome assembly GCA_038087875.1 of Malacoraja senta. NCBI lineage: Eukaryota > Metazoa > Chordata > Chondrichthyes > Rajiformes > Rajidae > Malacoraja > Malacoraja senta. The sequence goes on along the minus strand of CM075977.1, from coordinate 345,893,117 downwards.
GGAGAAGATAGGATTGCTCAAGGATAATGGAGGGTGTTTATGGTCATCATTGGATGTTGGTGAGGTACTAAATGAATACTTTTCATCTGTATTCACCAACAAGAAGGACATGAAGGACAATGAGATCAGTGTGAGTAATAATATTAGTATTACCCACAGTAGTTTGCTATAGCGGTTTGAGATCAAGAAGGAGGTGGTGTTGGGTCTCTTGAAGAGCATTAAGGTGGATAAGACCTCGGGGTCTGATGGGATCTATCCCATGTTATTGAGAGAGGCAAGAGAGGAGATTGCACGGGGCTTGATAAAGAACTTTGCATTTTCTTGAGCCACAGGAGAGGTCATGACGACAAGAGAATAGCCAATGTTATTGCTTTATTTAAAAAGGGAAGTAGAGATAATCCAGTGAAATTATAAAATGGTGAGACGCGGTGCAGTAGTTGGGAAGCTATTAGTATGGACTCTTCAGGATGTGATTTGCTCTAATTTACTGAGTTATTTAGGGACAGTCAGCATGGCTTTATCCACGGCAGGCCATGCCTTACGAATTTGATTGAGTTTTTTGAGGTGGTGATGAAAGTGATTGATGAGGGTTTGGCTGTGAATGTTGTCTACATGGATTTTAGTTACACATTTGATAGAGCCCCTTATGATAGGCTGATCCAGAAGATTAAGATGCATGGGATCCATGGTGACTTGGTCATTTGGATTCAGCACTGGTTTACTCATAGATGACAGTGTATTAAGGTGGAAGATGAAGATTATTCTGGCTGGAGGTCTGTGACCAGTGCAGTTTTGCAGAGTCTATGCTTGGATCTACGTTGTTCATGATATGTATAAATGACTGGGATGTAAATGTAGATGCGTTGATTAGTAAGTTTCCAAACAACACCAAAATTGGTGGAGTTGCAAACAGCGAGGAAGACTGTTAAAGAATACAGTGGGATATGAATGAGCTACAGAAATTGATCGACAAATGGCAGGTGCAGTTTAATCTGAGCAAGTGTGATTGGCAGTACTTTGGGAGATCAAATGTGAGGGGAAAATATACAGATATTGGCTAGATCATTAACAGCATTGATGTACACCGGGATCTCAGGGTCCAAGTCCACAGCTCGGCAACACAAGTAGATCGAGTGATAAAGGTAACGTATGGTATACTTGCTGTCGCCGAGTATAAGAGTCAGGTACTCCTGTTGTGGCTTTATAGGATTTTGATTAAGCTGCATTTGGGCCATTGTGTGCCGTTCAGATGGCCTATTACAGGAAAAATGTGGAGGCTTTGGAGAGGGAGCAGAATACTTTTACAAGAATGTTGCTTGAATTAGAGCAGTGGTTCTTAACCTGGGGGTCGGGACCCCCATGGGGGGTCGTTTGGGGCTTCACCGGGGGACATGAAGGGGTCATAAATAACATATCCATTTGTTGAGCCCATTTTTAGGAACCTAACAAAGGTACATACCACATACAGTATTTTGTTCGCGTATGCGTGTACGTATCCCAAAAAGGTTAAGAACCACTGAATTAGAGGGTATGAGCTGTAAAGGAGTGGTTGGACAAATTTGGAATGTTTTCTCTGGAGTGTTGGAGGCAGAGGAGCGACCTGATAGAAACATAGAAAATAGGTGCAGGATTAGACCATTTGTCCCTTCGAGCCAGCACTGCCATTCAATATGATCATGACTGATCATCCTAAATCAGTATCCCGTCCGTGCTTTCTCCCCATATCCATTGATTCCGTTAGCCCTAAGTGCTATGTCTCGTTCTCTCTTGAATACATCCAGTGAATTGGCCTCCACTGCATTCTGTGGCAGAGAATTCCACAGATTCACAAAGATCTGTCCCACCTCCCCCAACTGGTTCCAGCTACTCATCATCCTGTCGCCATTTGGTTCCACCTGTCACCTTCCTGTCGATATACCAACATATTCCCCCGCATCCCCTTGTGCTCTACATCTGTGCTTCTTAAACTATTTCAGTGTCATTCACCCTTAAGTCTTTATCATAAAATTTCATTCACCCTCGACTAACTTTTCTTATGTTTTTTGATAATTTTCATCTTATTCTCCCTTACGTATAATTTTATGTATAATTTATTTTGTCACATGAGCAAAAAACATAAATTAACTAATTTCTTAAGTGTTTATTTCATTCAACTTTTTGAACATCCTAAAAATATGTAAAGAAAACTAGGAGTGAAAAAAAAAAGTTTAATTACCACTGGAGTTGGAAAATCATTCGATTAGAATGATAAAAAACATTTCAACATCTAAACACTGGGCTTCAGCCCCATCCTACCCTTTCAGGGTTTGATTACTGCAGTTTTTTTCTTGGAAAACTAGTTCAAAAAACCATGGTCTTCCCTAAAAGATTATGTTACAGTGAATTTGGGAAATATCCTGCTACTTTGAAATTAGAAAACCATAGGTAGAGACAAAAAACATATCAAATTTCCAGCTCCACTGCCATTAAAACCAATAAGAGCTTACTAACCACTTTAATGGTAATGCCTTTTTTAAGCAAAGAAAAAAATATATAAATATCTGAATATTCACCCTTCATTCACCCCTCTAGTTTCATTCACCCCAAAATAATTTCATTCACCCTTGGGTGAACCATTCACCAGTTTAAGAAGCACTGCTCTACATACTGACAGTCTTTCCTTATTCATTAGGGTTTGGTCTCAACCCAAAATGTCAACCTGTCCCTTTTGCCACAATTGATGCTGCTTGATCTATTGGATTCTTCCAGTGGTCTTTGTTTGCCCTTATCAACAGTTTTGATAGGGTAAATGGTTTTGACCACCTATTTTTTTCAGTTTTTCTTTACATTGTGAAGGACATTTATGTTTTCTTTAGCCTTTACAAGGACAAATTCTTAAATCATTTAAACAAAGAAAAATAACCTTTTTTTTAAACATACATGTGACCACTCTGTTCTCCCCACAGACGTGCATATATCTTTGTTTTAATTTGTTATTTTTCCTCTCATGCTTGTCTCTAACCTATTAAAGTAATTGTTACCTTGATTGTTCTGATTTGCAATTTCGTAAACACTCCTTCCTTCTCTGCAACTTAAGTTATGTTTGTATTTTCTTTTTTCTAAGTCTGATGAAGGACCCTTGATCTGAAATGTCAAGCATTCCTCCCCCACAGACGCAGTTTGATCTGAATGCTTTGAGCATATTCTATTTCTGTGTCAGATTTCTAGCAGCTGCAGGTTTATTTTATTCCAATTGCTATTCCAGAAAATATACTCTGAACTCTGAGGTCTTCCTCATGGTAGCACAATGGTCAGAATTATCATTCATTTTCCAGCAAGGTCTAATACTTTTTACTTCTGTTTATAAACCCCATAATATTGAATGCCTTAGACTATCTTTGTTATCCCACTTTTTAAGAAACGCGGGAGAGAGAAAGGGAATTATAGACCAGTTAGCCTGACATCGGTGGTGGGGAAGATGCTGGAGTCAATTATAAAAGATGAGATAGCCGAACATTTGGATAGCAGGAACAGGATCGGTCCGAGTCAGCATGGATTTACGAAGGGGAAATTATGCTTGACTAATCTTCTGGAATTTTTTGAAGATGTAACTAGGAAAATGGACAAGGGAGAGCCAGTGGATGTAGTGTACCTGGAATTTCAGAAAGCATTTGATAAGGTCCCACATAGGAGATTAGTGGGCAAAATTAAGGCACATGGTATTGGGGGTAGAGTGCTGACATGGATAGAGAAGTGGTTGGCAGACAGGAAACAAAGAGTAGGGATTAACAGGTCCCTTTCAGAATGGCAGGCAGTGACTAGTGGGGTACCGCAAGGCTCAGTGCTGGGACCGCAGCTATTTACAATATACATCAATGATTTGGATGAAGGGATTCAAAGTAACATTAGCAAATTTGCAGATGACACAAAGCTGGGTGGCAGTGTGAACTGTGAGGAGGATGCTATGAGAATGCAGGGTGACTTTTGACAGGTTGGGGGAGTGGGCAGATGCATGGCAGATGAAGTTTAATGCGGATAAATGTGAGGTTATCCACGTGGTAGCAAAAACAGGAAGGCAGATTACTATCTAAATGGCGTCAAGTTGGGAAAAGGGGAAGTACAACGGGATCTGGGGGTCCTTGTACATCAGTCTATGAAAGTAAACATGCAGGTACAGCAGGCAGTGAAGAAAGCGAATGGCATGTTGGCCTTTATAACAAGAGGAATTGAATATAGGAGCAAAGAGGTCCTTCTGCAGTTGTACAGAGCCCTAGTGAGACCACACCTGGAGTATTGTGTGCAGTTTTGGTCCCCTAATTTGAGGAAGGACATTCATGCTATTGAGTGAGAGCAGCGTAGGTTTACAAGGTTAATTCCAGGGATGGCGGGACTGTCATATGCTGAGAGAATGGAGCAGCTGGGCTTGTACACTCTGGAGTTTAGAAGGATGAGAGGGTATCTCATTGAAACATATAAGATTGTTAAGGGCTTGGACACGCTAGAAGCAGGAAACATGTTCCCGATGTTGGGGGAGACCAGAACCAGGGGCCACAGTTTAAGAATAAGGAGTAAGCCATTTAGAACGGAGACGAGGAAACACTTATTCTCACAGAGAGTGGTGAGTCTGTGGAATTCTCTGCCTCAGAGGGCGGTGGAGACAGGTTCTCTGGATGCTTTCAAGAGAGAGCTAGATAGGGCTCTTAAAAATAGTGGTGTCGGGATATGGGGAGAAAGCAGGGACGGGGTACTGATTGGGGATGATCAGCCATGATCACATTGAATGGCGGTGCTGGCTCAAAGGGCCGAATGGTCTACTTTTGCACCTATTGTCTATTATCTTCTGCAATTTTTGACAATATTTCAGGTTTCTTTTCATATATCCTTTTTATACCACCTCATTTTTTTCTGACCTAAAATGAATTACAATATGCTATGTGTCTCTATGTCTACAGAATGTACCCGTCTATGTATGTCTTCCTAAATTTGGGTATTTTTTATTACATTCAAATATTAAAACAACTGTTTTGTGTTTCTGGCTTCAGGTAGTTCCCAAACCAATTATCGGCACTACACAAATGGTTGCCACCAGCCAGCCCCAACAGAGACTCATCATGCCTGCAACTGCATTACCGCAGATCCAACCAAATTTAACAAACCTCCCACCGGGCACTGTTTTGGCACCAGCGCCTGGATCTGGCAACATGGGATATGCAGTGGTCCCAGCTCAGTACGTCACACAGGCAAGTAAAGCAATCTGTTTGTAAGGGCTTAATAAACTGGATGAAGAATTTAATAAATCAATTTGTACTTTAAACACCCAGAAAATGTTGTAATATTATTTATGAGGAATACGGACATTGTTGGTCAGGTGCAGCAAGCGAAAGGAGGCTTAGGGTTCAGCACAGTGTGGAATATGGCAGGTCCAACAGAGAGGAGGAATTTGGTTGTAGAGCAGGTACGTCGTCAGGAGGAAGCAGTGAGATGTGCAAGGGCAGTAGCTCAGGTTAAGCAGGGACAGTGGATGAACTGTGAAAGTGTAGAAAGGGGGAGGTTTAGCTGGAGGGACCTGTAGTGCATGAAGGCGAGTCATGCAAGTTTCCTTATAAGGGCTATTCATGATGTGCTGCCATCACCGCTGAACCTCAAACAATGGGTATGTGGGGACCCGGCTTGTCCCTTGTGTTCAGAGGTGGCAACGTTGAGGCATATTTTATCAGGATGTAGGACTAGTCTTTCTCATGGTCAGTATACTTGGCGGCATAACCAGGTCTTGAATTGCTTAACTGCAGCAATTGAGTGGAGGAGAGCATCAGGACTGGGAGCATAGCGATTAATTTTGTCCGTGTGGGAGAGAAAGGTAGAGGAGGGAAGTTTGCAGATAGGTATGAGTCTGGCCAGTTACGGGGAGCCAATGATTGGCAGATGCAGGTAGATTTAGGAGGAAAACTTGTTCCGCAGGAAATAATTACTACTTGGTTGAGGCCTGATATAGTGTTATGGTCAGTTAGTCCACAGATAGCGTATTTTATAGAACTGACGGTGCCTTGGGAGAACTTAGTGGATGAAGCTTATGAAAGGAAAAGAGTTAGATATGTCGACTTGACAGCAGAGGTTGAGCAGTGAGGATGGAGAGCAAGAGTACGTCCGGTAGAGGTGGGTTGTAGAGATTTCATAGCGAGATGGACCACGTCGCTATTTGGAGAGCTAGGAGTTTGTGGACAGAGTTTGCGTCAGGCCGTAAAGCAGATGTCAGAGGCAGCAGAACAAGGCAGTGGGTGGATTTGGTGGAGAAGAAATTATGTCAGTTGGGGGCAGAAAGGAAATGTATGACGTGCAGTATGTCTATTTCTTTGTAATTGTAGTTTGTGTAAGTGTATTCCAGTCTTACGCAAGGGTGATATTTGTGATGTTATAAGCTTAATGATAGGCTCGGATAAGTTGGAGATAGGTGTTTAGCATTTGTTAGAGTGAGCTAATTGGCTGTGGTTTCCTTTATTTCGTAGATACTGGTACCATAGGTGGTGAGAGCTGGTATTGAGGGGGGTTGTTCTGGGACACCAGAACCAACTGTTGAGCCTTCCCGAGGTGTCGTGGGCCTAACTCAACAAAACGCCAGTGAAGGGAGGTGCCCACTTGATAACCCCAATGATATACTTGCATCTATGGGATTAGTTTTTTTTAAGAGCTAGTTATTAAATACAGTAGGTAGCTATTTTTTTGCATACAGAGTTATTTATTGTAAGTTGGTATAGTTCGGTAATACTTTGGATTTGGGCTTGGTTGAGCGCTTATCCTGGAGTTATAGCACAAGTACTTTGTGTTTTAATTGTAATTTATTGAAAACCTGTTCTAGCTCTGAATACGTTCAGATTTACTGAGGGCCATGTCTGGTTTTAAATATCTTCTGAAACAGAGGCTTGTTTCTTCCTTTCATTAAAAGCTAATATGCAAGTCAAGAATATTTTGGCAAGTTTTTTTTGTTTTATGTAGACAAAAATTATAATCCCTAATTTCTGATTATTTTCACTGTTTCCTGCTCTTGAGCAGCTGTGATGAATATAACAATGTGTCGGAAAGAACTGCAGATGCTGGTTTAAATCGAAGGTAGACACAAAATGCTGGAGTAACTCAGTGGGACAGGCAGTATCTCTGGAGAGAAGGAATGGGTGACGTTTTGGGTCAAGACCCTTCTTCAGACTAATAAGAATGGCGTTTGATCCCTGTTAGTACACTTCCTAGTTTTGAAAGCAACGCAAGGTCATGGTGCACATATTGTGCAGCTGCTTCCATGCTGAGAAAATCAGCGCATTTTGACAGATGGGCAGTTTTTATGCAGTCATTACCTGTCAGCCACTTATAGTGATTTGTACGTTCAAAAGGAGTAAACGAGTAACCTGAAAGATTAGAAATGTAATTTTCTGAATAGTTTTAGTGATGGGACCTTCCCATCAATCAAGCATTTCTAGTTTTAAAAATGTGTACCTAACTTGAAGAAATATTACCACTCCTATGGTTACATAATTATAACAGGTCTGAGAAATGCCGATCAATACATTATTATTGCGCAAACCACTTAGCAGTTATCCTGTAGTATATTCTTGGATCTTACAAGATTGCAGAGCAGTCATTCCGTAGTGACATCTTTGTCTCAGAATCCAGGGTCCACGCAAGTCATTTCAGCCCGGTATTGGCAAATAGACACAAAAAGTGTTAAAATATGCAACAAGTAATTTTGTTTTTGTTTTCATTAGTTGCAACAGGCCTCCTATGTTTCAATATCCAATAATAATGGATTTTCTGGAACATCCAACATTCAGACTCAAGCAAAGCTGCCAATCAATGGGTAAGTCATTCCACTAGTTGAGCATCAGTATAGTTTTAATGTTGCACTCTAACCTCTTCTCAAACTCTTCCATACAACCCTTTCCTGTATTCCTTTCTTTCTGTGCCTATCTAAATACCTAAATCCACCTGTAATGCTTAACCCAACCACTCCATGAATAAAGAATATCTCTTCACTTTCTTATTTAATTTAATCGTAGTGATACAGTGTGGAAACAGGCCCTTCGGCCCAACTTGCCCACACCGGCAAACATGTCCCAACTGCACTGGCCCCACTTGCCCGCGTTTGGTCCATATCCCTCCAAACCTGTCCTATCCATGTACCTGTCTAGCTGTTTCTTAAATGTTGGGATAGTCCCTGCCTCAACTACCTCTTCTGACAGCTTGTTACATACACCCTCCACTCTTTGAGTGAAAATGTTACCCCTCAGATTCCTATTTCCCCTTCACCTTAAACCTATGTCCTCTGGTCCTCGATTCACCTACTCTGGGCAAGATACTCTGTGCGTCTACCCGATCTATTCCTCTCATGGTTTTATACACCTCTACAAGATCACCCCTCATCCTCCTGCGCTCGAAGGAACAGAGTACCTGCCTACTCAACCTCTCCCTATAGCTCAGACTATGTCCTCTAGTCCTGGCAACACCCTCGTGAAAATCCTCTTAATGACTTCCTTAAATCAATGGCAATGAATTTTGCTTTTCCCCGCAAAATCTCTTATTTGTTCAATTATGTAATTTTCTCTACGGCTAACTACTGAAGTGATGGGTATGGTTTATGTGTTTATATTTAGTGATATTATCCATTGTTTGTGTTAGGTTTTTTTTCCAAGGCCAAGTGAAATACATTGCTATCCAGATAGTCGTTCTTTCTCCAGCAGGATTAGATATAAAACATGCAATCCTCCAAATCGGTGGAAAGAGAGGATGTTTAAGTCATAGATATTTGTCCTCTTATTTTATTGACTGATTTGCATTTGTAGAGTGCAATGCCTTTGCATTTGTAGACTGATGTCAGGTAATTTATTTAGTGGCTAACAAAGAAAGCCATTTTTCCAATTATCATATATATACGTATTAAAAGTCTGATCTTGTATGTGTGTGTATATGTGGTTGTCTTTACATCTTCGCAAAAACATTACGTGGTAACGATTACATTTTTAAATATTCCGATTGACATTTTTCCCGTCGAGGCCGGGAACACCTTATCTGAACATTTTATGCTTTATTTCTCGACTTATTCTCGACTCCTTACTGATTAAAAGTCTAAAAAAGTCAAAAGACTTTGAAATTAAAACCACCAGCTTCAACTGATGACGTCACAATGGCTCAGCTAGCAGAGATCAGCCTCAATGAAGATTTCATCCTATATCTGGCACGTTATTCGCGATTAAAGCTTTAACAATGCCAACTTTTACAAGATTTATACATATTCTGATTCACATATTTCCCCTCTAGGCAGAGATCACTTTCACTGAGCATTTTATGCTTTATTTCTCGACTTATTACTGATTAAAGTTTTTTAAAAATCTAATTACCTCGAATTTCAAACCGACCAGCTTCAACTGATGACGTCACAATGACAGCTTCAACTGATGACGTCACAATGGATAGACTAGCAGGGGGAGGGCGAATTGATATTGCAACACGCAGGGCAAGTGCAATTGGATTTTTTTTTAAAGAGCTCTGCTGAGGTAGGCAAGGGGAGTGCTGGAATTGGGAACGGCTTGTGTTGGAGGACCACGCCTCCCATGGGGGCTACGGGTAGGGAACGGGTGCGTTGGGGGAGCAGACCCAACGGGTCTGCACTTGGTCTAGTAATTCATAAATTTTGCTGCCATTTACAAAACGCCATCAATTGGATTTAACTAATAATTTGTAAAAACATAATTGCTTTCACTGGTAGTATTGCCTCAGTGATTGAAGGCAATTCCACGGTTTAGAATAACGTTCTCAAATAGAATTTTTGGACAAAGAATGGTTAAATGATCAGATTGAAGAAAATTTAAACTTTTGGATTAGACAAAGAACAATCTGTTGACCTAATAATCTATGTGCACGTTGAATTAATTCTGTTTCATTATCTGTAATTCCAACATTAAGCAGCATAAAATTGTTCATTAACTGGTATTGTCTTTCTTTTCCCACTTTTCTATTCACTTGCCGGTTCTCCCTTTTGTGCAGATCATCCACATCAGAATCAGGATCTCGGCCTAGGAAACCTTGCAACTGTACAAAGTCTCAGTGCCTCAAACTGTAAGTAAAGGTTTTCAATCTTCATGCCAAAAGTAGATGGCCTATTTTTGAGTGTTGACCGAATCCACAATCATCAATCCACAACCTGCTTTTCCCTCCCCCACTCCCGCTAAATATTTTGTCAAGCAGAATTTGCTGTTTCTTTTTTTAAATATACAGTGCATTCAGAAAGTATTCAGACCCCTTCACTTTTTCCACATTTTGTTACGTTACAGCCTTATTTTAAAATGGATTAAATTCATTTTTTTTATCATCAATCTACACACAATACCCCAGAATGAAGAAGCAAAAGCAAGTATTTAGAAATTTTTGCAAAGTAATTAAAAAGAAATAACTGAAATATCACATTTACATAAGTATTTAGACCCTTTGTTATGACACTCAAAATTGAACTTGGGTTCATCCTGTTTCCATTGATTATCCATGAGATGTTTCTACAACTTGATTGGAGTCCACCAGTGGTAAATTAAATTGATTGGACATGATTTGGAAAGGCACACACCTGTCTATATAAGGTCCCAAGTTGACAGTGCATGTCAGAGCAAAAACCAAACCATGAAGACGAAGGAATTGTCCGTAGACCTCCGAGACACGATTTCTGCAGCATTGCAGGTCCCGAAGAGCACAGTGGCCTCCGTCATTCTTAAATGGAAGAACTTTAGAACCACCAGGACTCGTCATTGAGTAATCGGGGGAGAACGGCCTTGGTCAGGGAGGTGACCAAGAACCTGATGGTCACTCAGACAGAGCTCCAGAGTTCCTCTGTGGAAATGGGAGAACCTTCCAGAAGGACAACTATATCTGCAGCACTCCACCAATCAGGCCTTTATGGTAGAGTGGCCAGACGGAAGCCACTCCTCAGTAAAAAGCACATGACAGCCCGCTTGGAGTTTGCCAAAAGACACCTAAAGGATTCTCAGACCATGAGAAACAAGATTCTCTGGTCTGATGAAACCAAGATTGAACTCTTTGGCCTGAATGCCAAGCGTCATGTCTGGAGGAATCTAGGCACCGCTCATCACCTGGCCAATACCATACCTACGGTGAAGCATGGTGATGGCAGCATCATGCTGTGGGGATATTTTTCAGCGGCAGGAACTGGGAGATTAGTCAGGATCGAGGGAAAGATGAACGGAGCAAAGTACAGAGAGATCCTTGATGAAAACCTGCTCCAGAGCGTTCTGGACCTCAGACTGGGACGGAGGTTCACCTTCAACAGGACAATGACCCTAAGCACACAGCCAAGACAATGCAGGAGTGGCTTTGTGACAAGTCTGTGAATGGCACAGCCAGAGCCCGGACTTGAACCCGATCAAACATCTCTGGAGGGACCTGAAAATAGCTGTGCATCGACGCTCCCCATCCAACCTGACAGCTTGAGAGGATCTGCAGAGAAGAATGGGAGAAATTACCCAAATACATGTGTGCCAAGCTTGTAGCGTCATACCCAAGAATACTTGAGGCTGTAATCGATGCCAAATGTGCCTCAACAAAGTACTGAGTAAAGGGTCTGACTACTTATGTGAATGTGATATTTCAGTTATTTCTTTTTAATTACTTTGCAAACATTTCTAAACACCTGTTTTCGCTTTTTTATTATGGGGTATTGTGTGTAGATTGATGATAAAAAAACATTATTTAATCCATTTTAGAATAAGGCTGTAACGTAACAAAATGTGGGAAAAAGTGAAGGGATCAGAATACTTTCTGAATGCACTGTATGCTAAATTCTATGACAATGCTCCCATTCCAGTATAGAAGAGAGATGCGTCTTACTACTGTGCAAGACTAAGTTGGGCGAAGAAGAAATCAACAAAGTAGATGCAATAGTAGGACGTGGAAAACCGTTATGATTGGCTGAACACAATGTTTGGGGGGAAAATGATTTGACAAATCCTTTGGAGCATTTCTGATTTTGTTCTTAACTGGGTAGGTAAGGGAAGAAGATATTCGATAAGGTGCTACGCAAATTTCTTACTTGTGGTTGAGCTTGATGGCAATGAGATATATCAGCAGGAAATTGCAGATTGGTTAAGCGAATCAAAATGATATGAAAGAATTTATGGAATGGCAGAGTGCAACGGGTGAAGTGCCACAGAAGTTGCTGCTTAGACCTTTTTTTAAACTTTGTATAGTTTTACAATACAAAGGTGGATATGAAAGTACGGTGTAGGGAGGCATGAAAGGTTTGAGCAAAAAAGTGCAGAGGAAGTGTTACACTGGGGCGGGTCATGTGAGACCAGTAAATGTGATTGACAAACAACAATTGCTTGCTGTATCTATGAAATTTCAGTAAATATTGTGTTCAGCTCTTGCTGCATGTAGAGGGTTCTGTTGTGAGCACACTTTGTTCTGAGTTCTATTACTTGCAATTGGATTCTTGTGCCAATTGGATGCTTTGGGAAGCATTGTAGGTTCAGGAGAATGATGTGTATAAGAAATATCTCCCAGTTGACTGACATTTAAGTCAAGGTGTTTCTAGGTATGGGGGACAACTGGAGTCAATTCCAAACATAGGGAGGCTGGGGCTCTCCTGGATTATATGTTCCAGGCGGTGATCGCAGATAAAAGGTTTGAGATAGCAAATGACTGCCTGAAAAGGCAGGAACCTTTATGGTATGCGCCATACACTATCCAGCACCTAGCAGTAAATAGGGGCTATGGCACCTGAAATAGCCCTTTGTATGACACAATTAGACCAACAATAATTCAGGAAGGAACAGTGAAGCATAAAGAAACAACAGTTGCAGGAGATACGGTACAACTGTACAATTTATGATCTCTTCCTGCTGCCAGGATAGAGGATGTAGAATATTCCGCAGGGTGAAGAAATGATCTAGAATTGTTAGTTTTGAGCACCACAATGAACGAAGAAGGGAAGGATTGAAATATTGCAGTAAGATGTTCAGGGGCTAGAGAGGAAATATAATACGGCATCAAAAGATGATTTTTTAATTATTCCCAAAGTCACGGTTCAACAAGAATAGAAATGGAAACAGAAAGTAGATTAATGTGTATCTTGAATCTAGTACAAAAGCGAGTAATTCAGATATTTTTTATTAGTGGGGACCAGTTTTGGGTCTGGAAGGACCTGTTCACGATGGATGGGTTCCCAGCAATTCGACTGGGATAGGTGATTTTACAGTGGGATCGTTGTGCTGCATTTAGGAAGTATTTAAAGTGAATGGATGGGAGTGGGAGGGATTAGGAGTGTTAGATGGCACTGTGCAGAAAAATAAAGCATTAATAGGAGCAGATTAAAAGACATCAAAAAAGATAGGTTTTGAATACATTAGCAAATATACAAAATGTGATTAATAATGTTAAAGCCATGTGGAAATGTGGTAAAATGACAATTATTGAAGTATGACTCAGAAAAATAGTAGAAATGGCTATGGATACATGCGTTCACAAAATGTAGGAAGTGTTAGTATTCACCTGTGCTGTGTTCTATTTTATAATCTGAGGGTGCAATTGTCATTTGTGTTTGTTTTGTGTGATTTTCTTTTGTGTTAATTTAACTCATCTTCAATCAATAAATGTTTATTCATTTAGATACTGTGATTGCTTTGCAAATGGAGAGTTTTGCAATAGTTGCAATTGTACCAACTGTTTTAACAATCTGGATCATGAAGCTGAGCGGCTTAAAGCAATTAAGGTGAGTGAGATTGTTTAAAGTACCTCTAATATAAAGGTGTATTTAACGTTACATTTTCAAGACATTCTTGGGATTTGTTCCACCATTAACCATTTCTTCACCATGTTTGCCTGACCCAACATTACCAATTTAGAGTGTCTTACAATCATCATTATATTTTGTCACCTTATTGACACCTCCCCCCAATAAAGCTGCAGAACACAGGTAAAGATACACATGTGCCTAACAGTAGATTAAGCTTGCTTGTAATTTTCCTATCACTGACAAGCAAAAAAGTACTCATGAAAATTGGGTGCTTGGACTGGATATCGTGGTGTGCATGGAACCCTTGAATTTGTCTCGGCAAAATGACAGTTCCTATAGAAAAAAAAAGATTTTAATTGTAAGTTATACAGCAGGAGAATGGAAAAACTAAATGCGCTACTGTGGTAATGTTCATTTTTCCAGCTAAGTCATTTGTAGTTTTGTAACTGAATATAATCTAAAAACAAAATGCATTTGTGGACGATGGATCAGACATTCTCTTCCCTTTGTTTGGAATACGTTTCTTTAATCTTTTGGTGCAGTTCCTATCTCTTTAAAAAAAACTGAATCTTCACCTCTTTTATTAACATACAACTTCTGTTGACTTCTGTTTGATTGACCTTTCCTGCCAGCAGATTTTGAAGGCTACTTCACACTCCCATGAGACAAAATATTTGAGAACGCCAGCACATAAATATGTGCTGTATTAATGTCATGATAGCATTTACAAATTGCTTGTTCTTTTCATTCTTTTAGAATTTACTATTTCTCTATAAATTGACTGCAAGCTGCAGGTAACGTGAATGGGGCATAAAATCAAAATCCTCCAGTGTCCAAAATTTGGCACACTTGAGACTGAAATCTTGCTGGATTTTGGACATCCTACAAAATAAAGATGGAAAAATATGTTTACACCTACCAAATATTCTTCTTATTCACTTCCGAACTAATGTCAGGCACTTCTGGCTGGCTCAGACAGACTTGGAACAGGGACATTTTGGGGCATACTACTGTAAATGGACTATCTAAGCTAAACCTTAAACAATGTCAAGTATTTGAACAGCTGATTTTTGGGCATTGAACCTGTGTTAGGTACAACCTGATTTTATACAAACTTTTGTCAGAGAGGAATGATTAAAATGTTGTCATTTATCTTATACAGTGAAGGTGATATTCACATAGCCGTGGTAACAATCCTTTGACAGAATTAATAATGTTGTGCATTCAATTATTGCTATAATCCGAAGTTCTGGACTAATAGCTCAATGGAATGGAACTGTATATTTGTAAAATTTAAGTCTGGAATTTAAAAATGGATATCAACAAGAATGACAAGGAAGCTGTTGACTGTTGCACAGCATTACTTTCTGTTCATACCGGCCATCTCATACTTCCGGTTTCATGTCATTATAATTCTCCTCCCCACTTCCACGCCAACCTGAGTGACCTCTGTCTTTGCCATAGTTGCGGAGAGGCCAAATGCAAATTGGAAGAATATCCCATATTTTGCTTGGAGAGTTTACAATCCAGTGGTATGAACAATGCATTTTCCAATTTTGTCTAATCCACACCTTGTGTTCTTCTAGTAACTGTTGCCTCTCCATGTTGGTTTCCTTTATTCCCCTCTCCCACCTGGGTCTATCTCCCCTTCGCTTCTCTCCCCCTCGGCACACAAACTCACCTGGTTTTACCCATCACCTATTGGGTCCTGTCTTTCCCGTCACACTGCTATACACAGGCAATCTTTCTTCTTCCCTCTCAGTTCTGATGCACTGTCTTGACCACAAGTGTCAACAGCAATTTTGATAGCAAAGTTGAAGGAAAGGGTGTTGCAGCATTTTGTAGTCATCTGGCATTTTCTTATTTCCAAATGCTCCAAGTCTTCTCTTTCCTCTCCAGGCATGTCTCGACAGAAATCCAGAAGCATTTAAGCCGAAGATTGGAAAAGGTAAAGAAGGTGAATGTGACAGACGACATAGTAAAGGATGCAACTGCAAGAGGTCAGGGTGCTTGAAAAATTATTGTGAATGCTATGAGGTAAGAATGATTGCGAGGGATTTTATTCTTAATTCCTATCACTTCAATTTGTTTCAAGCCCAACATTTATTTAGCTTCCGAAAGAAACCAAGATCTCAATTCTCAGTTTAAGTTTGTTTTTCAGTGAGCATCTAGAAATTTGTTTTGTCTTTCCCATATTTATTTCTGTTTCTTTCCTGATTACTCTTGAGGTAAAATCTGGCGTACTTACCTCGAGTACTTTTCCAAATGGCCTTTGGCATACAAATGGCATAAATCCTATGAGCTTAATGGAGTTTGTTGAGAGTTTAATGGGATTCATAGTTGAGCTGAATCCCAGCCTTGCCTTGCTGGGTAATGGTGAGAAGGCCGGAAAGGGGTACTGAATGTGGATGATCAGCCATGATCACAGTGAATGGTGGTGCTGGCTCGAAGGGCCGAATGGCCTACTCCTGCACCTATTGTCTATTGCCTATTGTCATATACTCCTGCCCCTCAAAGAATGATGGAATAATGACCAAAGGTGAAACTTCCTGGTGATTTTTCTTTACCTAGACTAGGGCTGATTAGTCTAATTGTAAATCTCTGCTATATCGAGAACTTAACTTAACAAAGTCTAAAAAATTCAATTGTGTTGAAGAATCGCAAGGAGTTCTAATTGTATCATGTCCATAACTTTTCTCCTTTGCCACGTTAATTGGCAGTATTGTCGCACAAACAGCCATTCAGTCCAACTGCTTGCAATCCTTGATGCTCTGAATAAGCCTCGTCCCACCTCACTAACAACATCAGTATGTTCAGTAATTCCGAGTGTACCTATTCATCATCCCCTCAACTCCATCTGTTTTTTTTGTGTGCTGAATTCTGCACTCTTTGGGTTAAATCTCAACCTGTTAAGAATGGTAATGTGCAACAGCATGGGAGAGCTGGAACCATGACAGTAAAAATAAAAACAAACTTGACTAGGTTATTCCAGAATTAGTCTATTAAACAGGTCACGAATTACTATTTGAGTAAGCTGA
Source organism: Malacoraja senta (assembly GCA_038087875.1). Lineage (NCBI taxonomy): Eukaryota > Metazoa > Chordata > Chondrichthyes > Rajiformes > Rajidae > Malacoraja > Malacoraja senta. The sequence continues at coordinate 345,876,320 of CM075977.1, read as the reverse complement.
TGAATTGCTCATATTTTTGTCTTAAACCCACTATATAAAGGGCCTGTCCCACTTACGTGATTTTTTTCGGTGATTTGCCGGCACCCGTCATATTCGCAGCAGGTCGCCGTAAATGTTCAAAATGTTGAAAATCCAGCGGCGACCAGAAAAAGGTACGACTCTTTGGGCGACTATTCACGACCATACAAGAGTCACCCCGCGACATCCCGCGAACATTAGAGGCAACTTCAAAATGATAAATTCTGGTTTTCCAAAGCCAATACTGAAACACCAGATTGACTCACTATATAGCAATGTTACACTGCATTTAATAGTTGTCTTTCCAAGTGATAATTAATCCATCAACGAATAATTTTAATTTTCATTGTACTTTTAATATGGTAATTGAGCCACAAAGGAGTCATAGAGGATAGACACAAAATGCTGGAGTAACCCAGCGGGACAGGCAGCATCTCTGGATAGAAGGAATGGGTAACATTTCCGGTCGAGACCCTTCTTCAGTCTCAACCTGAAATGTCCAGCATTTTGTGTCTATCTTCGGTGTAAATCAGCATCTGCAGTTCCTTCCTACACATAGAGTCAGAGCTATACAGTACGGAAGCAGGACCTTCGTCCTAGCTCGTCCATGCCACACAAGTTGCCTAACTAATCTAGTCCTATTTCCCTGCACCTGATCCATATCCCTCCAAATCTTTACTATTTATGTACTTGCCTAATTGTATTTGGCTCAACCACTTCCTCTGACAATCGATTGCTGAATCGGATAGTTGTCCAAAAGCATTGTTGGATCATTTTTGAGGATCTTAACAAAAAGATTTTGAGGTATTTTACGACACCTCTTGCTGATCCCGACCCCACCAAAGCACGGTGGCGCAGCAGTAGAGTTGCTGCCTTGCAGCGCCGGAGACCCGGGTTCGATCCCGACTATGGGTGCTGTCTGTACGGAGTTTGTGCGTTCTCCCCGTAACCGCGCGGGTATTCTCTGAGATCTTCGGTTTCCTCCCACACTCCAAAGATGTACAGGTATGTTGGTAAATTGGCTTGGTAAATGTAAAAATTGTCTTTAATGTGTTTAGGACAGTGTTAATATGCGGGGATCGCTGGTCGGCATGGACTGGGTGGGCCGAAGTGCCTGTTTCCGCGCTGTATCTCTAAACTAAACTAAGCTAAAGATTTTTGTATTCATACTACAGAAGGTCAGAAATGGCCATTTTAATTGAGTGACATTGGGAGCCAAGAGTTGGCATAAATAATCCATGGTCAATTTGGGTGGACACTAAAAAAAACAAGACAATAAAATGATAGGAGAGAAGAAACAGGAATGTGAGGTGAGAGCATAAGGAATTGCAATTCTAAAACTATGGTCGCACGTGTGGGAGCGGATATTAATTACAGAATCATTGAGACTCTTGAAAGAGGGCTCAACAGTGTTAAGTTTAAGATAGTGAGGAGTGTACAAGGTGTGCATAATCCATTTGTGAATTCCAACAATTATTAACACGCGTGGTTTAGAGTATTTGATCCTTTTAGTCTCTTTTCTGCAAATGATTATGATATTTTTAATGCAGCAATCAATGAATATAGTATCACTTTCTTAGCATTTGTTCCACATGTCTACTGTGTTGTGAAAACTATATATCTTCTAACAAGATTTGTTAATGTCAAACCTGTTTCCTTTCAGAGTTTAGGTCAAATAGTCTGCTTTCATCATACCATTTTGTCTTCTTAATCTTTCATCCTAATAAATGATACATTTAACTTAAGAGACATAAATAGGATAATTCTGAATCTGTTCCCCTTGCCTGACTATTTTTCTTCCAGTGACTGGAAATAAATATAGTAGGTCCCCTACTGTCGGTCTTTTTGAATGCAAGTCTAAATATCCTCATCACAACGTCTTTAAGGCCAACTTTTGTCCATATTTCACACTTATAAACTACACGTAAAACATAAATTGTATGAAATGCTGCACATGAGCGGATTTTAAAACATTTCCTTTTAAAATAAATATTTAGTGAAGGATCAAGAGAGTTTAATTGTCATATGAGCTGACAATAGAACATTAAATTTCTGATAATATCTGATAATACACACTGATAATATATAATAATAAAACATAATTAATAACCTTAATTTTAGTTCAAAAACCGAAGTTCTTAGTGCAACAAAGTTAGTCCATAGAAGTTTATAGTTTTCTCTGCATATTTTTACTTTTCAGGCAAAAATCATGTGTTCATCAATTTGTAAGTGCATCGGCTGTAAAAACTTTGAGGAGAGTCCTGAACGGAAGACGCTAATGCATTTGGCAGATGCTGCAGAAGTTCGTGTACAGCAACAAACTGCGGCAAAGACCAAGCTCTCGTCGCAGATGTCTGATCTACTCACCAGAACCACACCAGCTGTCACAAGCAGTGGGGGAAAGTAGGTGGATCTCCAATTTCTAATCGTGATCAGTATCAGCTTTTAGATTGCAGATTTTTTTTAATTTGTTCATGGAATTGCAGAAAATTACCACATAACATGCAGTTCTTTGCCGTATTGTACGTATGCCAACCAAAGAGATAAGCAAGTTAGATTAATCTCACATCCTGGCTCCTTTACCCTGTAGACCAGTTGTTTGATTGAGTAGTTTGGATGCCTTTTAAAATTTGAGGATTTCTGCCTCTTCCATCCATGCAAGCAGCAGGTTCAAGAGCCCCAACCTTCCTACTGCCTCCTCACCACAATAAAACCCAGACTCGCCAAAATCTCGTCATTCAGGTTTATGCAGCCTTATCTCCCCAATTACCAATACAGGCGACACTCCCACCAAATGGAAGGGGGTGGTTGCATCCCTGAAAAACTGTCCGTATTGCAGCTTTGCATAACTCAAAGCCATGCCATTTGCGCATATGGAAAGGAGCGCGTGATGAAAATCAAATTATGCATATTTCTTTAATTTTTTTCCCCCTGACATTCCGTGAGAATTAATTATATTCCGTATCTCAAATTTTTGGCTAAAGATTTGTGAATTCTGTAAGGGTGAATTTGTGTTATTTGAATGGCTGCAACATAGCAGACACAAGGAACTGCAGAAACTGGTTTACAAAAGAGCTGGAGTAACTCAGTGGGTCAGGCAGCATCTCTGGAGAATGTGAATAGGTGATGTTTTGGGTTAGGACCTTTCAGTCTGAAGAAGGGTCCCCATCCGAAACATCGCCTGCTCATGTTCAGGCATCCTACCTTACATTGTATATTCTCAAAAATTCATTTAGCACTGTTTTAGCCTGTGTGTTTGTTTCTTGTGGAATTTTTTAATCTCTTTCTATGCAGATATATCTGATTAATTATATTCTATAAATTGCAGGTCATACATGGATTATGACCATATTATTAATATTTAAGTAATATTTGAGTATAGGAGTTAGTACATCACACTGTATTTATACAGGGAGTTGGTTAGACCAGAAACTTGGAGAATTATGCGCAGTTCTGATCGCCATGTTATAGGAAGGATGAGATTAAGCTAGAGAGGGTGCAGAGAAGATTCACAGGAATGGTGCTTGGACTGGAGAGCTTGAATTGTAAGGAGAGGTTGGATAATTTGTTTACCTGGAATGAAGGAGGCTAAGGGGTGACATTGTAGACGTTTAAAAAATTATGAGAGGCATAATCAAAGCAGTGATTTTTCCACGGTAGGGGAATCTAAAAGACAGATTTAAGGTAAGAGGGGAAAGATTTAAATGGGATCTGAGGAGTGACTTTTGCACACAGGGTAGTGGGTATATGGAACACGCTGCCAAAATAAGTTAATGAGGCAGGTAAAATTACAATGTTTATAAGTGAGTCTGAAGAAGGGTCTCGACCCGAAACGTCACCTATTCCTTCGCTCCATAGATGCTGCCTCACCCACTGAGTTTCTCTAGCATTTTTGTCTATCTTTGAGATGTCAGGTGGTACCCAATCTCTGACCTGCCTCTGTAGCTATGGTGTTTGTGGTTGGGATAGTTGAATTTTTGATTCATTGTGACCCCCACTAGGATGATCATGATGATGATGATGGACCTGAAGAAATGACGGACACCATGAGATGTGCAAATGTTACGTAGCACTTGTTAGTGTTCTAAAATGTTGCCTAGGTCTTGCTGGAAGCAAGTATATTCTGCTTCATATGATAAGGAGTCGTGAAAGGGATCAGCAATGGACATCCTCGCTTCCGACTTAACAATGAAATGTCGGTTACTGATGCCCTAGGGAGGCAATTACAGCCAGGTCCAGGGACTGTACTGATTGAGCTCCAACAGCCACAACCTTCTTCCTTTTGTGTGAAGTATGACCGGTATTTTCCCCTTGATGCTCATTGATTTAGTGATCAAATAATTGGTGAATAAGTTATAATTGTTGTCAATGACACCCTTCTTTATTTTTCTGAAAATTTGAGGCAAGGTTAACCTAGATTTTTCTTTGCCCTGGATTTTGTGGAATGGGTGAACTTGGGCAATGTTACACTTTGCAAGATAGATACCAGTTTTGGAAAGGACTGCAGATGCTGGTTTAAATTGAAGGTAGACACAAAATGCTGAAGTACTCGGCGGGACAGGCAGCATCTCTGGAGAGAAGGAATGGGTGACGTTTTGGGTCGAGGCCCTTCTTCAGACAGATACCAATGTTGGCTAAAGGCACAACTAGTTTTTGTCTTCAACAATACAGCCAGAATGTTGTCTGATCCCATAATAATTTGCGGTATCCAGTGCCCTCTGCCTTTTCTTGGTCTTAAGTAGGGTGAATTGAGTTGGCTGAGAACTAGTTTTTGCAATCATGGGTGTTGGGTAGAAGCTGAGATGGATCATGACTTTATAACTATGACTCTATGACTATTGTTTGACTGGAACCTCTTTGTGAATGCCTAGTGAATGTCCTTTGACTTGCTTCCTATTCTCCACCTTCCAAAAATATAGTCCCATTTAAAACACATTATAATGGCAGTCTTTACGACGTTCTCAAAGTCCAAATTCGATAGCCATTACTCCACGGGGATGGTTAGGAGTTATATTTTACGCACGCACGACACACTTAAGATAGTAAAAACGAATCTTCCAAATGTTGTTTCTTGATTAATTGGTCTTTTATTGAAGTAGTACATAGCAAAGAAATAATCCATCACTTTCCGTTCTCAATCGCTGTTCCATTCATGTCATATAAATCATATGAAAGTTTCTTCTTATAAAAGAATGTTCTCATTAGCTTGTGTGTGTCATGATCATGTTGTGTGTGTGTGGCAAAAAACTGTATTCTCACCATCTTTCTGAGACCCAACTGACTCCTAATCTATAAGTCTGCACTAGTCTCATATAGTCTCAATAGACACACCCCTTCTATGTATCAAATCCCACCTACAAAAGTACAGACAGATAAAAACGAAAATATTAAAAATGTTAGACATGGCTATAATATACTGACAAGCATAATGGCTCCTACACACATTTTTTACCTTGCATCAAATTCCACTTCCATGGAGGAATTTTTCCAAAAGTACTTTTAAAATATAAAAAATCACCAATGATTTCCTTTTGTCAGACTCTTAATTGTGATTTTTTTTTGTTACAGGTTGCCTTTCACGTTTGTTACAAAGGAAGTAGCAGAAGCAACTTGTGAGTGTCTTCTTGCACAAGCTGAGGAAGGAGAGAAGAATAGCCAAACAAAAGCTGTCACTGAACATATGATTCTGGAAGAATTTGGTCGTTGCTTAATGCAGATTATAAACTCAGCGGGCAAAGCCAAAGGCGATGCTTGTACTCTTAGCTGCTGATCCATGTGTGCTTCACTGTAGGAGCTGAACAGGAAGAATCACTTGAAAGAATTCTACGATTTTAAAACAAAAATGCTTAACAGTTTTGTGCTTGCCATGTTTTACAGCTGTACGGTTAGCAAAGGCTTTCAATAAGTCAGATTATTTCTTGGCAGATTTTCTGCGATTTGTCTGACTACGGTGCCTTTTTTAAACTTAAATGCTTAGGATACAAAGTAGATTTTATGATGTAAATCAGTGTGAATATGCAAAACTTATGAAGGAGGCACAATTTTGATGCTTTTGGTGACATTTTACATATTTTGCATCCCTCTATGCAAGGCTGCTTTCTTTTTTTGATCATCTGTCATCCAAAATGTTATGGTTTTGTTGACTATTGTAACCTTCCATCCCCCAGAATGATGACTGTCTTTTAGCCACAGGTACAAACTGTTTTGGAATTTGACAGTGGAAAATCTGAATACTGTACCCGCTGTTTAACAACCCCAGAAATGACTTTCTACAAAGGATCAAGTTTTTTGATGCAAGGACTCTGTTTTAAAAATGTTGGAACCCGAGGGTGGAAATTAGATTTTAATTGGCTGAAACGCTCAGCATTATGTATGATTTTTTTTTGACAATGTAAATGTACATACCCCTCCTTTCGGGATACGCCAATGATCGAGTCACCTGGTCTGGAGCACAGTAAAAATCTGTTGACCTACAAGTACCATTTGCTAGTAATTGGTAGACTTAAGTAGTGCTTTATCACATGTGATCAACTCGAAGGTGAGCCTCATTCCTCTGTGGGAACTAGTAGTTATCGGCTCGCTTAACCTTTTGAAACTTGTGCCTCTGAGTAACCATACCTAAAAGCTGCCAATGGACAGGGCTATAGAATGGCACAAAAAAGTGTGGCAAGAAGGAATTTGTGCTCCTCCCACTTAAATTGCCTTTCTTTGACCTTTTTTGCCAAGACAAGCTTTCATGCAGAAACGCAACTGGTTTCCTGTCAAAAGAGTAGATCAGAGTGATGGTTTAGTTCAACAGCATTGGCCATGGCATTGAAGAAATCTTTCAACTAGGAATGGCTATCAGAAAAGGGAGAAATAAATGCAATGTAGTCTGTTTTATCTGTCATACCTTGAGAGAAATTATTTGTCAAGTAGGTTATCCAACATTGTGGAAAATAACACTTTTTTTAGGTAAGTATGTTTTCCTTTCCAAAAAAGCATATTTGCACGTCCTTTTTATGTTAAATTCTTCAACCACGTTGAAAATTAGGATAGGAAATTTTAAAGGACTTGTTGACCTGAACATATTCATTACAGTGACAGTGCAATATGCAAAAATTCAAAACACTTTGTTTCTTAACCTCTAAATTCAGGCAAACAGACCATAACCTTTTCTTAATTTGACCATTGAAACTCAGCAGTATCCTGTTTCTTTCAAAACAAAATAAAGTACTTTCTAAAGTATTGCTACATGATTTCTTTGTGATATGCAGCTATAGAAAGATCTATTGGAGGTGTTGCCTGTTTAATATCAAGATTAAGCAGTCAGTTTATCAAAACCAGTGTTCTCAGTGTCATAATCTTCACAAAAGCTTGTTAATTACTGCTATTTTCATATAACAAGGAATAGTCTGTTAACAGATAAAAATGTTTTTAAAAATGTATTTTTACAGAATGTTAGAACAGGGTATTTGATGCTAATTAAAAATCCATACATGCCTTAGATTAATTATGACTTGAGTGATGACGTATAAAATGTGTTTTAATGGACAACGCTTCTCAAGCTTGTGCTTTATCAGGTTTTAAGTGGGGATATGCATTGTCTTTCTCTGCTGTACCAGTGATTGGCGTGCTCTACTAATTTTGTATATACTGTTAATTTAGTCACTGCAGCTGTATTATGTCTATTTAAATATTGAACACAAAAGACTTGGGCTAGCCAAATGGCATTTGGAGTGAGTATGTAGATTGTGAAAATTGTGTGGTTGTTTCTGTGGGTGTTTTGTTGGCATTAATTTGAAGAAGCAGGTTTCACATTTTCCTGACTTTTTTCTTATGTATTTTCCTGTACAGTTTCTTCTCATTTATCCGTATTTCCTCATTCTTCGTGTAATACTATTTTCCCCACCCCAAACAAATACAATCCAGTAGGTTTATAGCAACTGAAGTATGCTTTATTTACATTACTTTCACCTTGTTTAATAATATCTGGATAAATAGATGTTATAATGAAAACTTTAAAGTCATGGATGCAAATTTCATACAATACTTTTAGTTGCTTTTTTAAAAATTCCTGTTGAAGTACTCATGGCAGCCAGATCAGAGAACATAAGTAATAGGAGCAGAAAACGCTAGAGAAACTCAGTTGGTCCGGCAGCATCTGTGGAAAAAGAGGATTGATATTTCAGATCAATGTTATTTCATCAGGATGGTCATGAAGGAAGATCATCAACCTAAATCTTTAACTCTGTTTCTCCCTCTAAAGGTACTGCCTGACCTTCTGAGTCCAACATTTTCTATTTTATGACTGATTTCCAGCCTCAGCTATTATTTTTTTTTAATTTTCAGTGAACATTGGTGATTGTAAATATATTTTCAGTGCACTTCATTTTTCATATTTGAATATTTCTGACAGTTGATTTAGGATGCCCATATAACATTAAGAAGCAGTGCATGTTTTTCTTAACTACTTGTAGAGATCCCAATAAAAATAACCTTCTCAAAGATAATTATGCTACCATTTTTACAGCATTCTAATTGTGACAATATTCATAGTTAACTGGTTATTTCTAACATTACTATCAAATTCACAGCTTGATGAATCCCATGTAGCTAGATTTTAAATGTGTTTAAACAGAATGGTTAACTTTTGTTTATATATCACCTTATTGATCAATAATCAGCTTTATACTATTGATGGCCTTTTTGTACATAGGCATTGATTAAAAGAGGATAGAGAATGAACCCAACATGACTGCAGTTTGTCGAATTCAGTTATAATACGTACAAGCTAAAATGATGTTAGCCCGAAATGTTTTAAGAAAATAGTCTTATGGAGACCAAAATTATATATTTAAAGTGTTGTCGGAAGGTTGCTATGTACTGGGGGTATTAATGTCTGATACTCTGGAATCTGGTGGCATGGATCCTTTACTGTCTGATTTAAGTTTCAATTACTCAAATGCATTGCTATGGAGAAGAAATGAGAAGACGCTAATGAAATCATAACTCATCTTCCCACTGTTCTTGGTTACCTCTTAGCAACTGTCTGTGAGGCATTGGATAACACAGATAAGCAGTTGACTCTGAACCTTCACATTTTCAGTCTGCTCACTCTAGTAAGAAATTCTCATCTTCCTGAAAGTCAAACTGCATAGGATGTTTTGCAGTTTAGACTGCCGTTGTCTTTGGACTTTCTCTTTCAGATCGCTGCACATTATTTCCTACCCAAGGGAGCAAGAAAATGGCTGTAGTTGCAAGTTGGGAGAAGTTTTATTTCAGTGGGTTTCTTTACTATTTCTTTGTTAAATCTCAAAACAAAAGGTTGGGTTTCAACCCTCATCCTAAGACTCAAATTGTGTTATTTATTGTTAAATATTGTCGGCTTGTACTATCTGGGTTTCTGTGATTTTAAAATTTTAACCATGATGTCAAACCATATTGTTTTTCAGCACTGTGATATAACATGCAATCTTGTTGTATTCTTGACCTCTGTCTTATCCTATCTTTGCCAGTGACTTTTGTCAGCAGCTTTGTCAAGATTACATAGAGGTCTACCAGAATATATGTAGCAAAGGCTCAAGACCAAAATGGTGGGTTGAAAATAGTCTCTTTTGGTCTCGTACATGGTCTCTAAAGTAAAACTCACTTCAATAATTATTCAAATGTTGTTGGTCCCAGGATTTTTTACATAATATAATCCTTCTTGACCATATCATTCTGTTGTCTTATTTTACTTTCATTAATATTAATTAGGAAATTCAGATTTCTCTTTAATCATTCTAAACCTTCATCAGGTTATCATCTCCTTTGAAGCATTCCAGATTTTAGAAATCACAATGACAGTGATTGTTCCATGTTGTTTATTTTTCAGAGATACATTTTAAGAAAAAGTATCAATGTTGACTAATCAGCATTAGAAATCACAATGACAGTGATTGTTCCATGTTGTTTATTTTTCAGAGATACATTTTAAGAAAAAGTATCGATGTTGACTAATGGACAAATTTATTGCCAGAATAAAGCTTGAAATCATAGCCTTGCTAGCTGCATTGTGAAATTGAGTGTGAGATATTTGAGGGGTAAAATATGACATTACGATTTTAAAATACAACATTATGTGATATGAAGTGTTACAGTGTAACTAATTGGGTGCACCAGCTATTTTATTAAATTTACATTTTGTTCAGGAATATAACAGCAATTAGTCAAACTTAATGTTTATTTTTAAAGATTGCATATATATGGCCATTTCTGTTTCACACAATTTGAGGCAGTTAGAATTGGATTATGACTGCCGAGTATAAGGTTCTATATTTCATAGTGGGTATCTCTCATCACCTGGATTTGAAGCTATTCTGAGGTTGTGATGCCAAGCTTTGTTGAACGTCCAAAACTATTTATAAACTGAAGTTGAGCTCTTTCTTTTTAATTAAGTTTTGTCAAAACATCTATACTTGCTCTCTGCTTGCATTTAATATTCTAGTGCACTAGCAACAGAGTACAAGCTTGCATTGCTCTATACAATCACATGGGGGGTGGGGGGGAATAGCAATTATTTCATACCATTAAAAGCAAAGAAAGATAGCACAATACGTTTTCATTTGTTGCTTCTTATGTGTGCATTTTGAATAAATAAACATTGGCTGATATGTGTAATTTCATTGTTTTTGTTGCCTCCATCATCCTGTCTTTAAATTTATATATTCTGTGCTTTACTGAAACTGATGTATGTAGAATTGCTGTTGCTGCCCAAGAAAGTTTTACTGCTGCAGTGTTTCATGACCTGGCTATCAATGTCAAACAGGTTCAACTTTCATTTTTAGAGAAATCAGATGTAATTACCTGAGCATGGTATATCTGATTTATCTTTATCAGTTGCTCCTTCAGACATTTAAAGGGAATCTACACCACATTAAACTGTACACAGACTAGCTACTTTTAAGGGATCTGCAGCATCTTCACTTTGCTACCATGTGATTTAATTATAATTGACATGTGGTTTTAAAGCAATGCCCCCACATGTCTTCTATTCATAGGACATCAGCATCTTAACAATCGAGAAAAAAATTATGTTGCCGTGCTTTGAACAAAATCAAACATAAATGTTTTTCAAGTTACTTGATGATTTCACACAATATTTTAAATCTAATTCGAAGGTGTTTGTGTTAATAACTTTTACCAGTACTTATGTTGTAGCATCAGTTTTTTTGGGTTGTACTTTAATGCCAATTTTTATATATGGTAAATAGCTACATTTATAATAAATATTATCATTGGCCACTTGTTTTATTGTTCATTTGTCATGATTTTAACAATATGGTGCCAATTTTAATTTGGAACTAGACCAAGTGCAGACCTGTTGGGTCTGCTCCCCAATGCAATATTCCATAATTCACCCGTTCCCCCAACGCAATATTCCACCACTCACGCGGGGGTGCGAGATTGCAACCCTGTTTCGACGAATGCAATCAACCCGGCGTGCACAATCAAATAAGATCAAATAGAACAAGTTGTCCTACAACTTTGGGCTGTGCACGCCAGAGAGGGGGAGGGGGGTAGAGAAGGAGAGGGAGGGGGCAGAGATGGAGGGGGGTGGAGAGAGGGAGGGGGGTAGAGAGGGTGGAGGGGTGAGAGGGAGTGTAGACGTGGCAACTACCCTCGCCCATCGTCGCGAGGCTTCACCGCTGCGGTCTTGATATCTTTCACCGTCGTGGTCTCGATGCTTCGCAGGTAGAAGCCCGGGTCGGAAAAAGCGGACCGTTAATTCAAAGTCAAAGTCAATTTTATTCGTCACATGCACCCGAAGGTGCAGTGAAATTTAAATGCGGCACTCCCCCTGACATCACTGGAAGCTGGTGGCCGCCCACCCCCCCTTTGTGATGTCACTCGAAGCGGGTCGAAGGAGGATTGCCATTTGAAAACTTGGTTTTGACCAAAGATCATGGAGCGGATCTTTGGTTTTAACTATTTTAAAACGCTGTAACTTGTGAAATATAGCATGAAATGTGAAATGAAGCAGTTTATTTTGAGGAGGGGGTTAATGTGATTAATAATCTGTGAAAATGTCTGCGCTAGCGCGTGGCGTTTTGACAAAGGTAGAAAGACACACACATACACACGCATAGATGCACACACCCATACATACAAGATGAGACTTTTATAGGTATAGAGATGTTGATCTTTAAAACTTGCTTTTGGGATCCTAGCCTACAATCTGGAACAGTTGAATATAGGACATGACCAGAAGGTACAAACAATGACGAGCTTTATTTGAAAGGCCAGCCTGTTCTTCATTGTTAATGATGATGACAAATATGACCTACTTCCAGAATTTTGTTAATTCCACCTTCCCAGCATTACTCTCCATAAGAAAAAGGTGTCCTCTATTTGGTTCCTCCATGAGACAATCAAAGGGAAACTTTTCTGCAGTGTGATAGGTATAAACAAATGACCTTTAACAGCAGGACCTGCAATTCCTGACTACCTGACTCTGTTTATTGATCTTCCTCTTGGGGGTTTCCCATCCCAACCAACATGTGGCTAACGCGCTTAAAAGTGGAAGTCTACTTGATTATAAAATTAAAACATGGCTTGATTATGGCCTATCGGAACCCAAGCTAACTTGAACTCAATTACTTATCTTTTTACATACCGTACTCAACCTTCAAGCATTTTACAGAAAAGTAGATATAAGGACTATAGTATATTATCTTTATATTTTATATTCTTGGTGTTTGTAATACTTGAGATACTTAAATATTATCATTTGTCTATTATCCTTTGTACTATCCTTGCTAGATGCAGGAATGTATTATCCTTGCTAGATGCAGGAAGATTATTCCCGATGTTGGGGAAGTCCAGAACTAGGGGTCACAGTTTAAGGATAAGAGGGAAGACTTTTAGGACCGAGATGAGGAAATCATGTGGGGAATCTGTGGAATTCTCTGCCACAGAAGGTAGTTGATGCCAGTTCATTGGCTATATTTAAGAGGGAGTTAGATGTGGCCCTTGTGGCTAAAGGGATCAGGGGGTATGGAGAGAAGGCAGGGATGGGATACTGAGTTGGATGATCAGCCATGATCATATCAAATGGCGGTGCAGGCTCGAAGGGCCGAATGGCCTACTCCTGCACCTATTTTCTATGTTTCTATTAGCTTTCCTCTGCATGTTTGGATTAGTTTGTTTATGTTGAGATAAGACATTTGTGCAAGATAGTTGTGCTCGCCTTTGTGTGTTTTGTTTATATAAATTGAAGGGGAAGGTGTTTGGGTTCTCCCCTCGAAGCTAGCTCACCACTTAACGTAAATCTGTTGTGACAGTTATATGACCTTTGTAACTTTGTAACACCATTAGCTGAGATGACTAAGAGCGATAAAGGAGGCCTACGATAGGAAAGTAAACATTGGATTGGAGAAATAAGGGGCCCAAGAAAGGGGAGTCATGTGATTTTAAAATAGGAATTACGGAATGGAAAATAACTGGGAAGGAGGAAAAAAGTAAATGCAAGTGATTGGTTATTGATAAGGGAATGTCTGCAAGTGATTGGGTATGGAAATTCATCGGGGGTGAAACATACAGAGTTAAACATGCCATAAAAAGAGGCGACTCTTTGTTTGAAAGTGAACTCTCAAGTGATTTGCTCTTTGAGTGTTCCAGCCTTGATTTGCAAATAAAGGTTTGAACTTTTTGAAGAATTCTCTGCGTCGCCTGAGTTAATTTTGAGTATCAGCAACCACAACAAAATTGCCGCAGCGAGCAAGGTTGGAAAGAGGCCCATTCAATAAAGACAACCAGCCAAGGGCGCTTCCCAGCCCCTCAGGGGCTCTCGGGGACAACAGGGCAAGGGTGGCCACCCGCAAAAAAGATAGACGGTTTTCCGCTTCATTTGGACTAATAACCTGTTGTAAATGGGCAGCCACTGGAGACACAGAAGCGTCTAGGCGGTCAGAGGGCCTCTCCAACCCAAAGAATCTGTCACAAAATTATTCTAAGCGGAGACTCGGAGGATTACTCATGAAGACTGTGCAGTAGGGTAAGTAGAAAATAATTAATCTGAGAAAGTAGATTTTGTGTGATAAGAATAGACCTTGTGGATACCACCCTTAGAGGAGAAAGGGGTCTGAACGGACAAGGCATCCTGTGGCTACCGCCCTTAGAAGAGAAAGGGGTCTGAACGGACAAAGCATTCTGTGGCTAGCGCCCTTAGAAGAATAAGGTGTCTGTACAGACAGAACATGTAAAGTCAGGGAGAATAGGGACTAATTGCGTAACATAAAATTGCAAAATGTTAAGGGCCAAGGCAGAGAAAGAAAGCGCTGATAAGAAGAGTTCAGAAAACAAGCAATTAATAGTTAAGAACAAACCCAGTACTGGTAATTTTTCTGGAGTCCCCTTGTCCGACATGGCAACCCTGTTTATAGAAGAGGGGGGATGATGAACAATGTTGGGAATAGTGAGACCACCTCCCCATATAAGATCCTGTATGGGGTAGGGTGGAAGGCTCTAGCACCCCTACAGGGTAGGGCACTCCCAGACAAAAATGATACTGAGAGCGACTTGGAGACTGAAAAGGCAGACGAGAAAGAAGAAGTGAAAGGGCTGAGGCAGAAGAGGAAGAAGAAGCAGTATTGAATTCAGCAGTGAGAGAGTTAAACAACTCAGAGCACCAGAGAGAAAAAACAGAAGACAAAATAAAGAAGGAAAAAGAGCATGAGAATCGAGGCTGCTCAAGATATTTAAATCTCAGCCAACAGCCTGTACTTTTGTTTAAAACAAACTTGCCTTTAAACTTTGAATAACGTTTGGCACAGAGCAGCGAGCTCGCTTCTGCAGAAGAGAATCAAAGAGGAGAAATGTGTGTCTTTGTTTGTGGAGATTGATGGGTGTGGGGTGTGGCAAGACTTTGAATGACAGGGAGTCTGACTAATCACGATCTGGATCAATGTCCAATCACAGTGCCCAGGATCCTGAGTGACAGGGAATTGGACCATCCCACTGAATTTTGCCCTCCCATTCCTAGCAGATTTATCCTTTTCAATTTAACTCTCATTTCAACAAGATGACTTTCACAACTTAAAGACAACGATACCCACACTGCAGGCCTCAGTCCTCCCAATGCAATGCCTATATGAGTGGCCTGACAAAGCAGTCTCCCAGGGGAATGCCTGAGCTAATAGTACTGCCCACACGGCAGCTTGTAAATTCTTTATACTGGTCCCCACAGAACCAACGATTCTAGTAAACAGAACGGTTTTGTCAGACAAGGGAAGGTTTAGAAATTACAAAGGGACGCCTTTGAATATGGAAAAATAATTATGAAAACGAGAGGGCTGCGCCGTGACGCTTTGAAGGGCCTCTGGCAGCACTGCTTTTGGATAAAATTTGTGTCTGGGAAAGGAGGAAAGGGAATGTGGAATGTAGCTTACACTTTGAAGCTATGAGCAGTGTCTAAGAGGGAGAGAGGGTCGAGAGGGATATAAGAATGTCTAAATGTGTGTTTTGGATCGCGACTGTTCTTCAGTATGTGTTGAATTTATGAATAATGTATGAACGTATTAGGGTGCATCAAAGTATTAAGAGAAGCATGATTTCTTTGAAGTGAGAATGAGAAGACTGTTACTTGTTTGTGGAACCGGTTTTGGATGAATGCTGATTAGATCCTACACTTCAGATGAAATAGGATATCATTGAAAGCTTGCTCTTTTATGTGATAAATCTTTGTAGAGCCTCATGTGTTTTAAGAGGTAGTGTGTGTCTCTTTAAGAAACTGCAATTGTATGGGGGCGGAGCATAGCTATCTTCTACTTTGTTCTTTGCAAATGTGTTAGTAATCTATGAAAATTAACTGTTCATTCTTTATTTTCTCTTAACTTTAAACAGGAGAGATGGAAAAAATGTAGGTTGCTTTGTCTTATTCATGTTTTAAGTTTGTTTTCTTTCTATTTCTTATCTTTTGAATTGAGTTCAAAAGGAGACTTGAATGCCACTGGCCATGTGTTAGATGAGATTGGATAAACTAATATATTTTAAAAAAAGTGTTAATTTGGGAAATTGTTATTAGTATATATTTATACCAGGAATTTGAAATTGTGAATATTGGGAAGATGGATTGGAATAATTGAAGATAATTTAATTGCTATTGCTATTGCATTGCTAGCTGGAACACGACCAGATTTTATGGCTTTTTCAGACAAGCTTTCTGCTTGAAAAGCTCAATCAGATAAGAAAGGCCCGAAAGGGAAACTAACTGACAACATGATAGCCATGATCTGGCATAGAACAACAACATAGGACATTACCTAATGCCCCTGATATTCTGCATATGTGACTATTTTTGTACAAAAGACCCCAGGATTTTTATTAATTAAAGTGGTATTTTGGGGAACCAGAAGTATCACTGGATTCTTCTGGATTGTAACATCTCTGAAGGAGATGACGGTTTGACAGAAAAGGTGAAAGCTTGTATGGTTTACTATAATTGCTGGGATTTCACTGGGACTATCAACCAACGGCGGAGTAAGTGGCCGCAGGTTCACCGGGTGATCATCAGATGGGGAGAGAAAAGTGCACTAGTCAGACCCTTTGAGACTGACCCCCCGAAGAAGCTCCCGGGAACACTGAGGTCCTTTGTAGTAGGTTGATCTGGTTTCCTGCTGAATTTCTTAGAAACACAGTGTATAGGATAGTATAGTAACTACTGGAACAGGATGGAATAAGAGTAAGGACAATGACTGGACTGATTGATAAAGTGCACTGAACAAGATAATACAATGAGTAAGGTAACTGCAGTTAAACTACTAAGTAAAAAGTTCCCTGTATCTAAAGAGGACATTATAAAGCACTCTGAGAAATGGGGAAAAAGAACAGAAAAATTGTGATGAAGTGGCCCAAGGAAGGCACTTTCGATATAAATATGTGTGATGAGATGGAAGCGTTAATTAAGAATTATAGGTCCAAACATAAGTTGGAAATGCGAAAAAGAGAGAAAAGGAGTTAGACGTACTTAAACTGTTTAGAGCGGAAGGAGAGAGGTTGAGGAATGTATACCAGGTGGTAAATATGACAAAGAAAGAGGGTGAGAGAACCGAAATGCAGCAAGAAAGCCCGGAACTCCAAGGAAAAAGTCTATCTTATATCTAAGCTTGAGAGACCCTGGGAATCCCCCTCCCTATCTAGGTCTGGACGGTACAAAGCAGTGTCCCTTAGTAAAGGGAATAGTGGAGATAGAACGAGAGGTTGTAAGTTGGGATGATGAGATGGAAATAAGGGAATTAGAAATGGATATCAGGAGGCTGCAGGACCTGAGGAACCAGAGGGATATTGAGGCATCCTATTCACCAGAAGGGGCGATCGAGGAAAGTGATAGATAGGACTGGAAACTGATCGACAAGTGATCACTGAAAGGAGGGCAAGGCAGCGAGGAGTAAACAGAATCGGGAAGCGATAGGGTAGATGCAAGGGAAATAAGGGATGAGGATTTAGTGGAAGATTTTAAAAGAAAGGTGAAAGAATCGCAAAGGAAGGCTAGAATATCTGAGAAGCAAGAAAAAGAGATTAGAATGAGAAAGAAGGCATAGAATGGGAAGACATACAAGTAGAAGAAGTGGAACAGGAACGGAGGGATAAAATGATGCCGTTGCTTTTAAAAAGAAAGGGACAGACACAGTATATCGCTTGGGGGACCCAGGACCTGGAAGGGATCAAATTGAGGCAATAATTAAAGCTCCCAAACCTCAGACAGTAGGACAGATGATGATGTTCTTGGGAATGGCAGGATACAGTTCAGACTGGATTGGAGAGTATGCTGAAATTGTGATGTCATTAAGGAAAATAATGAAGGAAGCAGGATACACAAGCCTGAGAAATGTTTTGCAATGGAATGATGAGGCGGAAACAGCTTTTAACACTATTAAGCAGAGTTACAGTCAGCTCCAGCCCTAGCCCTGCCAAACTATGAAAAGGCCTTTCACCTGTATATTTCTAACAGGCAGGAGGGCTACAATGCAGCAGTACCGACACAGGACATGGGCATAGGTAAAGCAAAGCAGCTCATAGCATATTACAGTACAAAATTAGATGAGGTAGCTCAGGGATACCCACCCTGCTATCAGGGATTGGCCACATTGCACTATGCATATGAAAAAGCATCGTCTGTGACCATGGGCTATCCCGTGGTCATATACACACACTATAAGGTAGCAGAATTGTTGGAAAAGGGAAAATTTGTGTTGACACCGGCAAGGTTAACAGCGTTTCAGATGTTGTTGACATTTCCAGATATTCCTGTACAAAGGTGTACCGCATGTAATATGGCTGATTATGTTCCGCTTGATCATGAGGGAGAACCCTTTGATTGTGTAGGAAAAAATGATGGTATTTTTTAAGTTGAGAGCGGATCTACAGTCAGAGCCATTGAATGATGAGAACAACAAGGTCTTGTTTGTGGATGGTTCTTGTTATAGGGATCATAATGGCAATCATGCAGGGTTTGAAGTGGTGCAACATGACCAATCAGGGTTTAAGATAATTTAAAAACTTGCCTGCAACCTTGCTCAGCTCAGTTGGCAGAAATTAAGGCTTTAATAGCAGCATGTGAAATGATGGAAGGTGAGAAAGTTGATGTTTATACAGACTCAGCATATACACACGGGGTCTGTCACTTGTTTGGGGCAGTATGGAAACAGAGATGCTTTAAGAAAAGCAACGGAGACCCCATACAACATTATCAGCAAATTACAGACCTGATAAGGGCAATAATGAAGCCTAGGGCACTAGCTGTCGTCAAATGCCAGGCACATAAGAAGGGAAACAACATGATCACAAAGGGAAATCACGCTGCAGACGAAGCAGCCAGAACAGCGTCTGGATGCCGATCAGCTGTTATTGCACCTCAGGTAAGCTTGGATCTGGAACCCACTGAGGAGGACATAATTGAAATGCAAGGTAAGGCAACCTTAGCAAAGCAAACAATGTGGAGACAAAGGGGAGCTAAGCAGAATTTGGAGGGCATGTGGACTACTGAGGGATTGCTGGTAGCACCCACACAATTATTGACCATTCTTATTTCAGAAGTGCATGGGTTAGACCATTGCGCAAGGGGAGAAGTAATAAGAAAGGTAAAAAAGGATGGGTTTTGGTCACCCTATTTACGGGCTTCGATGGACCACATTTTGTCACAGTGTGAGGTATGTGCTCAAAGCAATGTTAGAAAGGGAATAACAACACCTATAGGTCACATCCCTGTGCCCGAAAGGCCATTTAGGCACCTGGTGATCGACTATGTGGATATGATAAAGACAGTAAGAGGGAAAAGGTACATGCTAGTAGTGATCGATAGATTTAGCAAGTGGGTGGAGGCAGTACCTTCCAAAAATTTAGGTGCAGGGACTGTAGTAAAGTTTCTGACGAATTAAGTAATCTCAAGGTTTGGTAAACCTATAGAAATCAGCTCTGACAATGGATCAGCTTTTATTCAGAGAGTAGTCAAGCTGGTGCTACAGGCCCTGAGAGTGAAACAAAGGTTTGGGTGTATATATCACCCTCAGTCACAGGGCATGGTGGAAAGAATTAATGGGACGTTGAAGGCTAAGCTAAATAAGATTTGTGCAACTACAAAGTTGAATTGGATTGATGCCTTGCCATTGGCATTGATGAGCTGTCGCATGTAAACTAATCGAATAACTAATTTGACACCACATGAGATGCTCACTGGCAGACCCATGCTGAGGCCAAAATGGAGAGGTCCCTACAAGGGTCTAAGTTTGGACCAGTTAGAGGTAGAACGTAAGCAGTATATGTAGCAATGTTACAAAATTTTGAGATTTTAAAAATCAAGTCTGCAATTTATCCCATCAGATAAAGCATAAAAAGAAGTTTAATTTGACACCTAATTCACTTTCATATCTTCAGTATTAAAAAGGTTATGGCCATTTTCATACTGAAATTAGCATCTTGTTCCCTATTGCTTTTCCATTGAAAAGCCCATAACTTTCTTAAAAATTAAGAGAACTGAATGAAATTTTCAGTTATTATGGATTGAAGCATTCTGAAACAAATATGAAACAATCTTACTTGGATGACCTGAAATTAAAGCATATAACTAGTTAGTTACCTCATTGTAGCTAATTACAAAATTCAATTACTAGATCTAAACATCTATCCATTTCTTTAGAAAAGGTTAACATTTTTAAATAGCCTAAGTGTCCAAATAACATTCACACAAGGATTCACAATATAACATGATTTTTAAATCTAATTGTCATGAATTTATAGGCCAAATGGAAGGAATTTAATGTTTAATTCCTGTAAATTAATGGCCATTTTAATCATCTTGCGAGTGGGTTTTTGTGGAACGCGATCGATTGGAACGTTGCGGTTGCAGTGAATTTGAACCCCATATCGGCAGGAAAAACACTGCTGGTTCGTATGAGGCCAAAATCACATTTTCGCCAATGAAATTTGGATTAAAGTCATCCTAAGAAGCAAGTTTATATGTAAAATATACTACTTACCTTATGTTTTGTCCCCTACGTGAGATCCGTCCCATTGTAGGCGTTGACGGCGTTAGAAGTAGCTTTTTATTTTACTCCAGGGATTAAATTGTCCCACGATTTTTTTTTTTTAACTTCCGAGAACGGAAGTCGGAACGATTTTTCTGCAGCAGCTGAACAGCCGGAGAAAGTTCGACTCCGACAGGCAGGAGAAAACGGCATTTTAATCCCCCCCCCTCAAAGGCGCCAAAGTCGCGCACACGGCCAGTGGCAGAACTGCAGCGCCGCTGAAGGTGAGTATTGTAACATCGCTAGTATATGCAACAGTTAACTATGATACACAAATCTATTCATGCACAGGAAAACAAAAGAACCTGGAGGAAGGACCCATTAAACCCGGACACAAGGTTTGTGTACGAGCCTTCCGAAGGAAGTGGAATGAGCAAAGAAGGCAAGGACCGTTCATGGTGGCTAAGGCCTAGCCCACCGCTGTTCAGGTAGAATGTCGATCCACATGGTACCATCTCAGTCATTGCATGAGGGCTGTCCCACAGTTACGGCTCGATAATAACCCTGAGGTAAGTGAACAGGAGGACAAAGACGCAGAGCTTTAGCCAGATAGTGAGATTTTTGGAGA
Organism: Malacoraja senta; assembly: GCA_038087875.1. NCBI lineage: Eukaryota > Metazoa > Chordata > Chondrichthyes > Rajiformes > Rajidae > Malacoraja > Malacoraja senta. The sequence goes on along the minus strand of CM075977.1, from coordinate 345,855,191 downwards.
CACTAGTGACTCTGAGGCTGTTGTAAATGAGGTCAGAAGAAGGGTGTGTGTGTGTGTCCTTTTTGGGGAACACTGCTGCACCTTCATACCTAACAACACTAGCCCGGAGAGGTCCTTCACTAAAGCAATGGATAAGTTGAAGAATCTGAGAAAAGTGCTTACGCAGAATGCGGGTTTTTGACATAAATTCTTTGATTGGCTGGAAAATATGTGAGGAGGTTGGGGAGCATGGTTGGCTAAGTTGGGGGTGACTATTGGAGCTGCGCTGCTGGTGGTTATTGTTGTGATATGTTGTGTTTTACCCTGTATTAAGTTTCTCCTAGTAAGCGCCACTGCAAAGCAACATTCTTGCTCCAGGAAAAAGGCGAATCTGGTCTCCTAGAGAAGCAGAACCCGCTCATAGAATACCACGATGACGTGCAAAATACATCAGAGGAATATTCAACAATAGTCTATAAGGATAATTGGGTCTTTATTCCCACCCCAGCATAATGGGGGGAGTGTATTTGGCCCAGTTACCCAGGATTCCAGAGAAAGAACTGTGAGGCTGAACATTACAAATATGAGGACCCTGATTTTGGGGGCTAGTTGTAGTTTGATTCGACACCGATATGTGAAGCTTGTGGCTTTCTTTTTCTGTGAAACCGAACAGGTCTCAAAGGGGGGAATTATATAGTATATTGTCTTTATATTTTATATTTTTGGTGTTTGTAATACTTGAGATACTTAAATATTATCCTTTATCTATTATCATTTGTATTAGCTTTGCTCTGCATGTTTGGATTTAGCTTTGCTCTGCATGTTTGGATTAGCTTGTTTATGTTGAGATAAGACATTTGTGCAAGATAGTTGTGCTCGCCTTTGTGTATTTTGTTTATATAAATTGAGGGGGAAGGTGTTTGGGTTCTCCCCTCGAAGCTAGCTCACCACTTAACGTAAATCTGTTGTGACAGTTATATATGACCTTTGTAACTTTGTAACACCATTAGCTGAGATGACTAAGAGCAATAAAGGAGGCCTAAGATAGGAAAGTAAACATTGGATTAGAGAAATAAGGGGCCCAAGAAAGTGGAGTCATGTGATTTAAAAATAGCAATTACAGAATGAAAAATAACTGGGAAGGAGGAAACAAGTAATTGCAAATGATTAGTTATTGATAAGAGAATGTCTGCAAGTGATTGGGTATGGAAATGCACCAGGGGTGGGACATACAGAATTAAACATGCCATAAAAAGAGGCGACTCTTTGTTTAAAAGTGAACTCTCAAGTGATTTGCTCTTTGAGTGTTCCAGCCTTGATTTGCAAATAAAGGTTTGAACTTCTTGAAGAATTCTCCGCGTCGACCGAGTTAATTTTGAGTATCAGCAACCACAACAAGACCTGTTATTCTGCCCATACACTTCTCTTGGTTTAAGAACAGAGTATCCATTTAGACATAATTGCAATTTGTATTGATCCAGGCCAGCACAGTGCAGCCCAATCTGGCCTGAACCCATGTTTCATCAGAACTCTTTTAAAACTTACTTACTGTAAATGGTGGTGTGTGACTATAAAGACCTACATTCCTGATGTGTGATATATCAGGGATAAACTAATTAAAAGTGGTTGCTGTTGGTGGCGACATGAAAAACTGACCTGATTCTGGCTGATGACTAATACACAAGATTCAACTCTCCTTCCCATTCCCACACTGACCTTTCTGTCCTGGGCCCCCTCCATTGCCAGAGTGAGGCCACATGAAAATTGGAGGAACAGATTCTCATATTTTGCTTGGGTAGGTTATGACCCAGCGGTATCAACATTGAATTCTCTAATTTTAATTAACTTGTACATACACTCCCCACCCCTCTCCGCTTTACCCCTTCCTCCACCCAAGTCATTTAACCAGTTCCACTGTTTACCTCATTACATCCTTCTTGAGATCACACCTTCCCTGGCCAACAATGGGCCTACCAGGGCACCTCTCTGCCTGAGGTCATTTGTTGCCGGACCTGATTGGTCCTGGATTTTCCTCGCCTCCAGTTCTTCCCCACCCACCCCACCCACCCAAGAAGGGTCCAGAACAGAACCTTCACCTTTCCTTTTCTAGAGATGCTGCCTGACCCGCTAAGTTACTCCAGCATTTTGCACCTATCTTTGGTATAAACCAGCATCTGCAGCTCTTTGATTCTATATAATCTATGTTTTTGATTTGTTTACTCAGGCTGTTCAGCAATGCAGAAAATCTTGGCATGGCCTGTGTAATGTATTCACGCATATTCATGTATATGCTAATGAGTTGGTGTTGTATATAAGTAGTGAATGTTGGGTAATAAAGCTCTCTTGTGATCCAGGCAGCCTGCGTGTAAGTTGTTATTCATTCTGCCGTCCGGAATATAACAAAATTGGCGACGAGGATGGGATAGAGTTTGTGAAGTCATCCTTTAAATACAGTGCAGGACTGTTTTGCAACACGCAGTATTGTTTAACATTTTAAACAGTAAATACGGAGTTGTGTCACAGTTGTTTGTGAGCTGGACTCGATAGGCCGCAGATCCTTCTATGCAGGGGACTGTAGTTTAAAACAGCACCTGTACAAATCGTTGAGAGTTTGTCAGGCTATCTCTATGTTGAGTCTACGTTGGAAGATGTCGTCCTTGGTATTGTATAATATTTTAGACTGATTTTTTTTTGTCGAATTCCTCCTGCTGAATAGTCTTTGTACAGCTAAGTTTTAGGTGAATTGTTACACCAGAACAGACAGGAATTCGGGGTTTTTGAACTGACCTTTTATTTTTTTTAAAAGAGAACGACACGATGGCAGCGTACATGGGCTGCATTGGAAACCTTGGCAATTTTGACAAGAGCCGTTCAGCTCCTATATGGAGAGAGCAAACATGTTTTTCACGGCAAACAATATATTGGAGATTAGTGGTGAAGGAGAGATAGTGGCTGAAACAAATAAGGCCGTTTGCGAACGCATGAAAGCGATTCTGCTCACGGAGATCGGTCCTGAAGTGTACGGCACACTCGTGAATCTCCTTGCGCCCTTAAAGGCAAAAGACGTGCCATTCAATGACATTATAAAGAAGTTGGAGGAACACTTCAACCCAAAGCCTCTGGAAATTGCAGAAAGCTATAAATTTGGCACTAGAAAACAGAAGCAGAATGAGACAATCAATGAGTACATTGTTGCCTTAAAAAACTTAAGTTTACACTGTAACTTTGGAACCTTTCTTGGACGAGCACTGCGCGACAGATTTGTTTGTGGTCTAGTGGATGAACGAATTCAGTCCAAACTCATGAACACTCCAGATCTCACATTCGAGAAAGCATGCAAGACTGCTACCACAATGGAGATGGCATCAAAGAATGCTCGCGAGTTTCGTCCACCACGGACTGCAGTGGCTGTTTGCAGTCACAAGGCAGTGCCTATGGCCAAACCAAGAGGCGCTAAACCAAAACCGAAGTATGGCGGGGAGCCAAGTTCAGCCAGTTGTTATCGTAGCAATGGTAACCACTCATCCCAATTTTGTCAGTTCAAAATGGCCAAGTGCTATAATTGCCAGAAGAAAGGCCATATCGCCTCAGCATGTCGGGCCAAGCTTAAAACAGGAAACCAACAATCTGCGGGAATCAAGCAACAACACCGGAGAGGAGTTCACAACTTGGTGGTGAACCCAGATGTAAATGAACTTGGGTTGTACACCATTTATGCAACCAACATCGATAAGCCAACAACCAGCCAAGGCAACGAGTTTCGAACTAAACTATTGATTAATGAACAGTTAATCAATATGTGTATTGACACGGCAGCAGATTGTTCGGTCATGAGCAAAGACCTGTACGAAACAAAGTTCCTACAGATACCATTGTTTGAGAGTAAGGTCAAGCTGAGAACCTACTCGGGCAAAGTTTTGGAGATGTGTGGACAAATGAACTGTAAAGTTCAGCATAATGATCAGTCAGTAACTGCCCATCATAGTAGCTAGCTACAGAAATAGATCAACCCTCCTTGGAAAGGATTGGTTGAGTAGAATAGAATTAGACTGGAAGAACATTTTCAGCATCAATTTGTCCAAATCACGTCTTGAAAACGTCATAAGCAAACATGCAAGCATTTTTGCTGACAGTTACACGGGGATAACAGGGTACTCTGCACACATTCGACTTAAGCAAGATGTGAGACCTTCGTATTGTCGACCAAGACCTGTACCATATGCACTAAAGCAACAAATGGAGGTAGAACTCAACAGATTAGAACAGAATGGAGTACTCGTGAAGACAGACCAGAGTAACTGGGCAACGCCAATTGTGGCCGACAAAACTGTTCGACTATTACAAAGTCACAATCAACCAAGCCGTTGATGACGAACAAAATCCATTACCAACCTCGCAAGATCTGTACGCAGAACTTAGAGTCTTCACTAAACTGAATTTGTCTCACGCTTATGCCCAACTCGATGTCGACAAGGAAAGTCAGCAGTACTTGACTATCAACACACATAAGGGCTTGTATTCATATACAAAGCTGCCCAATGGTGTGAAATCCTCCCAGAAAATTTTCCAGTCTGTCATGAACCAAATATTACAAGGCATTCCGCACTGTGTTTGCAACCAGGATTTGCACAGTCAGAGGTGGTCTACCTTGGACTCAAAGTAGACGCCAACGGACTTCGCCCCGTGAAGGCGAAAGTTGAAGCAATAGTGAATGTTCCAAAACCCAACAATGTGTCAGAGCTACGATAATTCCTTGGGATGGTGCAGATCTATGCACGATTCCTTCCAGATTTAGCAACTGTGCTAAAGCCACTACATCATCTGCTACAAAAAGATGTGAAATGGACGTGGGGAAAGGAACAGCAACGTGCATATGACATCTGCAAAGAAAACTTGACATGACAAACTTCTTGTTCACTACGATGCAACACACGAGATGAAACTTGCTTGTGATGCTTCAAGTTATGGTGTAGGTGCAGTGATCTCCCACATAATGAATGACGGACAGGAAAAGCCTATTGCTTTTGCAACCCGCACCCTGTCAACGAGTGAACGCAATTATGCACAGATAGAAAAGGAAGCGCTCAGCATCGTGTTCGGAATCAAGAAATTCCATCAGTTTCTTCTCGGCAGACCATTCACCCTAGTGACTGATCACAAGCCACTACTAGTGATACTTGGTCCCAAGTCAGCTATACCTTCAATGGCGGCATCAAGGATGCGGCGTTGGGCAATTTTGCTGTCCCAGTATGACTACAAGGTTGAGTACAAAAGCTCCAAGTGCAACGCAGTTGCAGATGCGTTGTCCTGGTTGCCCCATGAGAACTCTGACGTGGGAAGTGAGAACTCAATCTACACACTGCAAGTTGTAGATGAAGACTTTCCAGTGACTTCAACAGAAATTGCAGCAGAATCAAAGAAAGACAATGTGCTGAAGTGGGTTTATGAACAGACATTGAACGGATGGACTGAAATCGATAGTGGATTGAACTCAGTTCTGAACTCAGAGCTGAAGCCTTTCCATAATCAACGCCATGAATTATCATGTGAGCACGGATGCATTAAGTGGGGTTACAGAGTGGTTGTACCAGAGTCTTTGAGAAACAAAATTATGAACGAACTTCATGCCGAACATCCTGGCATAGTAAGCATGAAGTCAATTGCCAGAAGTTTTGTGTATTGGCCTGGTATTGACAGTGACATCGAGTCACTGGCGAGCAAATGTAGCGTCTGCCAAAATTGCCAGAGTAAACCACCGAAAACACCACTACAACCCTGGTCATGGCCAAGTAGGCCTTTTCAGAGAGTTCATGTAGATTTTTGCGAAAAGGGTAATGATCACTTTCTGGTGCTGGTAGATAGTCATTCCAAATGGATTGAGGTTAAACATATGGGGTCAAGCACTACTACTGAGCGTACCATAGACGAGTTGAGATCAATTTTTGCATGCCATGGTTTACCGGAAGAACTTGTTTCTGATAACGGGTCTCAGTTTCGTTCAGAACAGTTCAAAGAGTTCATGCAGCAGAATGGTGTAAAACACACACTTGTTCCCCCATACCATCCAGCCTCCAACGGGGCGGCGGAAAGGTCTGTTAGAGTTGTCAAAGACGCTCTCAAGAAACAGGTTTTGCAGGGTAGTTCAAAGCTCAGCATGAAACATCGTTTGGCTAGTTTCTTGCTGAAGAACATAAAACAGTGCAGGAATGGATCCTTCACCCTACAATGCTTGTGCCAAACATGATGCCAAATTAAACTGATCTCATCCTCCTGTACATGATGCTTCTATGTGCTTATCAAAAGTGCTTATTCACCACCATTGTATCAGCTTCCATCGCCACTCTGGTGGCACATTCCAGGTACCCATCACTGTGTTTAAAAAACAAACTTGCCTCACACATCTCCATTAAACTTTCCCCCCTCACCTTACAGCTATACCCTCTTGTGCTGGACACTTCCATTCTGGGGGAGAAAAAGATTCTGACTGTCTATCATATCTATGCCTCATTATTTTATATACTTCTATCAAGTCACCCCTCAACCTCTGTCATTCCAAAGAAACTCAACCAATTAATGAATATGTATCGAAAGGAATACCTTTCTATGTTGCCAAGATTCAGTTAACAAACTACGGGTCAAGTCTGTTCAGATCATCTGTTTATAAACTAAATGTGGTACCCCAAATAATTTATACTAAATTTGATTTGCAAGGAATGCGTCATGGAGTTGCTGTGCCTCGGTCGCCCATGGTTCACAATAAGAGAGTTCGGTATTCTGAAAAACGCAAGGAATCATGGGATTTGTCAAAGGTCACTCGTGATAAACACTCTCGGCAACCGTGCTGCTGCATGCACACAGACCTGCGCCTCATCTGCAACCAGGTTTGAACCCGGGGGGCGGCTGGAGACGTCCGTGGCGACCCCGGAGCAGCAGGCGGCGGCCCCAGGCCCACAGCCAGCGCGGAGAAGCGCCTAGTCCAGCCCAAGCCCGCTCCTACTCCCGAGGAACGTGCTCCCCGACGGGATGTGGACTGCCAGCCGCACCCCCCGCCCCACCCAGCAGCCGCCGACCAACCCCCCCTTGCGCCAGCGAAAGCGGAGCACCAATCCCCGCCAATGACCGGTGCTCGCCCTCCGCCACCACCAAACCTCTCCTTCTGAGTCACAACACCCTCCACCAGCAGGGCCTTGGATGCCTGAGGCAGCTGAGGAAATTCAGAGTCTCTCTGAGGAAATTCAGATTCCCTCTGAGGATCCTTCAGTGCTTCTACTCTGGGGCTGTAGAAAGCATCTTGTCCGGCAACATCACAATCTGGTTTGGGAACAGCTCTGCCCATGACAGGAAGACTCTGCAGAGAGCAGTGCGTTCGGCCAAATGCACTATGGGAACTACACTGGGGGACCCCTACCCAGGGCCATCTTAACGCATGGGCACGATGGGCAGTTGTCTTTAAAACATTTTTTTTTCTCTAACATGTAAATACTGATTCTGTTCTATCCTGTTCTGTTGTTTTTGCACAATCCGCAGGCATTGCCACTTTCATTTCACTGCACATCTTGTATGTGTATGTGACAAATAAAGTTGACTTGAAGACTACAACCAGCTCCCGTGGAACTGATTGCCGATCCCAGTTCCGACTGACTCACTGTTTGTAATGACTCATGCCCTCCACCGAGGGGGCAAACCGACAACCACTGGACAAGGAGAGAGGTGCAGCCGACGGACCTCGGCCCACCGGAGCTGAGCTGGAGCCAGCGCCAGCGCCCCCCCCCCAATGGTGGTTCGGCAGTGCTTGCGACGCCGGAGACCCGGGTTCGATTCTGGCTGCAATGAGGCGCAGGACTGTGTGCATGCGCCGGCACGGTTGCCGAGAGTGTTTATCGCGAGTGACCTATGACCTGGGCATGCGCAGTCAGAATAGGGGGTTGCACGTAAGGTCATCGGGTCAAAGGGCATGATGCACGGAGCAGCTCAATCCATGAGGAGGACATGGCTGCCTCTGCATACACTGTTAACACACGAAACGCGTACTTTCTTACGTTAAAAAACGCTGAAATGGTCAATTTTTGCGCTGTAAAAAATTGTGGGTGCTGTCATTGAAAGCGGGAAGGTATCAGGTTTAAACTGGTGTTGTCGCATGGTGTATCCGCGACTAATAGCTGCATTCATTGTCGTGTCCAGACAGCACCATCTCGATAAGCCTTCTCTATATAACGCAAACTCAAACTCAGAACAATTTGATTGCAATATTATGGGGTTCTTTTTTTGGGTGACTGGGCGCTCTGAACCAAATGCTCTAGTATCTTTGCTCTGAACCCGAGCACCAAGGTGTAAACGGCCGAAGGAGCGCATCCCTCGGGACAGCCCCCACTCTCCCCCCCTGGGGTCAGCGCCGTCCGGCCACGGTCGCCCTCTGCCCCGTCTCCCCCTGTGGGCCACACTGTCATGGGCTGTGGGTCGGCAGTGCCCACACACGGGGCCGGGTGAAGTGGGGGTGCGGCTCTGGGCAACGTCAGCTGCAGCAGAGTTGGGGACGGTCTGCTCGCTCCGCCCTCCCAGAGTCACTGACCGCACTGCACCGGCACCTTGACCTCCTTCTTCCCCCCCTCCCCTCCGACCTCTTCCTCCCCCCGACCTCCTCCCCCCCCCGACCTCCTCCTCTCCCCCCCCTCCCCCACTCCCGGCTGCGGGGATAGACAGCCCCGGGTCCGCGAGTGTGCAACCAGTCTGGATGCTGGGACAGAAGAAGGGCCCGCTGTGCTGGCTGCTGGCAGTAAATGCTTACCTGCAGTTCATCGCGTGTACTCCAGTTGGCGTTGCGTGGCAACAGTACGGGTCACGGGTCGTAACCTCGACTGCTGTGCAGCCTCCCTATACCGAACTCGCTTATAGATTTGAAACCACAGCCAAAATGAGCACAATATTGTATGTTAAAGTAACTGCTAGGTAGAAATCAAAGGTTCCTTCAGGCATAGAAACTCGGAAGCCTCTGTGGCACAACAAATGTTAACCAAGATTCTGAACTGAATGTTAAGTACCTCATCTACTGCACCCCGTCCTGATATGGCCTCCTTTACATCGACGAGACCAAGTGTAGACTAGCTGACGGTTTAGCAGACACGTCTTAACCATCTTAACTTCCAGTTCCCAAATTGACCTTTCTGTCCTGGGCTTCCACTATTACCAGAAATAAGCCACACATAAACTGGAGGAAGAGCACCTTGTATTCCACTTGGGCAGCTTACAACCCGATGATTTGAACATTGGATTCTTCAGTTTTAAGTAACTAACCAACAATCCCTGAACCTACCCCTTTTGTTTTTACCCCTCTCCTTCTTGTGCCCCACCTGGATTTGCACCCATTTCTCCTGTCTTGCTTCCTCTTGTTTTCTCACAGCCTTTTGTCTTTTCATCTCAAGCCTTTGTCCATCTAAGTGTCAATATCTGCCAATCCCAGGGCCGGATTTAGATGAAGAGAGGCCCTAAGCTGTTCCATTTGTGAGGCCCCTCCAAATCCCCCACCCCCACGACTAGAGGAAGATGGTCCACCAGATTGACACCGATTTGCAGCCGAGCGTGGCCAATGAGATAAGGGGCTGGAAAGCTGCGCTTATTTATTTATTTATTTATTGCCAATGCTAGTGTCGAGTTATTGGCTTAAAACACTATTATTCTGAAATGGAGGGGAAGGAAAATTACTGAAGGGTTGTTTAGAGACTACAGTGCGTTGTGACAGCATATGTAAGAAAGGCCTATGACAGTGTCAAAAATATTATACACCTTGCAGGGCTCTCACTTAATTTTTTTTCTCTGTTGTCAGCCGGGCAACCGTGGCAGCTTTTTAAGTTGCCAAATGACAATTTAGGTGGTCATTTAAGACAGCTTGCATGACGCGTGCGATAATGTGCTCGGACGAAGTGCGTAGTTACCAATCAGAATTATGCTCAATGAAGCATTCATATATTATTTCTGCTTAAAATAAAGTCACAAATTAAACATATTCACCAATCAAGACATGATATATACCACAATGACATGCAGCAAAATTATAATACAGTATCTCAACTCTTTTTACACATTGCAATTAATGGAATTTCTATTATTTCTTTCCACTTCCAAACAAAAATGTGGTTGGATTATTCAGCGTATGATCAACCTCGGTGAGACCAAGCGCTGGCTTGGCGATCGCTTCGCACAACACCTCCACTCAGTTCGCAATAACCAACCTGATCCCCCGGTGGCTCAACACTTCAACTCCCCTTCCCATTCCGAATCCGACCTTTCTGTCCTGGGCCTCCTCCATGGCCAGAGTCAGGCCCACCGCATATTGGAGGAGCAGCACCTCATATTTGCTTGGGTAGTTTACACCCCAGCGGTATGAACATTGGCTTCTCTAATTTCAGGTAGTCCTTGCTTTCTCCCTCCTTTCCCTCCCATTCCCAGCTCTCCCACAGCCTACTGTCTCCACCTCTTCCTTTCTTTTTCAGGTCCCCCCCCCCCGACATCAATCTGAAGAAGGGTCTCGATCCGAAACGTCGTCTATTCCTTCGTTCCATAGATGCTGCCTTACCCGCTGATTTTCTCCAGCTTTTCTGTCTACCAATGGGATCCCACCACTGGCCACATCTTCCCATCTCCTCCCCTGTTGGCTTTCCGCAGAGACCTCTCCCTCCGTAACTCCCTGGTCAATTCGTCCCTTCCCACCCAAACCACCCCCTCTCCTGGCACTTTCCCTTGCATCGCAGGAAATGTCACACTTGTCGCTTTACCTCCCCCCTTGACTCCATTCAAGGACCCAAGCAGTCTTTCCAGGTGCGGCAGAAGTTCACCTGCACCTCCTCCAACCTCATCTATTGCATCCACTGCTCTAGGTGTCAACTGCTCTACATCGGTGAGACCAAGCGTAGGCTTGGCGATCGCTTCGCCCAACACCTCCGCTCGGTCTGCAATAACCAACCTGATATCCCGGTGGCTCAGCACTTCAACTCCCCCTCCCATTCCGAATCCGACCTTTCTGTCCTGGGCCTCTTCCATGGCCTAGAGTGAGGCCCACCGTAAATTGGAGGAGCAGCACCTCATATTTCGCTTGGGCAGTTTACACCACAGCGGTATGAAGATTGACTTCTTCAATTTCAGGTAATCCCTGCTTTTCCTCCCCTTCCCAGCTCTCCCTCAGCCCACTGTCTCCACCTCTTCCTTTCTTCTTCCCGTCTCCCCCACCCTCATATCAGTCTGAAGAAGGGTCTCGACCCGAAATGTCGCCTATTTCCTTCGCTCCATAGATGCTGCCTCACCCGCTGAGTTTCTCCAGCATTCTTGTCTACCCATTCACACAAGTTCTGTTATCCCACTTTCCTCACCCACTCCCTACACATGGGCAATTTTACAGAGACAAGTTAACCTACAAAGCCAATGCGTCTTTGGGATGTGGGAGGAAACCCACACGCTTGCAGGGGGAATGTGCAAATTCAACACAGACAGTGTCCGAGGACAGGATCGAACACAGATCTCTGGCGTGTGAGGCAGCAAGTCCACCAGCTGTGCCACTATATTTTGTTTTCCAACACACAAAAAATTATACGTTGATAACTTTGGTTACTAAAAAAAAGAAAATATCCATTTTCAGTTTTAAATCTCCAAGTGACGATATGTCCCCCTTTACAGCTACTGTTTGTTTTAATTAAGTTCAAGACTATGGGGCAGTACATTGGCCATAAAGTTGCTGCCTAAAAGTGCCAGAGGCCCGGAATTGATCCTGAATATGGGTGCTGTCTGTATGGAGTTTGCTCCTTTTCTCTTTGATCGCATGGGTTTTCTCCGGGTGCTCTTGTTTCCTTCCACATTCCAAAGGTGTGCAGGAACCTATTTCAGACCCAACCCAAAACATAATATTTTCCTTTTGTCGAGAGATTCTGTCTGACCTGTTGAGTTACTCCAGCTTTTTGTGTCTATCTTCAGTTGAAACCAGCATCTGCAGTTCCTTCCTACACACATGATACTATACGATAGAACTTTATTAATCCTAGGAGGGAAATTGTGTATGTGTGTGTGTGTGTGGGTATATATATTACACACACACACACACACACACACACACACACACACACACACACACACACACACACACACACACACACACACACACACACACACACAGTTATATATTCATAAATAAATATACAACGTTTTGTTTTCTCGTTTATAACATTGTTTACAGAGTACTATGTTTACATATTCTGTTGTGCTGCTGCAAGTAGGGATTTCATTGTTCTAACTGGGGCGTGAGAGAATAAAACACTCTTGACTTACTCCGCTAATGTGTGGGATAGAACTAGTGTACAGGTGATCAGTGGTCGGCGTGAACTCGGTGGGCTGAAGGGCCTGTTTCCACGCTGTATCTTTAAATTAAACTAAAAACATTAAAACCAGAGGGAGTCTAAAGAAGGGTCTCTACACGAAACGTCACCCAATTTCTTTTATCCAGAGTTGCTGGCTACTCCATGGAGTTCCCCCGCACAATTAAAGCATGGAGTAGTCTTCACCCTACCATAGTTACCCAACCAGACGCAACTAAATTTAAGGTACCTCTTTTTTCCCCAAGAACCCTTTTTTGCTTAAGTCCGAGTCAAGAGAGTTTTATTGTCATGTGTCCCAGATAGGACAATGAAATTCTTGCTTGCTGCAGCACAACAGAATATGTAAACATAATACAGAACTAAAGATAAAAGTTAAGTGTTTTTATATACTAAAAGACCATATATATACACAATAAATAAACACATAAAATGCAATAGGCTGTTATTGTTCAGCCCTCCACTACCTCCAGTTTAAATTCCATTTAGAATATTTATGGAGGACCAGGAAACCAGAAGCAAGAGTTACTCCAGGGGGTTACTCCAGATCCAGGGTCAGGGAGTGATTCTGCGTTGGTTTTCAGCGGTCGCGGCGAGGTGGCGACCGGACAGCAATGGCGGCCAGATCTCCCACAATTCAAAGCGAGGGAAAAAGTGCCCAGCGCCGACCAGTTGCCGTGGCAGTGAGCATGCGCAGGGTGGTCGATGTTGTGCTGGCCGTGGTTGTGCGCATGTGCAGGGGGAGTATATGTGCTGGCCGTAGCAGTGCGCATGTGCAAGGCAGCCTGCCGTGCCGGCGGATGAGGAGGGAGCGGAGACCTTAGACGGAGAGTGACAGACAGAGAGAGAGAGAGATAGAGAGGGGGGCCCGCCCAGAGTTGAACGGCAGGTGTCCTGCCTTGGCCGGAGGACACCTAGATTTCGAGGCCCTAGGCTTCAGCCTAGTGGTAAATCCGGCTCTGAGAGGCCCCCCTAGATCTCGAGGCCCTAAGCTTAAGCTCGTCTGTCTTTTTATTTTTTTATTTTTGTCTAGTTAAATGTAGTTGTTTGTGTTTTTTTATATTGTTTTTAACTGTGTATATGTGGGGGGGAGGGGGAAACTTAAAAAAATCTCTTCCCTGTATGGAGGACCCAACCTTTCTCTGTCGGGTCTCTGTTGTCATTGGGGCCTAGCACCGTGGAGCGGCCTCCAACCGGAACGACCTGGGGCTCCAGTCGCGGAGCCTGCGGCCTACTCACCATCGTGGAGCTGGCCGAGTTCGGAGCGTGGAGAGCTGCGGTGACGCGCGGCTGTGACCCGACCCCGGAGATTCGGGGGCTCCAGCCGCAGGTCTGGTGGACGGTGACATCGGGAGTTCGCGGGTCCCTGGTGGGAGACCGCTTTTCGGGGCTCCCGCAACGGCAACTTCTCCCGCCCGAGTTGCAGGGTTGAAGATGACTTGGAGCTGGGTCTAAAATCGCCCGGCGCGGCTTTAATGGCTGCGGGACTTGCTAGCGCTACCGGGGACTCCAACATCCAGACCCGGAGGGCGGCCTTGCATCGCCCGGCGCGGCTTTAATAGCCGCGGGACTTATTTTCCATCGCCCGCCGGGGGCTCTGACTCTGACATCGGGAGGAGAATGGGGAATGCAGGGGAGAGATAAGACTTTGCCTTCCATCACAGCGAGGAGGAGATTCGCTGTGATGGATGTTTGTGTAAATTGTGTTGTGTCTTGGTTCTTTTTACTTGTTTGTATGACTTCAGAAACCAAATTTCGTTTGAACCTCATTTGAGGTTCAAATGACAATAAATAGTATTGTATTGTATTGTATTGTATTATACGTAAATCCGGCCCTGGCCAATCCCCTCACCCGTACACACGTGTGTCTTGCCTGGGTTTGTCCTACCCCACCTCTCTTCCACCTTTCTCCCCCCCCAGGGGAGAATGATGCGGGCCGGGGGCGGCTAAATTGCAGGGGTCGGACATGGCAGCAGCAGCAGGCGTAGCCTGGAAGCGGCCAGGGAGGTGGTGTACACCAAAGATGCTCCTCTAGTATCTTTGGTGTACACTGGGGGTGGCGAAGACAGTCTGCGGTAGGTCCGACTACGATAACTGAAATCAGTTATAAAGAGAGGATAGACACTAAATGCTGGAGTGACTGTAGGTCAGGCAGTATCTCAAGAGAAAAAGAACAGGTGACATTTTGGGTCAGAACCCTTCTTTAGACTGAAAGTTAGAGGGGATTGGGGGCGGTAAGAGAACATATCGGGGCAGGGAACAGATTAGCTCTGGAAGGGTGGGCCCATGTTGGCTGGGGAAAAAAAGTGATAACTAGAGGGATACAAGGATGCAACCAGTGGAACTGGTAGATTTAACCAGGTGGGGGAGGGAATCACTTGAAATTAGAGAAATCAACGCTCAGAGCGCTGGCTTGTAAGCTGCCCACGTTGTATGCATTATAAAGGGATCCGTTACAAGGAGAGTTTACTAGTTTCATGCAGACAAGGGGTGTGGATGGTTGAATCTCAGCATATGACAATGATCCAATGATAGACACAAATGCTGGAGTAACTCAGCGGGTCAGGCAGCATTTGTGGAGAAAAGGGTTGAGTGAAGTTCACCATGGGGGTGCGCTCCAGGCTGTCAGTCACCGCCGCGGAGCCCCGCCTCGCGGCCATGGCGACGTCACATCCGGTCGCGGCACCAACTGCCAGAGAGCCTGCACGCGGCCGTCAGTTGGAGGTGGCGGGAGATCCGCGTCCATCTTCAGCGGCCCGGCCGCCGCTGCATCAGGTACATGGCTCCCCGCAAGGTCGCCGCTGCACCAGGTACATGGCCCCCCGCATGGTCGCCGCTGCACCGGGTACATGGCCCCCCGCATAGCCGCCGCTGCACGGGGTACCCGGCCCCCCGCATGGTCGCCGCTGCACGGGGTACCCGGCCCCCCGCATGGCCGCCGCTGCACCGGTTACATGGCCCCCCGCATGGTCGCCGCTACAAGGGGTACCCGGCCCCGCGACCCGTCTGCCGCTACATCAGGTACCCCGCCCCCGCATGGCCGCCGCTGCACCGGTTACATGGCCCCCCCGCATGGCCGCTGTTACACCAGGTATCCGGCCCCCAGCATGGTCGCCGCTACACCAGGTATCCTGTACTTTCTCGATCAGTACGGGTGTCAGGGGTTATGGGGAGAAGGCAGGAGAATGGGTTAGGTGGGAGAGATAGATCAGCCATGGTTGAATGGCGGAGTAGACTTGAGTGGCCTAATTCTACTCCTATTCCTTATGACCCCGGCCGGCGGCATGGTCCCCGGGTACCCGCGGCATAGCCGCCACCGCCGCCGCAACCACCCCGGGTGCCTCGTCTTCCGGGCGGCGCCACTGCTGGCCCGCATTTCAGCCCTACTCGCGGCTACTGGGTAAGGGCTGGAGCGGGGCCGCACCGCCGCTCTCCCGGGCCGGCGTTGGGATACACCGGCCTCCGACTCCTCTGCACCCCGGGTGGGGGAGATCATGATGTTGAGCAGTGATGGCCGCCGCGGGTGGGTTGGGGAGCGTGGCCGGCCGGGCGGGTCGCTCCCTGGCTTGGGTAGCGTTGAGCAATTACATGGTCGTGGAGGAGGGGAACGGGCGGCGCCGCCACGTGGAGTGGAGAACCGGCGGCCGGCACCTGGTGGGGGAGGGGTTGGTGGCGGCGTTGAACAGTTGCATGGTCGCCGTTTGCGGGTGGAGGAGGAGGTGAGATGCTCGGCTGTCTCCATGTTGTCAGCGACAGATGCGCCCTGGGTTCCCAGCCACTGTTTCTGTAAACGGCATGACCATCATTCAAGTGTCTCAAAATAACCAATTACCGAAGAGCTCGGCGACTCGGGCAGCACCGGTGGAGGAAATGTTCAGGCGACTTTTCAATTTGAAGAAAGATTCCAACCCTGAAACATGTATCCATTCGATTCACAGATGCTGTTTTGTAACAGCATTATGTGTTTTGACCAAGTTTCCTGTATTTGCAGTCTTGTATCTCCTAATGTCTGTCTTCCTGACCAGGTCTCCTACGCCAATCTTTTAGCCAGAGGGCAAAAGAGACAGTGCTGCCCTCCTTGCCAGTAAATCTCCAGATTGTGTGGAGATAGTTGAAGTATGGGACAGTTTGGAAACTTACATACAGGGATGTATTGCCAATGTAGTTGGTAAACCAAAAAAAAAGTTTTCAATGGAAATTTATCTTACAGAATAACAGTACAAAATTCAGATAACCCAATGATTAAAAATTCTCACGACACCTTGAGTTATCCTTTTTACTAAGGAGAAGACTACTTGTCCTGCAATTATGAGGGTTGTCTGTTTTCATTAACCCTGTTCATGTATACTGCAATAATGCTAAATATATTTGTTTGATTTCCTCATGTAAGAAGATGGAAATAAATTGGCTATCCTGTGCTTGTCTGCCTCAGTTGACAGCAATCCACTTGTTACCTGTACCTGGGACCAGCCTCAAAGATAACAACACAATATGTTAGATAACCAATTGGCTATCCATTCAGTCACGATGAATTAATATCTTGAAAGGAAAACATTTGTGATGGGTTAATTGTGTTTTCTTTTATTTCCACAGGAATCCTGAGATGCAAACCAAATTGTTACCATTTAAGAAAATACCGTTAAAAGGTGAGGTATGTGTCCCACACCTTAAATGTGAATATTTTGCACTACTATCCTAAACTTTTTGTTTATTTTAGTCCCCGGTATGACTATCTGTGGCGATTTTGCCTCGTCTAGACACAAGATCGTGAGCGATCAGAATTAGGCCATTCAGCCCATCAAATCTACTCCGCCATTCAATCATGGCTAATCTATCTCTCCTTCCTCACTGGATTTTCCTGCCTTCTCCCCATAATTTCTGACACCCGTACTAATCAAACCAGCCCTGTTGGAAAGTCTACTTTTGGCTTCAATGCAAATAAAATGAATAAGATGATGAAAGTACATGTCTGATGATTAGAACTTTTACCACTGCTGTTCACATCATGATTTTCTGTGATTATATTGTAAAAATGAGGACATGTTTTCAAGGAGAACAAATAATTAGTTCTCTGTTTAAGATGGTTATGGACTTTCAATGTTGGCTTTGATGTGTTGCAGAGCACGATGGTGATTGGATTGATCCCAAACTGGTTTAAGTGAAGTCACTTATAAAGGTATGTGCTCTTACTGCCCTTGCCGTTTCATCAGGAATTGGCTGACTTGTGTTTTGATTTGGCCAATATTTGAAATAACTACTCGACTGTTGGCTGTGATGAGTCTCATATGCCTTTCTGAGCTCATAGCTGCTGAAACATCAGAGGCTGTTACTGAGCTAACTTTGTGTAAATTAAAATAATCTGATATTTTTAAGGCAATTATTGTGGAAGTCATATGTTTGGTGGCCTTCGTACTTTCATAAAATATATGGTGACAAAGGGTGTAGAAATCGGGAGGTGGAACTGGGCAAAGTGGTGAAGACGGTATACAACAATATTGGTGAAAAATGCTCTTTGATCTGTCATGGTTGATTAAACTATATATGCGTATTTAACTTTTAAGGTGAAGCAGGGGATAATATTGAAGAACAAAGGAACAACAGGTGCTGATTTACAAAAAAAGACGCAGCATGCTGGAGTAGCTTAATAGGCGGGATAGAATCTCTGGAGAACGTGGAAAGGTGACATTTCAAATTGGTGCCCTTTTTCAGACCTTCAGATCGGGGTTTGAAGAATGGTTGTGACCCTAAACCTCGCCTGTCCAAGTTCTCCAGAGATGCTGCCTGACCCATTTGTGTTACTCTAGCAATCTGTCTTTTTTCAGGGGATATTATTGTTCACTAGATAATAGTTTGCAGTCTACATTGGCATGCATTTAAGCAAACATCCACTGGCATACTATGGTAATAATTATGTGGTGTGGTTGACATTGGAGCAGTCTTTCCATTTTTATTGCAGGTTGATCCACTATGGTCACTGTCCTGACCCGGTCTGTTAATCAGGTAATTGAGTCCACTTATTGTTATCTTTATTGTGTGATACTCAGTTGAATGATGGAAATGTTCAGGACTGTCCCATTGATTATAATATCACTAACTACCCAGCTGACCTTGTAAGACAATTATTTTAAGAGAAGAGCAAAGTTACTTGGTTGCTGTGGGTGAGGTGGTGGTGGGGGGTGGGGGGGGGGGGTGGAAGGAGACCGCCGGCACAGCGTGGCAATATCTGGAGGGGGGAGGGGGTGTTGAGCAGCTACATGCCCGTCGTGTGTGGTAGTGGATGAGGAGGAGAGGAGGGGGCGCCACATGGCCGCACGTTTATTGAGGGGGGAGAAGAGAAGGTGCTCAGCTGTCCCATGTGGTCAGTGAGAGATGCTCCTCGGGTTCTTTGCCTCTGTTTCAATTAATGTAAACGTTTACAAGTCTGGCTCTGCAAGCGGTGTGACCACCATTCAAGTGCCTCAAAGACCAAGCACCGAAGAACTCGGCGACTGACAGCACCTGTGGAGGAAATGGTTAGACAACCTTTCAATTTGAAGAAGGATTCCAACCCTGAAACATCACCTATCCATTCACTCCACAGATGCTGTTGCCTGACTCGCTCTTTTGCAACAGCACTGTGTTTTGACCAAGTTTCCTGTATTTGCAGTCTTGTATCTCCTAATGTCAGTCTTCCTGACCAGGTCTCCTACGCCAATCTTTTAGCCAGAGAGCAAAAGAGACAGTGCTGCCCTCCTTGCCAGTAAATCTCCAGATTGTGTGGAGATAGTTGAAGTATGGGACAGTTTGGAGACTTACATACAGGTGTGTATTGCCAATGTAGTTGGTAAACCAAAAAAAAAGTTTTCAATGGAAATTTATCTTACAGAATAACAGTACAAAATTCAGATAACCCAATGATTAAAAATTCTCACGACACCTTGAGTTATCCTTTTTACTAAGGAGAAGACTACTTGTCCTGCAATTATGAGGGTTGTCTGTTTTCATTAACCGATATATACTGCAATAATGCTAAATTTATTTGTTTGGTTTCCTCATGTAGGAAGATGGAAATAAATTAGCCATCCTGTGTTTGTCTGCCTCAGTTGACAGCAATCCACTTGTTGCCTGTAGCTGGGACCAGCCTCAAAGGTAGCAACACAATATTTTAGATAACCAATTGGCTATCCATTCAGTCACGATGAATTAATATCTTGAAAGGAAAACATTTGTGATTGTGTTTTCTTTTATTTTCATTTAAATCTTTTTATTTGAATTTCACAGCAATTTGCATACATACTATGATAACAGACAGTGACAGTCAAGGCATAATTGTGCAACAGTATGTAAGCGACCCTCAAAGCCCTTACCCTTACCCACCTTCAACCCACCCGAATCAGGTCGGAACCAAACGGGGACAAACAACACTCGCATACATACACATCCACACAAATATGGTAAGATAAACGAAACAAAAAGCACTAAATAAAAAATAAAAATTTGGGGTCACTAATAACAGTAAATAAGTAAGTAATTTAAATAAATAAGTTTGGGGAGGGGGTGGTTAAGGGGAGAGCTGCTGCAGTAGAGCAAAACAATGGTGGAGAACGCTCAGTCCTCTTCCGAGTCTGGGGACAAGTTGAGGGAGTTAACAAGTTCCAAGAAAGGGTTCCATGTATCTAGGAATGTCTTGGTAGAGCCTTTGAGAGAGAACCTAAGTCTTTCAAGCTTTAAATTGTAAAGCACCTCCTTAATCCAACGGGCGTGTGTCGGGGGACAGGTGAGCCTCCAGTTAAGCAAGATCAGTCTCCGGGCTAACAAGGTTGTAAAAGCTAGGAACCGTTTCATTGCAACAGAGAGGTTGGTGTTGGGAGGGGTACCGAAAATGGCTGACATTGGGTTTGGAGGAATAGTCTGGCCGTAGGCTCTGCTTATCAAGTCGAAAGCACTCCTCCAAAAGGCTGCTAGCTTAGGGCAAGACCAAAACATATGGCTATGGTTGGCAGGGGATTGATTACATCTGTTGCAGGTGTCCCTAACAGCGGGGTAAATTCTAGATAATCTTGCATTTGTGTAGTGGACTTTGTGAAGGACTTTGCATTGGATTAGGCCATGACGGGCACATATGGAGGAAGAATGGATCAAATCCAAGGCAGAGTCCCATTGCTGGTCTGTTAGTTTCGTATTCAGCTCACCCTCCCACACAGCTTTTAATGAGGTATGAGGTTTCAATATAACCGACCCTTGCAAGTTATACAAAATAGAGATGCATTTCTTCCGGTTGGGATCTAGAGCTAAGAGGGTTTCAGGGGGGCGATTTGGGAAATGGGGGAATGTCTTCTTCACAAAATCCCTAATCTGGAAAAAACGAAAAAGGTGGGAGTTTGGGAGGCTGTAGTTGGACGAGAGCTCCGCAAAGGACGAAAAGATGCCATCCTTGTATAGGTTTTTGATACTACTGAAACCGTTGCTATGCCAGGTTTTGAATGCGTGGTCTGTACTTGAAGGTTTAAAGATGTGATTTTTAAGCAGTGGGGTCAAGATGGAAGGGCCTTGTAAACCAAAGTTTTTCCTGAGTTGACTCCATATCTTGAGCGAGAGGGACGGAATTGGGCCTGCACCCACAGATGTTATAGGAAGGGGGAGTTGGGAGCATAGGACAGACCGCAACGGGAGACGTGAACTCGCCTTTTCCATGTGTACCCAGGTCGGTAGGTGGTCACAATCATCATTCATCCAATACAGGAGTTTTTGCAAGTTAGCTGCCCAATAGTATCACCTAAAGTCAGGAAGTGCCAAACCGCTGTCACTCTTAGGAGACCGCAGTATCGCCTTTCGGATTCTAGCCGGTTTGCTACCCCATAAAAATTTAGATATTGTCCTTTCTAATTTATCAAAAAAGATTTAGTGATAAATATAGGGACGTGCTGGAAAAGATACAGGAATTTGGGTAGGACGACCATCTTGACCAGATTTATCCGGCCCACGAGGGATAGCGGTAAATCTGACCAGCGGTCAAAATCTCTTTCGGCTTTCTCAACCAGAGGCAGAAAGTTTGTGCGGAACATATCAGATAAGGGTGCTGTGATAAAAACGCCGAGATAGCGAAACCCGTCCTCTGCCCATTTGAATGAGGTTAAAGAGCGAGGGAGCTGCTTAGCCAATGAGTTAATCGGTAATAGCTCACTCTTTTGGTAGTTAAGTTTATAACCAGAATACGCACCAAACCGTTCTAAAATATTCGTAATCACAGGGAGAGAACTGACTGGGTTCGAGATGTACAGGAGCAGGTCATCCGCATACAATGAGACTTTATGAGTTGTGTCGAACCGTGTAATACCATTAAAGCCCTTTTCTTTTATTTTCACAGGAATCCTGAGATGCAAACCAAATTGTTACCGTTTAAGAACATACCATTTAACGGCGAGGTATGCGTCCCACACCTTAAATGTGAATATTTTGCACTACTATCCTAATCTATTTGTTTATTTTAGTCCCCATTACGACTATCTGGCGGTTTTGCCTCGTCTAGTCATATCATGAGTGATAGGAGTAAAATTGGACCATTCGGCCCATCAAGCCTACTCCGTCATTCACTCACGGCTGATCTACTTCCTAACCCCATTTTCCTGCCTTCTCCCCATAATCTCTGACACCCGTACTAATCAAACCAGTCCTGTTGGAAATTCTACTTTTGGCTTCAGTGCAAATAAAATTAATAAGATGAATGTACATGTCTGATGATTAGAACTTTTACCACTGCTGTTCACATCATGATTTTCTATGATTATATTGTAAAACTGAGGACATGTTTTAAAGGAGAACAAATAATTAGTTCTCTGTTTAAGGTGGTTATGGACTTTCAATGTTGGCTTTGATGTGTTGCAGAGCACGATTGGTGATTGGATTGATCCCAAACTGGTTTAAGTCAAGTCACTTATAAAGGTATGTGCTCTTACTGCCCTTGCCGTTTCATCAGGAATTGGCTGACTTCGTTTTGATTTGGCCAATATTTGTAATAACTACTCGACTGTTGGCTGTGATGAGTCTCATATGCCTTTCTGAGCTCATATCTGCTGAAACATCAGAGGCTGTTACTGAGCTAACTTTGTGTAACTTAAAATAATCTGATATTTTTAAGGCAATTATTGTGGAAGTCATATGTTTTGGTGGCCTTCATACTTTCATAAGATATATGGTGACAAAGGGTGTAGAACTGGGCAAAGTGGTGAAGACGGTATACAACAATATTGGAAAAAGAATGCTCTTTGATTTGTCATGGTTGATTAGACTATATATGTGTATTTAACGTTTAAGGTGAAGTGGGATAATATTGAAGAACAAAGGAACAACGGGTGCTGATTTACAAAAAAAAAGACAGCATGCTGGAGTAGTTCAATAGGCGGGATAGAATCTCTGGAGAACGTGGATATGTGACATTTCAAATTGGGACCCTTCTTCAGACCTTCAGATTGGGGTTTGAAGAATGGTTGTGACATTAAACCTCGCCTTCCAAGTTCTCCAGAGATGCTGCCTGGCCCATTTGAGTTACCTAGCAATCTGTCTTTTTTCAGGGGATATTATTGTTCACCAGATAATAGTTTGCAGTCTACATTGGCATGCATTTAAGCAAACGTATCCACTGGCATACTATGGTAATAAATATGTGGTGTGGTTGACATTGGAGCAGTCTTTCCATTTTTATTGCAGGTTGAGCCACTATGGTCACTGTCCTGACCCGGTCTGTTAATCAGGTAATCGAGTCCACTTATTGTTATCTTTATTGTGTGATACTCAATTGAGTGATGGAAATGTTCAGGACTGTCCCATTGATTATAATATATCAATAACTACCCAGCTGGCCTTGTAAGGCACTTTTAAGAGAAGAGCAAAGTTACTTGGCTGCTGTGGGTGGGGTGGGGGGGGGGGGGGGGGGAAAGAAGACCACCAGCGCAGCATACAGCATCTGTAGGGGGGGGACGGGGGTGTTGAGCAGTTACATGCCCCTCGTGTGACTTCACTTTGGAGAGGAGGGGGCGTATTGAGGGGGGAGAGAAGGTGCTCAGCTGTCCCCATGTGATCAGTGAGAGATGCTCCTTGGGTTCCCAGCCTCTGTTTCAATTAATGCGAACGTTTATAAGTCTGGCTCTGCAAGCGGTGTGACCACCATTCAAGTGCCTCAAAGACCAAGCACCGAAGAGCTCGACGACTGGCAGCACCTGTGGAAGAAATAGTTAGGCGACCTTTCAATTTGAAGAAGGATTCCAACCCTGAAACGTCACCTATCTATGCTTCTTGAAACATATAAGATTATTAAGGGATTGGACACGCTAGAGGCAGGAAACGTGTTCCCGATGTTGGGGGAGTCCAGAACCAGGGGCCACAGTTTCAGAATAAGGGGAAGGCCATTTAGAACGGAGATGAGGAAAAACGTTTTCACCCAGAGAGGTGTGAATCTGTGGAATTCTCTGCCTCAGAAGGCAGTGGAGGCCAATTCTCTGGATGCTTTCAAGAGAGTTAGAGCTCTTAAAGATAGCAGAGACAAGGGATATGGTGAGAAGGCAGGAATGGGGTACTGATTGTGGATGATCAGCCATGATCACAGCGAATGGTGGTGCTGGCTCGAAGGGCCTAATGGCCTACCCTGCACCTATTGTCACTCCACAGATGCTGCCTGACCCACTCTTTTACTGCAGCATTTTGTGTTTTGCCCAAGATTCCAGTGTCAGTCTCTTGTGTCTCGTAACGTCTGTCTTGCTGAATAGGTCTTTCCTGCCAATCTGTCCAGAAGCTCTTTGCCAATAATCCCCAGATTCTATGAAGATGGTTGAACTATGGAGCAGTTTTGAAACTTGCCATTTGTTTGTAATATCAAATTTTAAAGTTTTAAGCGGAAATGTATCTAACAGAATATATATTCACTGGAAGGGACATCAAACAGACTTTTGTACAAAACTCAATAGCCCAATGATTAAAAATTCTCACGAATCGTTGAGTTATCCTTTTTACATAGATACATAGAAAATAGGTGCAGGAGTAGGCCATTCGGCCCTTCGAGCCTGCACCGCCATTCAATATGATCATGGCTGATCATCCAACTCAGTATCCCGTACCTGCCTTCTCTCCATACCCCCTGATCCCCTTAGCCACAACGGCCACATCTAACTCCCTCTTAAATATAGCCAATGAACTGGCCTCAACTACCCTCTGTGGCAGAGAGTTCCAGAGATTCACCACTCTGTGTGAAAAAGTTTTTCCTCATCTCGGTCCTAATGGATTTCCCCCTTATCCTTAAGCTGTGACCCCTTGTCCTGGACTTCCCCAACATCGGGAACAATCTTCCTGCCTGTCCAACCCCATAAGAATTTTGTACGTTTCTATAAGGTCCCCTCTCAATCTCCTAAATTCGAGCGAGTATAAGCCAAGTCTATCCAGTCTTTCTTCATATGAAAGTCCTGACATCCCAGGAATCAGTCTGGTGAACCTTCTCTGCACTCCCTCTATGGCTATAATGTCCTTCCTCAGATTTGGAGACCAAAACTGTACGCAATACTCCAGGTGTGGTCTCACCAAGACCCTGTACAACTGCAGTAGAACCTCCCTGCTCCTATACTCATCCTCTTGCTATGAAGGCGAACATACCATTCGCTTTCTTCACTGCCTGCTGCACCTGCATGCCTACTTTCAATGACTGGTGTACCATGACACCCAGGTCTCGCTGCATCTCCCCATTTCCTAATCGGCCACCATTTAGATAATAGTCTGCCTTCCCGTTTTTGCCACCAAAGTGGATAACCTCACATTTATCCACATTATACTGCATCTGCCAAACATTTGCCCACTCACCCAGCCTATCCAAGTCACCTTGCAGTCTCCTAGCATCCTCCTCACAGCTAACACTGCCCCCCAGCTTAGTGTCATCCGCAAACTTGGAGATGTTGCTTTCAATTCCCTCATCCAGATCATTAATATAAATTGTAAATAGCTGGGGTCCCAGCACTGAGCCTTGCGGTACCCCACTAGTCACTGCCTGCCATTGTGAAAAGGACCCGTTTACTCCTACTCTTTGCTTCCTGTTTGCCAGCCAGTTCTCTATCCACATCGATACTGAACCCCCAATACGGTGTGATTTAAGTTTGTATCCTAATCTCTTATGTGGTACCTTGTCGAAAGCCTTCTGAAAGTCCAGATACAACACATCCACTGGTTCTCCCCTATCCACTCTACTGGTTACATCCTCGAAAAATTCTATAAGATTCGTCAGACACGATTTACCTTTCGTAAATCCATGCTGACTTTGTCCAATGATTTCACCACTTTCCAAATGTGCTGCTATCCCATCTTTAATAACTGACTCTAGCAGTTTCCCCCACTACCGATGTTAGACTAACTGGTCTGTAATTCCCCGTTTTCTCTCTCCCTCCCTTCTTAAAAAGTGGGGTTACGTTTGCTACCCTCCAATCCTCAGGAACTACTCCAGAATCTAAAGAGTTTTGAAAAATTATCACTAATGCATCCACTATTTCTGGAGCTACTTCCTTGAGTACTCTGGGATGCAGCCTATCGGCCTTTAATCCATTCAATTTACCCAACACCACTTCCCGACTAACCTGGATTTCACTCAGTTTCTCCATCTCCTTTGACCCGCGGCCCCCTGCTATTTCCGGCAGATTATTTATGTCTTCCTTAGTGAAGACGGAACCAAAGTAGTTATTCAATTGGTCCGCCATATCCTTGTTCCCCATGATCAATTCACCTGTTTCTGACTGCAAGGGACCTACATTTGTTTTAACTAATCTCTTTCTCTTCACATATCTATAAAAACTTTTGCAGTCAGTTTTTATGTTCCCTGCCAGTTTCCTTTCATAATCTATTTTCCCTTTCCTAATTAAGCCCTTTGTCCTCCTCTGCTGGTCTCTGAATTTCTCCCAGTCCTCTGGTATGCTGCTTTTTCTGGCTAATTTGTACGGTTCATCTTTTGCTTTGATACTATCCCTGATTTCCCTTGTTAACCACGGATGCACTACCTTCCCTGATTTATTCTTTTGCCAAACTGGGATGAACAATTTTTGTAGTTCATCCATGCAGTCTTTAAATGCCTTCCATTGCATATCCACCGTCAACCCTTTTAGAACTAATTGCCAGTCAATCTTGGCCAATTCACGTCTCATACCCTCAAAGTTACCTTTCTTTAAGTTCAGAACCGTTGTTTCTGAATTAACAATGTCACTCTCCATCCTAATGAAGAACTCAACCATATTATGGTCACTCTTGCCCAAGGGGGCACGCACAACAAGACTGCTAACTAACCCTTCCTCATTACTCAATACCCAGTCTAGAATAGCCTGCTCTCTCGTTGGTTCCTCTACATGTTGGTTTAGATAACTATCCCGCATATATTCCAAGAAATCCTCTTCCTCAGCACCCCTGCCAATTTGATTCACCCAATCTATATGTAGATTGAAGTCACCCATTATAACTGTTTTGCCTTTGTTGCACGCATTTCTAATTTCCTGTTTGATGCCATCCCCAACTTCACTACTACTGCTAGGTGGCCTGTACACAACACCCACCAGCGTTTTCTGCCCCTTAGTGTTTCGCAGCTCTACCCATACCGATTCCACATCCTCCAAGCTAATGTCCTTCCTTTCCACTGCGTTAATCTCCTCTAACCAGCAACGCTACCCCACCTCCTTTTCCTTTCTCTCTATCCCTCCTGAATATTAAATATTCCTGGATAGCAAAATATCCCTTTTGCTCAGGAGAAGACTACATGTCCTGCAATTATGAGGGTTGTCTGTTTTCATTAATGTTCAACACCCTATGTTGTATACTGCAATAATGCTGAATACATTTGTTTTATTTCCTCATGTAGGAAGATGGAAATACAATGGCCATTCTGTGTTTGTCTGCCTCTTTATAGCAATCCACTTGTTGCCTGTAGCTGGGACCAACCTCAAAGGTAGCAACACAATATTTTGGATAACCAGTTGGATATCCATTAATAACGAACAATCTTGTGATGGGTTAATTGTGTTTTTTTTTTTTTTCTACAGCAGTTCTGAGATAGAAACCATTTTACGAACAAACTAGATTTATATGCAGCTCTCTAGTGGACTGTTAAGGTGAGGTACGTGTCCCACACCTTTAATATGAATGTTTTGCTCTACTATCCTAATATAGTTGTTTATTTTAGTCCCCAGTAGAACAACCTGTGGCGTTTTTGCCTTGTCTAGTCCTGTTGGAAATTCTATTTTTGGCTTCAGTGCTGAAAATGAAATAATTAAGATGACGAGAGTACATGTCTGATGATTAGAACTTTTATTTTAACTGCTGTTCACATCATGATTTTCTGTGATTATGTTGTAAAACTGAGGACGTGTTTTCAAGGAGAACAAATAATTCGTTCTCTGTTTAAGATGATTATGGACTTTCAGTGTTGGCTTTGTGTTGCAGAGAATGATTGGTGATTGGATTGATCCCGGACTGGTTTGAGTCAAGTCACTTATAAAGGTATGTGCTCTTACTGCCTTTGCTGTTTCATCAGGAATTGGCTGACTTGTGTTTTGATTTGGTCAATATTTTAAATAACTACTCGACTGTTGGCAGTGATGAGTCTCGCATGCCTTTCTGAGATCATATCTGCGGAAGCATCAGAGGCTGTTACTGAGCTAACTTCATGTATCTCACTATTCTACACCAAGATGAATTAACAAAATTATCAAATTAACAAATTTAGGCGATTATCATGGAAGCCATATGTTTAGTTAATATTTTCTTAAAATACAAGGTGACATGGGGAGGTGGAACTGGGCGAAGTGGTGAATATAACTTTAATGGACAATTTTGGAGAAAGAATGCTTTTTGATTTGTCATGGTTGATCTAGACTATATATGTATTTAACATGATGAAGCAGGGGATATTATTGTAGAACCAAGGAACAATGGGTGCTGGTTTACAAGGGATGCAACGTGCTGGAGTAGCTCAATGGGTCGGAAAGAATCTCTGGAGAAGATGGATAGGTGATATTTCAGACCGGGGTTGATCTGCCCAGTTAATCCTGTAAGGGGAATGATTATGCATCCATTGAAATGAGGGTACAGTCCAGAGTATTTTGTTCTGGAGGTTGTATATGCAGCTTAACTGAACCTTTACATCTATCTATAATTCAGAGCTGCCAAGTAGTACGAATTTTCCGTATTTTGTACAGAAATGCGATAAGAATACTGATGTACGATTTTGTGTTGTTAAATACGGATTTTAATTACGGAGTTCAATTCAGTCTGAAGAAGGGTCTCGACCAGAAATGTCACCCATTCCTTCTCTCCAGAGTCGCTGCCTGTCCCGCTCCAGGTTTAAACAGAGCGCTGTCAGTTTAACGCTTGGGAATTTAAACGAAGAGCTGTCGGCTGCACGCTGTGGGTTCTAAATATAGCGCTACCGGCTGGAGCGCTATGGGCTTTACACATAGCGCTATGGGTCACAGACTTCAGGGAAATTCTCGTATAACAATCTTTGGAATTCTCTTTGAGCCTTTGATTATTTTTCAGGCAGTGGTAGAATTCTGGATAAGCCTAGTGGTGAAAGGTTACCAGTGGGATTTGCAGTTACATTGGGATTGGCCATGATTTTACAGAATGGTGGGTGGGCACAAGGGGGAGAGAGGGAGGGGTGGGGAGAGAAGGAGGGAGGGAGAAAAAATGGAAGGAGGGAGGGAGATTTACAAAATGGCTTCTACATCATCATCTGGTGCTAAAAGCAGGAAGCAGCCGTTCCAACAGCAGTATACAAAGAGATGGCAATGAATGCACTGTCAAGTAAGGTGCGTAGAAGACATGTCAATTGGTAGCAAAGTTATGCATTCTTGTACTCTTACATGGGTATGACTGCACATAAAAACATTTTTTTCTGCAAAATGGCACAGCGTAAAAATACTGATTTCCTCAGCAAAATACTGATTTTCAGGTACTAGAATACTGAAATGCTCTGACAAAATTTGGCAGCTCATGATTGGCACTTATTTTAAGAGAAGAACAAATTATATTTGCCTATAATCTGGTGAGCAAAGAATCAAGATAGAAATGTGATGATTTGTTCCTTTATTCCTTTAACAATTTCTAAATTGTTTTTGCCATTTCATGGTTCATTGTTGATTCTTAATTTCTTACCTTCACAGACCTTGTTGGCAGCGTGTGATGGTAATCTAATTCGTATCTACCCAGGCTGGACCATATGAAATCACTGTGATGGTAATCTAATTCGTATCTACCCAGGCTGGACCATATGAAATCACTGTGTATCTGTTCTGAGAGAATTGTAGATTAACTGATGAAGTTATGTACGGTATTGTTGAGAGACCAGAAATAAAACAGATGCTTAGATATACTGTGTTTGAAATTTGTTATTTAAATTGGTTGGTTGGTTTAGAACTAGAATCCCATCCCAGGTTCTTATTGAGTTTGTCAATTGTTTCTTGGTGGGGTGGAAAAATCTGAATTCTACCATTCATTTTGCAGCAGTACATCCCTCTGCCTGCTTCTGTACTCTGGCCTACATTGGCTCTTTCTTCATGACAACATCCCTTTGGTCTTACTTATCTACAATTTTGGTTATTTTAACCTTTGAGCAAACCACAAAAATCTATCATATTGCCTCTTGTGTAGCTTTGTCACATTTTCTTAGTCCAGTGTAGTGTTCAGTTGTTTATTGGTGACATGTCATTTGATTCTATATATTTTGCCACTTCACGTTTAAAATCGTTGATGGGGCCCAACGGAAAAATGTTTGCTCCTCACCACTCTGTCTCACCAGAGTCACCTGACCATGCCAGCATTGGTAGAAAAGACAAAGTCCAAATTTTCACAGCAAGCACGACCTTTACTGTGCATAACGTGCAAAATGGGATGGTGTACAGTGATGTGGAAATTAAAACAGGACATCCATGATATACTGTGGACTATCCGTTTCTGTCAAAAAACAAATTATTGGAGGAATTCAGGTAAGGCAGCACCCATGGAGCGTCGACCTGAAAACTTTTCTGTTCATTTTCCTCCACAGATGCTGCCTTGCCTTCTGAATTCCTCCTGCAGTTTGATTTTTGCTCCATATTTTAACATCTGCAGTCTTTTGTGTCCCCAATTTACCACAGCAGAATTGTGCACCACTACATTCTATAATCTCATGACCTGGACTATCCCTCCATTTGTGTTCATCTTTGAAAGTGATATTTTCTTATCTTCTTTGATACAACTCGGTTTTGAAACTTGCAATATATAAAATGGCACTGCAAGCTCGCATACTACATCGTATAGCCAAATGTAGTGCAATAATACATTTAATTCAGAAACTGACGGTAAGAAAAGAATGACCACAATTTTAGCTTCAGCATGTGGTGAGGATTTATATTTTGCTTCCAACTAGTCTGGATCAGCCCTGAAGTCTGGCAATGTTTATACTCAGATTGTTGCTGGAGGGAAATACAGATAACCCAGAATGCTTAACATTCCAAACGCCTGTGTTAATGCTCAACCTCAAGAGAATACTAAATAGTCTAATTCATGACACAAGAGTGCAAAGTTACCATTTTCACAGACTTTCAGCAAACAGACAAGATTAGGATTGAACAAAGAAAAGTGTGTGGGGGAAGGAGGGTGGTGGTAAAACAAATTGTTACAGATCTAATTATAAAATACTAAAATAAGGCATGCTCAGGGAAAGCTGGCAATCCATAAGAAGTTTAAAACAGGATTAATCCTCTGTACATTTAATCCCCTGACTCCTCTGAGTGATGGTCAGAATGAATTGTGTCCAAAATAATCTGCCGTTGATCAGTTAGATAAAATATAAAGGATTAGGACCATTGGAGTACTGAGGCCATAATACTGCAGTGTTTTGAAGGCCACCTGCTCTGCTCTGTCTTCCATCCAAATCCATGTACCCTTCATCCCCTACAGTTCATCCAGTGAACCATCCTCCATAAATTCTTCAATGCAATGCCCAGTCAGCCACATCTTGCCCTCCTCAAGGGACCGTTCCCGTGATGACTCCATTTTACTTTTCCAACAGCCATTCCCCTTCCCAAAGCTACTTCTCATGCAACATAAGGAGATACAACACCTGCCCTTTTACCTTTATCCTTCCCACAAACCAGAGATCCAAACTCTCTTTTCAGGCGAAGCAGTCTTTCAGCAACCTGAAAGTTGGATGATAGCTTGGCATATCTCAGCTGTGTCCCCCACAAGGTGATCCTAGGCTTCCATTTATCGATCATTAAATCGCCATCACATCTCCATTCCAACCTCTCTGTTTTTGGCCATTTAAATTGCCAACAGAGCCCAACTTAAGTTTGACATACAGCATCTCATCTTACAACTGGGCACATTGGAGACGCAGGACTCAACAGTATTCAACAATTTCAGACAGCCTTTCAAAACTGGCCTATTCTGATGAAAGCTCAACAAGTTGTGACCTGAGTTACTCCAGTACTTATATTTTTTAAAACTGTAACATTAACTTTCTTACTCCACTGACGACTTCTGGGTATTTCCAGCATTCTCTTTTAAATTAAATTTCCAGTAACTCCGTGTTTTATCTGCCACAGATCCAATATTGACCTTTCTTGCTCCTTCATTCCTCATTTCCTTCTACTTTTATCTTTTCCAGCTGGATCTGCTGTGAGTAACAAAGATATGCAATCCCATCTAAACTGGCACCAACATCTTTTTGTTTCATTCCACTCTCTTTTTGTCTCAGATCTATCATCTCTCCCCATCAGTTTATCTGCAAATTAAACATATTTGAATTCTCTTTTTTCTTTGGTTTGACAAATGTTATGAACTTGAAACATTAAGCTTAGTGTAAGTGTCATGATTCAAAGGTTACTTTATGGGCATGTGAGAGAATAAATTGCAGGACTATAACGGGGTTGCTTCAATTGGAGCTAGCATGAATTTGATGAGCCAAATGGTTCCCTTTGTATTCTAGGTTGGGGATTAATTCAGAGGTTATAAAATTTTGTGGAAGCAGCATCTATTATTTCAAAACAAGAACAAGTCTTCAGAATATCTGTTCTAATATACAATGAAGGCAGTGATTAATATGGTGATGAATCTGTGCAATTCTTTGCCACAGAAGGCTGTGGAGGCAATGTCAGTAGGTATATTTAAGGCAGAGATAGAAAGATTCATATAGGTGTCAGAGGTTATGGGGAGAAGGCTGGAGAATGGGGTTAGAAGGGAGAGATAGATCAGCCATGATTGAATGGCGGAGTAAACTTGATGGGCCGAAAGGCTTAATTCTACTCTTACCACTTATGATCAGTTTGAAATTAAAAGGACAGTTTTGCAAACTGACCGGCTGTCTATTCACATGAACATGACTCGCTACTGAATCGTTCAGCCGTGTGTAAAAGAATGTGATATGTTAATAAACCAACATCAAACTAGGAACATTCAGCTTTAGTTATTTCAGATCATTATGATCAAGATGAAGGAAGCTTCCCGACCAGTTTTATTTGTCACCGGGCACAGCAAACATGCTCATTGGCGTGATTCAATCAATGATTGGGGTATTTATGTACTCAAGAGTCTACCCTCTTGCCAACTGGTCCATACAGATTTCAGAATTAAAAGATATATACATAAAACAACTGCAAAAAATCTTCAGACATTCTCCACTTTATATGTTTATTAGTGTCATATTCAGTAATGTTTGCAACTATGCTTAAACCAAGCACCCTCGCCACATGTTGCCTCTAAGGTGATATTCCTTCCCTTGTTTCAGAGGTGTCCATCAGACTCTGCCCCTCAATATCCAACAGCGGAAGGACCCCAGACTGTGGTCCTCCCACACAGCCTTGGTGTCTGCAGCAAGCTTCAGTGAGTCCCCTCAGCATATACTCCTGCAGTCTGGAGTGGGCCAGTCGGCAACATTCCATGACGAATATCTCGCTGTTTCGGGTCAACAGGTTTCAGGCTGACCAAAGAGCGTCTTTCACCAATTTGATGATCTTCTAGCAGCACTTGATGTCCATCTCCAAATATGTCCCAGGAACAACTCATAAATCAGAGTCTTCCTGTAATGGAGCTGTTGACAAGGACACTTGCATCATTGTCCAGACCATTGTGCAGCATTGGTGTCTGGTCCATCCTTCGCATCACCAGAGACAGGTAGAACCTTAGCAGGTAGTTACACTTAGTGCTCACGTGCTTGGGCTCTATGTACAACCTGATGCAGCCTCACATGAAGGTGGTCATTGGATGAGGGTGATGTAGGACACGCTTTTCCCCCCGTTGTCTGCCAACGTGCATCGTGACCCGTTGGACCTGTTCCATCTTAGACTGAGGACATAATGTGCAAATCAAGATTTTTACATGGGTACATGGAACAGACTACACTAGACTAGAGGGTATAGTTTAATGTGAGGGATAAAGTTTAAAGGAGACTAGACTAAGTTGGACCCGTTGGGTCCCAGTCACACGGGAGGCCTGGTTCCCCCCCCCCCCCCCCCAAGCAACCCATTCCCCAACGCAATATTCCACCACTCACCTGTTCCCCCAATGCAACCCGTTCCCCCAAAGCAATGTTCCACCACTTGAGGGGGGGGGGGTGGGGGAAGGGGAACCTTCAAATCTTCATAACTTTTGTACTATTTCACCGATCGGAACAAAATTTATTTGACTTGCAGCAGAGGAGAATGGCGAGTAAGGTGGCAAAAAAATCGTAGCGCTATGGGGAGTAGTTTTTGTGCAAATTGAATTACAACGCAGACAGGAAGTGGTCAAGATGAGAGTTTTAGTAATATATAGATAGAAGATAGATGTGCAGGGCAGGCTTTTTTAACACAGAAACTGGTGGGTGCTTGGAACGTGCTGCCTGGGATGGGGGATGTAAGCAGGTATAATAATAGCATTTACTTTCAGATAGCCACATGGATACACGGAGGGGAGAGTGCAGGCATCAGAGTAACTTGGCATCATGTTCGACAGACATTGTGGGCCAATGAGTGTTTCTGTGCTGTATTCTATGTTCTATTCAGTGATATGCTAAATCTTTTTACGCTTCTAAGAAAGTACAGGTGTCATTGTGCCTTCTGCATGATTATAGATATGTGCTGGGCCCAGGACACATTATCCGAGGTGCTAATGCCCAGGAATGTGAAGCTGCCTGCAAGTCATGAAAATGTAACGGCTCAAATTAATAGGCAATTTATGACTGTGGGGAGTTGTTTATAAGCCTCCTGGTGGCAGAATGCAGACATCAGACGAGCATACACCAAAGGCAAGGAGATCTAGGGGATTTTTCAAGTTCTATGCAGATTCAGATGGGCACATTTTATGCCTGAATGGTGAAGAATGTCTCCATTGTGTCAGCATGACTTTCAGCAAAAATATATGCTAGAATCAAAAAGGAAACAAATTATCATATTTAATAATGTAATGAGACAAATTTATCTCAGCCAAACCGATCATATCTAATACCAAAGGTAGACAAAAATGCTGGAGAAACTCAGCGGGTGAGGCAGCATCTATGGAGCAAAGGAATAGGTGATGTTTCGGGGCGAGACCCTTCAGACTACCAATAAGGTCTGAAGAAAGGTTCCGACCCAAAATATCACCCATTTTCTCCAGAGATGCTGCCTGACACGCTGTGTTACTCCAGCACTCAATATATCAAATACCAATCTTAATATGATAATTCAGAACGTATTTCAAATATGATAATCTTCAGACTGTCAGGGGAAAGAGGAACAAGAGATATAGACGGTACTAAGGACAAATGAATGGAAGATATGCCTATATCTCCCGTTTCCCTTTCCCTTTACTGTCAGTCTGAAGAAGGGTCTCGACCCAAAATGACACCTATTCCGCTCTATGATCGTTGCCTTCGTCCGTCTGTCCGCGCGTTCGCTCGCTCTTGGTGCCGCTTCTCCCCTCAGACTCCGTCAAACACACACACACACACAGCAGGCCGAGACCAGGAGCAGGGCGAAGGATGACATCAAACGGGTCATGGCAGCTATCGAAAAGGTTGACCCGAAATGTCACCTATTCCTTCTCTCCAGAGATGCTGCCTGATCCGCTGAGTTACTACAGCCTTTTGTGTCTGTCTTTGGTTTAAACCAGCATCTGCAGTTCCTTCCTGTACAAGGTATGTGCTGTTTTAACTGAACGCATAATTGAAGTCGGGTCGGGTCAAAGATAGGGTCGGGTTTACTGAAATGGCAGAAGTTACGCTCCGTTGCGTACTACACGTCAGTCCATTGGATTTTTCAGGAGTGGTCTATCTTGCTCCGCTCTAGGATCTTTGGTCACATGGGTCTCCAGCTTCCTGCAAGTTTCACAGACATCTGCCATTTTCCCAAGTAGCCAATGCATAAACCCCTGCATATTCACAGAGGCATATAATGCAATCCTATCAAAGTCAAGCGTGAAGAGTGTTTTATTGTCATGTGTCCCGAAATGGAACATGAAATCACCCCTGCATGTTTCTGAGTCTCACACATATAAACTTACTGGATATTCTCTTCACCGTCGTGATGTTTCCTTAATCAAAAAAGCAATTCCCTCGCTTCTCTTACCCCCAGCTCTTTCACACCTGTAAAATCTGTACCAGTGTGATGGAATACTCTCAACTTGTCTGGATGGGGTGGAAGATTGCAACCTTCACGTTTCGACTAATGCAATCAACTCGACGTGCCCAAACGGAAGATCAAATAGAACAAGTTGTCCAACAACTTTAGGCTGTGCACGCCACACGAAAGAAGAAGAAGAACTTGTCTGGATGAATTTAACTCCAACCACTCTCAAGAGGTTTGAGTCTGTCCAGGGAAAAGCAGCCCATCCATCACTCCAAACATTCATTCCTTCCATCACTGGCAAACTGTCACTGGATTATGTACCATTAACATAATTTACTGCAGTTACTCACCTAAACTATTCCAACAGCACCGCCCACACCTGTGACCTCTACCACCAATGGCAAGGGCAACCGGCACATGAGGACACTACCATCTGCAGGTTCTTATTGCTAGTCGCAACTCCAACCTGAAAATATGCTGCTGTTCCTTCACTGTTGATGGGTCTAATCCTTCCCAACAGCACGACTTCATTAGAAGGACTATATTAATTCAGTATGTGACTCGCCACCCGTTTTTCAATAACAGATGAGGACAGTAAATGTATTTATTTCAAGTTTAAACAATGCACAGTAAAACTCTAATAAACCAGCACACTCAGGGATTTGGTAATGTTAGACGGTCATATTTTCCATTGGAAACTGAAGCCCTAGTCAATCTAAAGGGGACATGAAAACTGGGACCCCAGTGATTTGATAGCAAGTGGCCGAGGATATGCCGTGGAGAGACGATGAGACAACGCCGCCGAGAACAAAGAGGGACCCGGCATGCGGGGAAGGGGGGCGCCGGCCGGCAACAAAGAGGGGTCAATGTGACTATAATGAGTACTTTGTAATTTTGTCGGTGCCCAAAACATTGCAACTCTTTGTGTATTGGTTCAAAGGTTCAAAGGTTATTTATTGGTCACATACACCATAGGTGTAGTGAAATGCTTCTTGCCAATGCAGCACATAAAAAAATACAGACAACAATAATAAGAGATTTAAACATAAAAACATCCCCCCCCACAACGGTTCCCATTATGAGGGAAGGCACAATGTCCAGTCCCCATCCCATGTCCACCCATAATCGGGCCCATTATGGCCTCCGCAGTCGCCTTTACGGAGGCCCGATGTTCCAGGCCGTTCTTGCCGGGTAATGGTGCTCCGGCGTCGGGAGAATCCTCTCAGCGGCTTGGGACACCTGGAACGGCTGCATCCTTACCGGAGACCGCTGCTTCCGAAGCCAACAGGCCCGCGCTGGATGGAGCTCCACAACTGGCGATCTCGGCGAGAGATCCCAGGCTCCCGATGTTAAAGTCAGCGCCGCAGCTGGCCGCTCCACAGACTCGCAGCTCCGCGATGTCCATCGGCGGTCTCAGCTCACCGGAGTTCCAGCGCGGCGACCCGGGCAAGGCATCGCCCGTTCCGCGATAGCGCTCCAGCGCTGTGCCGCCGCCGAAGAATAGGTTCTGGGCGGCCCCCCCCAGGAAACGCCGCTCCAGGCCTGCTGGTAGGCCGTGAGGACGGGTCGAAAGTGCAGCCCGGAGAAAAGCTGCCTCTCCGGCCAGGTAGGGACCCTGAAAAGTAGTTTCCCCCTTCCCCCCCACCCCCCACATTAAAAAGACGAACTCCAAAAACAAAACACGAAAACTCAATAAAAATAAAAAATAAAGAGTGAAAAAACGAAACTAATATTGTGTGCAAAAACAAATAATTTCACTATACCTAGGTACATGTGACAATAGAGTATCATTGAGTTCAAAAGTGTGGGAACCAGGAAGCTGATGAGTTAAAAGAGAGCGCATAAAACATATCCTGGTGCGTTAGATGCCAAACCATTTGAGTTTCTGAATAGTTGTATTGCAGATTATTGGAGCTTTTCTGTACAGCTCTACTTAAAGAGCAATATTTATTTATTTATTTATGCTCCACTAGAGGGTGAAAATAAATTTCACCACAGTCTTTAGTCTTCAGGCTTTGGCAGCACCGTTCCCAAACCGAGCTGTGAAGCAACCCTTCAGTGCACTTTCTCTGTTGCGTCAGGGGCTATGGTTCTCAAGAAGGTACATCAATCTCCCTTTTTGAAAAATGCATAGAAAGCATTGAGCTCAGCCTCACTGTCTACTTAGTTTTGCCTTGCAGGAAATGATGACGTGTAAGTCCTGCCACAGCTTCAAATGCCCTGGGCAATCTCAGCGTACGTTTATCATAGTTATGTTACCATTGTTTAGTTCTGGGCACCATTTAAAAGGAAAGATGTTGTCAAGCCGGAAAGGGTACAGAGAAGATTTAAAAGGATGCTGCCAGGCCTAGAGGGTCTGAGCTATAGGGAGAGGTCGAGAAGGCTGGGACTCTATTTTTTGGGGCGTAGGAGGATGAGGGTGATCTTATTGAGGTGTAAAAAATCATGTGGAATAGATTGGGTAGATGGACTGAGTCTCTTGCCCATAGTAGGTGAATCAAGGACCAGAGGACATAGGTTTAAGATGAAGGGGAAAAGATTTCGTAGGAATCTGAGGGGTAACATTTACACACAAAGGATGGTGGGTGTATGGAACAAGTTAGAGGAGGTAGTTGAGGTGGGGACTATCCCAACATTTAAGAAACAGTTTGAAAGGTACATGCATAGGGCAGGTTTGGACTGATATGGACCAAACGTGGGCAGTGCTCCGCTCTATGATCTTTGGGCAGGTGGGACTAGTGTAGCTGGGACACGTTGGCCGGTGTGGGCAAGTTGGGCCAAAGGGCCTGTTTCCACAATGTATCACGCTATGACTTTATTCAACCATTGGAAATTTATCACATAAATTGGCATCACTACAAGATTGTTCCAGTATAGTTTAGAATATGAATACTATTGTTCAGTATCACCAAATTATTGTTCCAATGCAGTTTTGATTACAGGTAACATTGCCTGTCTCTGTGTAGGATGGAACTGCAGATGTTCACTCAACGAGTCAGACAACATCTCTGGAGAAAAGGAATAGGTGACGTTTCGGGTCGAGACCCTTCTTCAGACTGGATTGCCTGTCTGATTGCTCCCTGTATCGTTGACAGTTGCACCTACTACATTACTCGGTCTCTCAAAGTGCTCGAGTAAAACTTAGTGGGTCAGGCAGCATCTCTGGAGGACATGAATAGGCGATGTTTCAGCTCAGGGTCCTTTTTCAGACTTATCCATGTCCTCCAGAGGTGTTGCGTGAGTTACTCCAGCACTTTATGTTCCATGTAAGGTTCCAGCATCTGCAGTTCCTTACACTCCATTGCTCCTAATGTCTCAATTAGAGTCATACAGCATGGAAACAGGCCCTCTAACCCAACTTGCCCATGGCGACCAACATGTCCCATCTATGCTAGTTCCATCTGCCTGCGTTTGGCCCATATTCCTCTAAACCTTTTCGATTCACGTACCTGTCCAAATGTTTTTTTAAACATTGTAATGATTCCTGCCTCAACTACCTCTTCTGGCAACTCATTCCATATACCCACCATCCTATATGTAAAAAAAGTAACCCCTCAAGTTCCTATTAAATCTTTCCCTCCTCACCTTACACCTATGTCCTCTGGCTCTTGATTTCCCTCCTCTGGGACCATATTCTGTTGTGCTGCTGCAAGTAAGAATGTCATTGTGCTGTCTGGGACAGACAATAAAACATTCTTGACTCGGTGCAATTCCTCTCATTATTGCTCAGACGCTGTTCGCTCTCCCTCTCTCTGCGGTCCCGTTGCAGAGCCAGCTGAAGGTTGCACCAGTCTGTCTGTGTGTGTGTGTGTGTGTCCCGCACTGCTTGGCCGGGCACTGGGCGTGCAGTGGAGCAGCGGCGCTGGGCGGACTCTGGCGGATGAGGAAGCGGAAGTGTTGCAGCCTCGGCCCAATCTGCTTTGGCTGCCACGTTGGTGGAGACGTGGACTTGTGGGACCGGCGTCGCTGCGTCGCCTGGACGAGCCGCGGCACCGACAACACTGAGCCCGAGGTGAGGTGAGCCTGGAGCCTGGAGCCCGGAGCCCGGGGGCCGTGCAGCGTGCAGCGGCTCTCGGCATCTGCTCTCCCGTCGCGTTGGGTCTCGGCAGCCGCTTGAATCGCTGATGCGGGGGGAGGGAAGGAGAGAGATAGAGGCGAGGCGAGGCGGAGTTGCCGGGCCGTGGGCTGCACCGGAGGCTTTGTATTTAATTCAGTTACATTGCATCGTCCTTGTTCTCCTCGATCAGCTTTTTTTACCTTTGCCTTTTTAAGTTCTTCATTACTCCGCTTCCCTTCACCGGATCCAACTTTACCTGCGCTGCAACCTCTCCTCCCGGCTCTCCCAGTCTATCTCTGGCTGCAGTGTTTCAGGTGTCGAGTAGTCTGTGTAGGTACAGTATTATCAGCGGGTTACTCACTGTATACAGTCTGTCACCGCCACTGCTGCTGCCTGTCTGCAATGTTTGTTGCCCTCTCGGGTGCTTCATCCATATCTGGTCCAGGGCTTCACTTTGTTGGCCAAATCTCCCTGTTTTCAGGATGCTGTTTATTTCCGACTGGGTGGGTCTTGTTTTCATGTTTGATCGTAAAGACTTGACATTGCAGCACAGCATTGAAGTGGCTCTCTGAATTTCGCGTTCCAGTCCTGGACCAAGGGTTTAAAACTGCTGACAAGCAAAAATATGAGGAATCGATTAATCACGAGAAGAGTCTGCATTTGTTTGGATTGAAGGCACAAAGTAATTAAATGAAAATTTAAAATCAACACACCTATCTAAGATGTTTGCACCAACAAAGGTGGATGGAAGCACTGAATCTTGATCCTGGTACCTTTCTTCACTGGTACAAGCTTGTGGCACTGCCTTGTCAGTTATCACCCATGGTAGCTAACGCCCAGTTGACTCTGCCCACTTTAAAGATTTTGGCACAAAATCTAGACTGGCACTGAACTGCAGTAGTAAGGGTTTAGTTAAAGTAATTCTTTGGATAAGGCATTAAAATGGGCTGTTGGATGCAAAGAATTCTGTGGCACTTCATTCAAAAAAGTAGCAGGTAGTTTTTTAATTGATTTTATGGCCAAAAAATATTTCTCAGCCATCAGAGTACATAGTTAGTAAATTTCAAATGATACTAACGTTGATGGTCTAGTGGGTAGTGAAGAAGGTTATCTAAGAATACAATGTGATCAAGATCAACTGAGTCAGTAGGCTGGGGAATGGCCTATGGCGTTTAATTCAGTTAAATTGCATTTTGGTTGGGCAAATGTGGGCAGGAAGTGCACAGTAAATGGTAGGTTCCTGGGCAGCGGTGTAAAACAGAGAGACCTTTGGGTGCAGGTACTTAGTTCAATGAAAGTGGTGACAGAGGGTGGTGAAGAAGGCATTTGACATTCATCAGTCAGGATATTGAGTACAGGAATTAGGACGTCATGGTACAGCTGTACAAGATGTTGATAAGGCCACATTTGGAGTACTCTTACAATTTAGTCACTCTGCTATACGGAAGATCTCATTAACCTGAAACGGTGCAAAAGAATTTATGAAGATGTTACCAGGTCTGGAAGGTTTGAACGTAAGGAGAGGCTGGATAAACTGGGTCTTTTTCCCTGGAGCCGAG
The DNA here is from genome assembly GCA_038087875.1 of Malacoraja senta. Classification (NCBI taxonomy): domain Eukaryota; kingdom Metazoa; phylum Chordata; class Chondrichthyes; order Rajiformes; family Rajidae; genus Malacoraja; species Malacoraja senta. The sequence continues at coordinate 345,813,688 of CM075977.1, read as the reverse complement.
GAATGTGAGGTGTGACCTTGTGGAGGTTCATAATATCACAAGAGTCATGGATGAGGTGAAATGCTCAAGTTCTTTCTCCCGAGGAGGAGAGTTTAAAACTAGAGGGCATAAACTTAAGGTCAGAGGGGAAAGATTTAAAAGCGACCTGAAGGTCAACTCTTTCACGCAGAGGTGGTACGTATATGGAACAGCTGCCAGAGTAAGTGGTAGAGACGGGTACAATTTTGACACTTAAAGGACACTTGGACAGGTATGTGTATAGAAAAGGTTTGGAGGGATACTGGCCGTGATACTGGATTGGAGGGACACTGGCAGGTATATGAGACGAGCTAGTTAGACAACTTGGTCGGCATGGATGTGTTGGGCAACTTGATTCTGTTTCCATGCTGTATGGCGCTATGACTCCAAAAAAATCAGATCATCACCTAGTCACGTTGGTGCTCTGCTCAGTACATACATACATATGTCAAATGATTTGCTGCATTTGTTGTGCTTTGATTAATACAAACTGTGAAGCTGGTTAAGGTTCATTTTCCTGTCACATTGTAGTGTGCCAGTCAGGGGTGAAGGGTCATGGAGAGGTTATGTTGGAGTGCAATGCACTCCGTGGCGTGATGACATGATAGGTTGGTGTGCGGTTGTACTGTTAATTTGTACTTAAGCTTTTTCTGCAGTTGCAGTAATTTACCACTAAAGTATGAGAAGTGGGAAGGAGAATATTTCTAGCCTTTCCTCTATATCTCCCACCCTTGCAATGTCAAGATGCAGCTTTATTGGGCTATGTTTAGATCACATTTGGAGTATTGTGTGCAGTTTTGGTGCCCCCACTACAGGAAGGATATGGAGGCTTTGGAGAGGGTGCCAGAATGTTGCCTGGATTAGGAGGGTATTAGCTACCGGGAGAGGTTGGACGGCTTGGATTGTTTTCTATGGAATGCCAGCGTTTACGGTCAGACCTGAGAGAAGTATATAAGATGTGCGGGCCAACTTTTTTTACATCGAGAATGGCAAGTGCTTGGAAAGCACTGCCAGGGTTGGTGGTTGAGGCAGATATGATAGTGGCATTTAAGAGGCATTTCAATAGGTATATACAGGGATTGGAGGGATTTGGATTATGCACATGTATTAAAAGTGTCTTGGCATCATGTTCGGCAGTGGGCTGTAGGGTCTGTTCTTGTGCTGTACAAATGTAACATAGAAACATAGAAAATAGGTGCAGGAGGAGGCCATTCGGCCCTTCGAGCCAGCACCGCCATTCATTGTGATCATGGCTGATCATCCCCAATCAATAACCCGTGCCTGCCTTCTCCCCATATCCCTTGATTCCACTAGCCCCTAGAGCTCTATCTAACTCTCTTTGCTGTTCTAATGTTTATGGATTCTTGGACAAGCTATGTGAAGAGCGAATCGCCTCAAAAAGGGAATACAAGAAAATAGGAGCAGGAGTCCTATTGGATTCCTTGGCAACTTGGCCATTCAAGCCTGTTCCACCATTTGATATGATTGTGTACATAGAAAATAGATGCAGGAGTAGGCCATTTGGCCCTTCAAGCCCGCACCGCCATTCAATGTGATCGTGGCTGATCATCCACAATCAGTATCCCGTTGCTGCCTTCTCCCCATATCCCTTGATTCCACTATCCCTAAGAGCTCTATCTAACTCTCTTTTGAATGCATCCAGTGAGTCGGCCTCTACTCTTCTGTGCCAATTCCACGTAACTTTCAGTTCCTCAGTCTTTCAAGTAGTTATATTTCTCCACCTTAAAAATAATGACCCTTCTTCCTCTCTTGAGGGTAAAGAACTATACAGTTTTGCCACCCTCTGAATGAAGACATTTCTATGCTGTTCAGTTTTAAGAATTGGCATTTAGTTCTCTTAAATTGAAAGCAGTGCTTGCTTTTTTTGTAAACCCATTGGAAAATAAGGATTTAGACTTTACTTTAGAGACTAGACTTTAGAGATCTAGCACGGAAATAGGCCCTTCAGCCCATTGAGTCCACGCCAACCAGCAATCACCCCGTACACTCGCACTATCCTACACACTCGGACGATTTTACTGAAACCGAAGACTGCAAACCTGTACATCTTTGGAGGGTGGGAGGAAACCGAAGATCTCAGAGAAAACCCAAGCGGTCACAGAGAAAACGTACAAACCCCGTACAGATGGCACCAGCAGTCAGGATCGAACCCGGGTCTCTGGCGCTGTAAGGCAGCAATTCCACTGCTGCGTCGCCATGCTGCTGTTTGGAGCCAAATCTTTCAAAACAGCATCAGTTTCTATTTAACGTCATGTCTGCGATGGATTTTGATCAAGGTGTGATTCCATTTCTTCTTCAGTATCGGTGTGCATTCACAATGCACACTGCTTGTCAAGTTTGTCACAGACAGCCAGCATGCAAACATGTACAATAAAACAAACATAATCTGGCATCTAATCGTTAGCCCAGTTCAGTGAGCCGGGGTTGCAGAGTGCAAGTGGGTTTGTGCAGTTTGAGTCGGGGGTATAGAGTGCTGGTCTGACTGGGGTCTGGACCGTGGGCAACTGAAACTACAGCTGGGGTCTGGAACCCCAGGGATGATGAGCATGGGTATATTTGTGGCAGGAACACTTCATATCTCCTGCTTCCTTGAAACTGGCCAAGTTCATTGGAACATTTATTACACCACAGTGTAATGTGTAAAATTAAACTGAAATAAAAAAGTATTTGGGCATTGATAGCATTAACATGCAGTAATGTGGAAAATCTGTTTGTCTGGCACTGTCGGAGTCCCAAAGGGTGTAGTTACGTTACAGGGTTTAATATGACGACCACGGTAGTTGCAGAGTGAAGTCATGTACCTTAGCTGTCTCAAGGAGTTGACAACTCCGGGACATATGACAATAAAACACTCTTGACTTGACTCTTGAACCATGTCCTACTAACAACACTGTGCCACTTGACTGTAGATTTCAGAGTCAAGAATACTTTTTGAAAAATTAGTTCCCCAAGAACTTTAAAAATGTTGATTGATGTGCAAAATCTTGTCAGCACCAGAGACTGCAGATGTTGGAATCTGAAGCAAAAAAAAACTTTTGGAGGAACTCAGCGGGGAGGGGGGGGGGAGAAAGGAATTGTCACCATTTTGAATCTGATGCAGTGTAAAATATCGACTATTCCTTTACCCTCCCTAGATGTTGCAAAATGTGTAAGTTGGCTTGTTTTATTAGTGAATTTTAAATGGATAAATGAACTTCAAGGATAATATTTGGTTATATAGGGATATATTAGTTAAGCAGTCATGGAAAATGATGCATGTATTTATCTCACGTTGGCACAGCATCTAGCCAGAAGGAATCTAACTCCACTCAACACCTTTCTCTCACCACCCCAGTCACCTTGCTCCTTCACCCTCTCCCTTCTGCTCATCCCCCACCCCTCTGTACTCCTCGTCCCTAATTTATCTTTGAATCCCCCTCTTTCCCCTCCCCCTTGTCCTCTTCCACCCATATCTCTCACTCCCGGCTTTACATTTCACTCCTTCCATCCTGTTGTCTCCATTTCATTTCTAGCCTTTGCAACTTTCTCCAACCACCTACCAGCCATCTCCCCTCACCTGTATCCACCTATCACTTGCCAGGTTTTGCCTGCCCATCCCTCTCTTTACCAGCTTTCTCCCCCCCCCCCCCCCCCCCACTCCAGCAGTCTGAAGAAGAGTACCGACCAAAAATATTGTCTGTAGCATTCCCTCCACAAATGCAACCTGACTTGCTGAATTCCTCCAGTACTTTATTTTTTGCATCACACTGCTTTTGTCACTCCCTGAGGGGATATGGTAGAGACTTTCCTTCAGATCCTTCCCTCTGGAATGGCAGTGCCTTTTGGGTTGGAAAGTTAAAGCAATTTAGTGGAGCATGAAGGAACATCTATTTGCACCTAACCTCCCACATACCACAGCTATATTGTTAGGATTAAACGTAGATGTATTTGAAACAAAAAATAATGGCAGCTGAAAAACATGCACATTTTGTCTTGCAACTGATCTTTGCAGGCAGATTGTAGTCTCCCTGGTTTGAACTTGGTTTGTGCCAATTGAGTGGTATGGCCACAACAACTGGCATAAACACCTCGGTGTCAAGGAGTTAGTGATACCGTTGATGCTCTCCAGCTTACCAGTCATTGTACTTGTTTAATATGCACACAAAAGTGGGATCATGCTTGAACCAACACCTCTCCTCTCCCAGCTCCACTGCAATGGTTGACTATCCTATTGATACTTGTGTGTATGGAGATGCTTTGTCTCGGCATCAATGTTATTCTACAGTGGATCATAATGTGACCAGGTTGGTGCCTTTAGCAGACCTGAGGAGGAGATGAGCAGGTGGTAACCCAGATATAAAATCCATGAGAACCTTTATGGGTGAGAAGAGAAGAAGACTAGAGGTCAAATTGCACTCAGCAATGCTGTAATTTGTAAAACAACTGTGCTCCACAGTGTTCCAATAACTTTGGTTAAAGATTAATCCTTTGATAATAGCTTTGAGCTCTTAATCTTGGAAATTGCTTTCTCGGATTTAATCATTTTTGAGACCTTCCTGTCTTTCTCTCTCACCAGTCCTACCATCACGCAACTCAATCTAAATGGCGTCATGACCTCTCTTTGTCCCCTTCCTCTAGATTTTCTTTTAAAAAAAATCTGGAAATAAGAATTTCTTCTTTGCTCAGTATATGCAAAAGGGGGGAAATTGTTTGATTCTAATAGTTGAATCCTGTAATTATCATCAAAATATTGACTAAGGTAGTCAATCTGATATTGGCTGTGGGTAAACATAGATGCAGCATGGACACAGGCCCTTCGTCCCACGAGATCTGTGCTGACTTTCATTGGGGATGATGTGAAGGAAGCTTTTCATTGTGTTACTGTATTTGGAGGAATATGGAAACCCAGAAATGTTGGATTTTAAAATAGAAATGCCGGAAATAATTAGGTGAGGCAGCATCTGTGAAAAGACAAGCAGTTAATGCCTCAAATGGATTACCTTGCCACACCAATTAGGGTCGGAAACCTACTTCAGTCTGACGTCACCTGTCCATGTTCTCCAGAGATGCTGCTGAGTTACTGCAGCACTTAGTCTTTTTTTGTAAACCAGCATCTGCTGTTCCTTGTATCCATACAAATTAAAAAAGGGTTAGACAAAACAACTTTTAAAAGGTGTTGAGGCAGCTCCATCCTCTCACTAATTTATATTAGCTATCTCCCCTTTATACTGAAAAACCAAACTGCTGAGCAGTCTGAATAAAGGTCCCGACCAAAAGAGAGTTAGAGTTAGATTTAGCTCTTTGGGCTAAAGGAATCATGGGATATGGGGAAAAAGCAGGAATTGGGTACTGATTTTGGATGATCAGCCATGATCATATCGAATGGTGGTGCTAGCTCGAAGGGCCGAATGGCCTACACCTATTTTTCTCTGTTTCTATGAGCGAAAACATCATTTGTCTTTTCCCCTCCACAGGTGCTTCCTGACCCACTGAGTTCTTTCAGCAAAAGAAGACACAAAGTGCTGGAATAACTCAGAGGTTTGGACAGCATCTCTGAAGAACATGGAGACCCTTCTTCAGACTGTTGTGCGGGGGGGGGGCAAAATAAAGGTGGAAGAGAGGTGGGGCAGGACAAAGTGTGGTAGGTGAAGGGTGGATGCAGGTGATGGGTGGATACAGGTGAGGGGGGATTTTGATGGGCAGATGGTTGGACAAAGGCCAAGGATGCAAAGGCAGAAGATTTAAGACAAAAGTTTGGAAGAGTTGTGAATTGTGAAGCTAGAGGACAGAATGTAGGGGGAGGCTAAAAATAGGTGTGTCCAGGTGGGGCACATGAGAGAAGTAAGGAGGGAAAAGGGAGGGGCTGTGTTAGTTCTTAAAATTGTAGAATTCAATATTCATACCATTGAGTTGTAAGCTACCAAGGCGGCATATGAGGTGCTGTTCCTCCAGTTTGTTTGTGGCATCATTCTGGCAACAGAGGAGGCCCAGGATATAAAAGTCAGTATGGAAATGGGAAGAGGAGTCAAAATGTCTAGCAACCGGGAGATCCAGTAGGCCTTGGTGGACTGTGGAAGTGTTCAATGAAATCGTCGCTGAATCTATGCGGTCTCGCCAATGTTTAGGAGGGCATATCGAGAACACCGGATGTGGTGGATGAATTTAGAGGAGGCGTATGTAAACCTCGATCTCACCTGGAAGGACTGCTGGGGTCCCTGGATGGAGACGAGGGAGGCAGTATAGGGATAGGTGTTTCATGTCCTGCGGTTGCTGGGGATAATACCTCAGGAGGGAGTGGTTTGAGTGGGAAGGGATAAGTGAACCAAGGAGTTACAGAGGAAGTGATCTCTGTGGAAGGTGGAAAGGGGTGGAAATGGGCAGATGTGATTGGTGGTGGGATCCCATTGGAGGTGACATAAATGTCGGAGGATGATGTGTTTGATGCAGAGGCTGGTGGGGTGAAAGGTGAGGATCAGGGAACTGTCTTTTAGCTCCATCTGGGGAAGGGGGAACAAGAATTGAACAATGGAACTCAGTGAAAATGTAGGTGAGGGATCCATCCATCATGACAGCAGGGTGGAGTCTACATTTACTGAAGAAAGAGGACATCTTGGATGTCCAAGAATAGAAAGCCTCATCTTGGGAGCCGATGGGGAGGAGATGGAGAAATTGAGAGCAGGGGATAATGTCTTTGCAAGAGGCAGGAATTTAAGGTGTTAATCCCAATGTTGATTTTTCCCAAATATTCTTACATCGTGAAGCAACTCAACTACAATTGCTAATGGCTCTTGTCATACTCTTCATCCATACCCCTAGAATTAAAAAAAATTGCATCTTGAGGTATTCTACTGGCTATCACTACGCTTGTGCAAGAAACAAACAATGACCATCTCGTCAAGGTGCAGGAAGGTTGAAGTCACCGATCCAAACAAAGGCAGTTTTAAAACATTTTCAGAAGTTGTTGATTTTTCTCCTCTGCTCCCATACTTGACAAGATATTAAATCCCAGTGGTGTTAACTATTACTTGTATATCCTCCATTTCTCATCCGAGATTAGTTTTCAAACTTACCACAAGCTTTGGCTTTTGTACTTAAAAAAAAAAAAAAAGATATCCTCCACATGTGTCTGTGGATCAGTGTGCATTTTTACTTTTTTTTTTGGTCGATTGTTCTTGTTTATTCCAGCACTGGTTTTACCCTTCATTGTGTTTCCACCTCAGCCTAGCTTACAAGAATGAAGCTTAAAGAGATCAATCGGACGGCTGTCCAGGCATGGAGTCCAGCTCAACATCACCCCATTTACTTGGCTGCAGGTAAGAGAATTGCTGGCATGAAAGTTCAAGGGAAAATTAATTGTTCACTTTCATCTTTGGTACATCTTACAAATAGGGTAGTATCCATATAAAGTATCTCAGTTTTAAATCCATGAGAAAATGTTGCACTGATTTCAACCAAAGCACCACTAGTGAAAGTAAAAAAATTGATATTATATTGAAGAAAAGCATGGCGGCACGGCTGGTAGAGCCCCAGCCTTGGAGTTCCAGAAATCCAGGTTCAATCCTGATGCGTTCTGTCTATACAGATATATCTGTTTATGCAAATATACGTAGTTTACCTCCAGATAGTCTAATTTCCTCTCGTGTCCCAAAGACATGATGGTTGGTAGGTTAATTGGCCACTGTAAATTGTCGCTAGTATGCAGGTGACTAGTAGAATATGAGCGAAGTTGAAGAGAACAAAATAATTAAAAATGGCAATGAATATAAGGATTCGTGTAAACTGAGTATTTGATGATTGCCGAAGGGCGTATTTCTAAAGAAGGGTCTCGACCCGAAACGTCACCCATTCTTCTCTCCAGAGATGCTGCCTGTCCCGCTGAGTTACTCCAGCTTTTTGTGTCTATCTTCGGCCTATTTCCATGCTGTGTTTCTCTACGCTGCCTGTTTGTGATCCTTTGTACATGCGTGGTCTCTGATGCACTTTGGGATTAACCATATAGAATGACCCATTTGGGCGGGGGTTGGAGATTCTGTTTGTTGAACAAGTGACCAGGAGGCTTACCAGTCCAGTATTATAACTATTGCATTACTGTACCTATGTGGGGATGTTTGGCCTCGAGAAAACAGCTACATTTCCACTTACTTTCACCATCCAGTCATCCTGCTGGGAAATGCATATCTTTAAATTTGGAGTGAAGGAAGAACAGACTTGGTGTATTGCTCAATTGAAGTGACTCAGTTTCTAAGTATCCTTAACTGGAGCATAGTGTAGATGCAGTTGTCAGATTTGGCGCGCCCTTGAGAAAGGCAACTCTGATTGGTTGGGTATTGATTGCTACTGATATAAATTTATAAATCTGTGACCTTGGCCATTGAAATTGCTCTGGTAGTCGTAGAGAATGAGAAATTAAGTTTCTTTTTTAATCAGTCGAACTAGGTCCATCTAATCTAACAGAATGTACACTCTATGTACTGGTGGGCTCACAGTAATGATTGTAAGAATAGTAGCAAAACAAGACTACGGGGTAGTAGTGACTTTAGCATTATCCAAGGTCAAGTTTTCAAGGTCAGTTTATTGTCACATGTACCAATTAAGGTACAGTGAAATTCGAATTATCCGAATCAAATAATTCCAAGTGGAAATTTTACACTGAAGTAAATGCAGATAATTTGAGCAAAAACCTTGCTTTGAGTATATAATAGTTTAATATTGTTACCATTATAGAATGAAAAACAAAATACAACAAAGTTATATTGCATTCTTCTTCTTATCGAGTCCACACACAAGATTAGAAGTTGTTCAGCCAGAGCTGAACACGCTTCTCGGCATCTGCATACAATGGTGTCTGTCTTGCGCTTCTTGTGCGTGGTGGTGGAAAGATTGGTGGAAACAGGGCCGCGACGTGAACGCTCTTTCCTTGACCCCCCTATTGCATTAATATCTGTGATTTCTGACAATTAAAAGTATATAAAATTCATACACGGATATTTAGCATATTTAACAACATTTAGCATATTTGTCTCTTCTTTGATTTCATTTTCTTCACTATTTGCTGGAGCTAGCCTTTTCTGCAATTCCATTTGTACGCACAACAATTTTGATGTAAAATTGCAATCACTTTTGTCCCACATCCTCATTGTTTAGTAGCCTTAACTTCTAATTTCCTTGTTTTTGATTGATGCTTTGTTTCCAGTAATTACATGTGGTTCTATTAAAACACAATTTGAGCTTAGTATGCAGACATATGAGACATCAAGTTGATGCTGAAATATTGAGCAAAAACAAAATGTGCTGGAGGAACAGCAGATCAGGCTGCATGTGTAGATGGAAATAGACAGAAGACATTTTGGAGATAGACATAAAATGCTGGAGTAACTCAGCAGGTCAGGCAGCATCTCTGGAGAGAAGGAATGGGTGACATTTCGCGTCGAGACCCTTCTTCAGTCTGATAAAGGATCTCGACCCGAAAGTGCTTCTCTCCAGAGATGCTGCCTGTCCCACTGAGTTATTCCAGCATTTTGTGTCCATCCTCAATTTAAACCAGCACCTGAGTTCTTTCCCACATAGAAGACATTTCGGATTGACCAGTATGGTGCATAACCAAGCAGGCTATTTTTAGGTCCAGTATTATGTGGTAAGAAAGGCTTAATCTACGAAGTGCGATCAAAGTGTGGGCCTTGGGTCTGCTGGCTACCACTGCAGAGAGTGGTATCAATCCCGCTAATTGCACTGACCTCTATCACAACGAGTGCCTCCAAGAACAAAGTGTCTATACGTTTCGCTCACCCTAATGCATCTTCAGTGTCCAAATCCCGAGTCTGAGTTGAGACTATTCGAGCTGCAGACACGTGCTGCACATGAGGGGCTGCAATATGAGGGTGTCCGCAATTTTTTTTCAACATTAAGCTAGAGCATTGCTCCTACCTCACCAAGTCCTCACCAATGCTCAATGAACATTGGACTCAGTGGGCACGATGCAATGTGCTAAACACCCTTTGTCTTGCTGGAATCTACAGTGTTAAATCCCCAGTTCCCTTGTGTCCTGTGTCAGTGGACTTCAGTTACCAGTCCTGGCTGGTTACCTATTGACATGCTGCAGGCTATGTGCTTTATAGGGTTTTATTCTAGCCTACCACTGCAGATGTAAACTGTAGGGCTGAGAAAATCTAACAATACAGCTACATGAAACCAATATTACATAAAATGAAATTAGACACAAAATGCTGGAGTAACTCAGCTGGTCAGGCTGCATCTCTGGAGAAAAGGAATAGGTGATGTTCCGGGTCGAGACCCTTCTTCAGAAAATGAAATTGTCCCCTTTCCTGCCACACTCCCCACCTGTAGCCACTGAGCTCAGTAGACACTGCCTGTTGCGCTACAACATGCTGTACCTGCACAAGGGACACCTTTCCTGTGCAGGGAAGTGCAGGCACACTGACTAGGAGGTAGTGCAGTTACAGCAGGGCTTTTAATTTACAGCTGTCCATGTGATGATTGACCAATTCTGTAGTACAATCTATGCTCTCCTGTTTCCTCGATGCTAGTCACAATGTTTAATGTATCTAACTGCAGCCAAACGACATAGATTCTTCAACTCCACATAGAGTCAAAGAGTGATACAGTGGAAACAGACCCTTCGGCCCAACTTGCCCACACCGGCCAACAATAACCCAGATACACTCGTCCCACTTGCCTGCGCTTAGTCGATATCTCTCCAAACCTGTCCTATCCATGTACCTGTCTAACTGTTTCTTAAACGTTGGGATAGTCCCAGCCTCAACTACCTCCTCTATGCATCTTGTTCCATACACCCACCACCCTTTGTGTGAAAAGGTTACCCCTCAGATTCCTATTAAATCTTTTCCCCTTCACCTTGAACCTATGTCCTCTGGTCCTCGACGCCCCTACTCTGGGCAAAAGACTCTGTGCATCTACCCAATCTATTCCTCTCATGATTTTGTATACCTCTATATATATACCTCCATAAGATCTCCCCTCACCCTCCTGCGCTCCATGGAATAGAGACCCAACCTACTCAACCTCTCCCTATACCTCACACCCTCTCGTCCAGACAAAATCCTCATAAATCTTTTCTGAACCCTTTCAAGCTTGACTAGATGGTGACACATGTACCACCTGGGGTGCCGTTGAGTATGGCTGCCCTGCCAGCAGCTGTTAGTCTTTTCACCCTTTTTTTTATTTTTAGTTAGTTAAAAGTGTCTTGTTTGGAGGTCTTTTAGTCTTTTTATGTGGGGGGTGGGGGTGGGGGGGGGGAAAGGGGGAAACTATTCTTCTCAGTCCCAACCTGGTCGGAGTTGCGTTTTTTCTCCGAGCCGTATCTTCGCCCCTTCCTCGCGGCCTACGGGCAGACTGGAGCGGCGTTTTCCTGCCGGGACCGGCCAGGACTTCAGCTTCGGCGGTGGCACAGGGCTGAAGCACCATCGCGGAGCGGGCGATGCCTAACCCGGGTTGCCGTGCAGTAAGCTCCGGAGGGCTGTGACCGCCGGCTCCAACATCGCGGAGCTGCGGTCTGTGGTCTGCGGTCTGCGAAGCTTCCAGCCGCGGGCGGCGCTGAACTTTAAACACCGCGGAGCCTGGGATCTCACGACGAGGTCGCCAGAGTCGGAGCATCGACCAGCGCGGCTCGTGGACTTCGGGAGCCGCGGTCTACTGGGAGGAAGCGGCCGCTCCAGACACTCCGGGCCGCTGAGAGTGTTCACCCGACGCCAGAGCTCCATGATCCGGCGAGAGGGCCTGAAGCATCGGGCTGCCATAGCGGCGACTGCAGAGGCCTCAATAGGCCCCGACTATGGGTGCACTAGGGATGGGACTGGACTTTGCTGCCTTCCCCCACAGTGGGAACCATTGTGGGGGGATGTTTTTATGTTTATTGTTAAATTCTGTTAAATTCTTTAACGTTATGTATTATCTTTATTCATGTGCTGCATTGGCAAGTCGAATTTCACTACACCAATTGGTGTATGTGACAATAAATGTCTCTAATCTAAAAAAAAAAATCGAATGACATGGGTGAGTGGGCCTGGAGCTCATCTCCAGCTCCCCCGAGGCACTCTGACCAGCAAAGGATTCCTCACTTCTGCCATGATGAAAGGAGGTGGCGGAATCACCAGAGAAATGGCATAAGCAGTTATGTTGATCTGTTAATAGACACAAAGTGCTGGAGTAACTCAGTGGGTCAGGCAGCATCTCTGCAAATAATAATCCTTTATCTCCAGAGATTCTGCCTGACCTGCTGAGTTACTCCAGCACTTTATGTCTATCTTTGGTATAAAGCATCTGCAGTTCATTTTTATTACATTTTAATGCATCTTGGTATTTGGTTTTTTTAGTCTACTTTTCTTTAGTCTAAATTTTCTTTAGTGTACATGTCACTCCATATCCATGATTATGACATATCTCAATTATATTTCTTGGTATTTTGTAGCCCCAGTTATAAAGCATAAGACAGTGAGAGGGTTGCATATTTGGTGATATTTGGTGTTTAGCAGCAGTAGGAGAGGGAAAAAGCTACTGTTGAAAAGGCTACTGTTGAAAAGGCCACTTGGTCATCAACCAATGCTGCTGGGGTGTGGGCAAGATTGACTTCCTGTTGTGGAGTTCAGTTTCAATTGTGGCTAAAGGCAATATTAATTTCAAAATGTATAACATTTCTTTCGCTTGTTTAAAGTTGTCATACTAATTTATTTTTGTTTCTATTGTATAAAACTTGTCTTTTGCCTGTGTTTAATCTCAACTTTAAATCCATCAATAAAGTTCAACATGTAATTTTAACTTGAGATTAAAATAGTATGTTTTCTGGATATTAAAGAGTTCGGGAATGTGTAATGGAGAATCCGTGCGTTATTTATTGTGAAGTCACTTATTAAAATTTGTAATTTCATACTCAAGTGATGTTCTTATAATAACAATGTGGAAATGATTGATAATTTCAGGGTGTAGGGCCAGCAGCTATTTCATAGGAAATCTATTTTGCAATCAACCTGAATAAAAAGTGGGGGAAGAGAGCGTAACATATAAGATTGTTATGTCAGAGTTACTGGAGGAAATAGCTTTTAGTTGGTTGTACAGCCTCTGATTGTTTGGTAAATATTTATTTGAAGACAATAATTAATGTTTGCCAATGACACAACTAGTTCACGTTCAATAATATTTACGGTGATTATGTGTTGGATATGCTACTGTGTCAGCAGCGGCTGCTTGCTGTTGAAACCAGTCCATTAATTGCTCAGCGGTAACACAGAGTGTAACTGTTAACAACAGGCACTTCAGCCCAGCAGCTGGATGCTACATTCAGCACCAATGCTTCCCTGGAGATCTTTGAGCTGGACCTAGCTGACTCCACTCCGGATATGAAACCCTGCGGTACTTTCTCTTCCAGTCACAGGTAAATGACACAAGCGAATGTATTTTGTTTGTCACGGTAGATTGACTGACTGTTTCTCTAATGAAGTAGGTGTGCTTTGCCAATCGGTATTGGCCAGCGGTTCGCCACATCATCTAAAACTATGCCGGGTAGAACTGACTCAAATTGGCACAGGTTCACATTTTTCTTTTTCACACATTTATCCAACAATTGGAGAGCAGTCCTGAGCTACTATCTACCTCTTTGTAGACCCTCGAACTATCTTTGATCAGACTTTACCTGACTTTATCTTGAACTAAAAGTTGTTCATGTTATCCCCTATGTCATGTTTTTGAACACTGTGGATGGTTCAATTGTAATCATGTCCTGTCCTTCTGCGGACCGTTAACGCGCAAGCAAGGTTTTAGCTTTTCCATCTGGACACATGACAATGAACTAAACTCAAATTCCTTGGTTACCCCTCAACCACTCAATTTGCTTATTTATTCTAGTGCCCCCATCCCTCCCTCTTGAAATACTCTACTTATTTAGTGACCTTTCCTCATTTACTCAGTCTTGCCTGCTCTCTCTCCTCCACACAGAGGGTGGTTTGACATGGAGGGTGGTGGGTATATGAAACGAGCTGCCAGAGTAGGTTGTTGAGGCAGGTACTAGAACAACATTTCAGACATTTGGACAGGGTTGGGCCGAAGGACCTGTTTCTGACGCAGACTCTCCTCTCCCTGTTCCTTTCTCACATTTCCCTGCCTCCACTTTTTTTCTTTTCTCTCATTCTCTTGTAGAATCTTTTTTTCCCTCTCCCTTTCTCTCCCTCTTTTTTTCAAGTTGATGATGTTATGCGACAACTAATTTCGCACCCATGCATATTGATTCTTCTCTGTTCTTCAGGTACCACAAGCTGATTTGGGGAGCTCCAGGAAATGGCTCCAAGGACCTGTCATCTGGTGTCCTTGTTGCTGGTGGTGAAAATGGGAACATCATTCTGTACAACCCTTCTGAAATTATTGCAGGAGGCGAGGAGGCTGTGATTGGCCAGAATGATACTCACAGTGGTCCCGTCAGAGCCCTCGATTTCAATCCTTTTCAGGTAATTTGACAGAAAATTAAAAAAAATAACTTCTGCACTAGTTAGTGTTGAGGCAGGGAGTGTTGAGGAAGCAGGGAGGCTGCAGAAGGACTTGGACGGGTTGGGAGAGTGGGCAAAGAAGTGGCAAATAGCAGAGTGTGAAGTCGTGCCTTGTGGTAGTAGGAATAAAGGTGAAGACTATTTTCTAAATCGAGAGAGGATTTGGAAACCAGAGGTGCAAATGGAGTTGGGAGTGCTGGCACAGGATTCCTAAAAGGTTAATTTGGAGGTTGGGTTGATAGTAAGGAAGGCAAATGCAATGTTAGCATTCATTTCAAGTGCTAGAATATAAAAGAAAAGATGTAATGCTGAGGCCTAATAAGATGCTGGTGAGGTCACATTTGGAAAATTGTGAGCAGTTTGTGCCCATTTCTGTGTTGGCATTGAAGAGGGTCCAGAGGAGGTTTATGCAAATGATCCTGGGGATGCTTGGGTTAACATATGAGGAAAGTTTAATGGCTCTGCTCCTGTACTCGCCGGAGTTTAGAAGGATGAGGGGGGGGGGATCTCATTGAAACTTACCGAATAATGAAAGGCCTGGTTAGAGTGGTTATGGAGAGGATGTTTCCAGTAGTAGGAGAGTCTAGGACAAGAGGGCATAGCCTCGGAATAAAAGTACGTACCTATAGAAAGGAATGAGGAGGAATTTCTTCAATCAGTGTGTGGTGAACCTGTGGAATTCATTGCCATGGGCGGCAAGTTCTGATTTTCTGGTGATCATTTCCTTGCTCCCACGGTGGACCTCTTCCAGCAAAGTTAGGACATGCTGTTCTTCAGCTTTCCAACTGAACATGTTGATCTTTTTTCCCCCAACTGATCGACTTGCTATCATTAAAATATGTTATGATTTTAACCTAAAGCATTGCTGGCGACTGTGATTGTCTAACATTTCCTCAGGTTTATGAGATTACTTATTCTGAACTTTTAATAACATTTTATTCTTTCCTTTTCACTAGAATAACCTTGTTGCCTCAGGAGCCAATGAGTCCGAGATCTACATCTGGGATTTGAACAATTTTGAAACTCCGATGACACCAGGATCAAAATCGCAGGTTTGTTTATTCATAAACTTTACTTTGTATTTGACCAACTATTCATTTACTAGTTGTATTGACAAATTGAGATGGAGATTATTTCCTCTCTCAGCAAATGAATATAATCCACTGTTGACACTCAATGTTTTTCAATGTAGTGTTACCTTATCATTTTGAGTAGAATGAATGCATCCCAGTAAAGCTTACTCACTTTGTTATGCTTCACTATCATAAAGGTCATTGAGATGGTGGTTTATCTAGCCTGCTTTTCAGTTCCCTTGAATATCTAAGTGTAGTCTTTGTGGACATTTCTCCTTCCCCAGCATTAATGTAATGCTTGAAACTAGGTTTGTGGATGCCTTCCCCATAACACTAAATTGTTGAATAGTTTGCAGATTATTGGCCAAATTGTTTTAACTGAATTTGAGCTTATTTGACAAATGATTTTGTCCTTTTGGCTATCAAGAAGCAATGGATCTTGAACAAAAAAAGAATTAGAGAATGGATTACCTTTTAACTCGAGGAGCGTGTTGTGGTTTATTTGACTTCAAACTCCAGGTCTGAAAATAGCTTGCACTTATAATGGATGTCACAGCCTTCATTGGTGTTGTTAGCATGCAGATGAGTGCTGACCGGCTATTCAACTATTCAGAACAAAGCTGCAGATCTCAGCAGAGTTTATGGGATAGAATTAGGAGAATGTCTGAATGATTCACTTCTCCAGCCTCATTCACCACATCGCCTTCCAAGCTCTTAGATGGTTTCATCACTTAACTCATTGTAGACTTGCACCCATTTTATACATAAATACTATCAAATCAAACTCAAGTACAACAAATAGTGCAAAGTATAAGATACAGAGTGCAGAATATAGTTTTAAGCATTGTAGAGCATCAGTTCCAGAGACAAAGTCCAATCCCCTCAGTGGGGTAGAGTTGAATCAGACTGCCCTAGCGTATGGAACGACCGTTAAGAAGCCAGAAAAGAAGGGAGGAAGTTGCTCCTGACTCTGGTGGTGCACGCTTCCGAGTTTCTGTACCTTCTGCCTAGACGGGAGCAGGGAGAAGAAAGAATGACTAGGATGGGACAAGTTTTGGATTGTGTTGGCTGCTTTTCTGAGGCAGCTTGGGTGTAGATGGAATCAATGGTGGAGTCTGGTCTGTGATGGACTCGGCTACATTTACAACTCCGCTACATCACAACTCCTTGGGCAGGTCTATTACCAAACCAAGTTGCGATGCAACCGTACAATGCTTTCTATGGTGCATCAATAATTGCTAATCTAGTT
This sequence comes from Malacoraja senta, assembly GCA_038087875.1. Classification (NCBI taxonomy): domain Eukaryota; kingdom Metazoa; phylum Chordata; class Chondrichthyes; order Rajiformes; family Rajidae; genus Malacoraja; species Malacoraja senta. The sequence goes on along the minus strand of CM075977.1, from coordinate 345,796,838 downwards.
ATTTTGCTTTTGTAGTAAAGAGTATTGGCGAAAGTTTTTTTTACAACTCTGCCTGAGGTTTTGCTTAATTGACAAATATAAGGAATCTTCCCCAATTAGATTATTTTGTTTAAGACATTTTAATTCCTTTATTTGTTAATTAAAGTTAAATTACTGTTGCTGTTTCATGGACTTTAATTGCATTTTGTGACTGTGAAGATTAGTTTTTCACTTGTTTTATTAATTTGTGGAATTCCCTACCACAGAGGGCAGTGGAGGCCAAATCACTGGATGGATTTAAGAGAGAGTTAGATAGAGCTCTAGGGGCTAGAGTTAGATAGAGCTCTAGGGGCTAGTGGAATCAAGGGATATGGGGAGAAGGCAGGCACGGGTTATTGATTGTGGACGATCAGCCATGATCGCAATGAATGGCGGTGCTGGCTCGAAGGGTCGAATGGCCTCCTCCTGAACCTATTTTCTATGTTTCTATGTTTCTATTCAATGAATAATTAAAGCTGGAATTTTGAAGTATTTTGCACAACCGTGCAGAACAAGCCTTTTTAAATGAATAAAACTGACAATCCATTTCTGTACATTTGCAGTAGAATCCAGATTATACTGCTGGCCAAAGATGCACTTTAATTTTCAGTAGATTTTCGATGCCTCTAAAAATGTCATTAAAATCTGTTGCAGTGGTTCCAGAGGTGTTTTATTAGAGTTATGCAGATGGATTGGAGAAGCTGGATCCATGGAATCTCCTCAAATCTCCAATAAATCTTTTACCTCTTACCCTAAATTTATGCTCTCTAGTCATAGACCACGTTTAAGGGGAAACATTGCCAACAGTCTACCCAATCTATGTCACTCGTAATTTTGTATACCTCAGTAAGGTCACTCCTCATCCTTTTCTCCTCTAAGAAAAGCAAACCCATATATCCCGTCTCTATGCATAGCCAACTATAATATTCTAATAAATATCTTTTGCATTGTCTACTGTGCAGTCACATCCATCCTATAGCATTGCAGCCAGAAGTACATATAGTCCACCATCCGTGGCCTAACTATCGTCTTATATAGTGGTACTATACCTCGTTATTCTTATGGTCTACGTCCCAGCTAAAAGGCTAAATCTCCCATTTTTGACCACCTTATACACCTGTGCTGCCATCTACAGGGATCGTTCAACATATACACCAAGGACCCTCTGTTCCTTAGCACACCTCAGGGTCCCACCATCCACTGTATAGATCCTGAACAGGTTGCTCTGCTGTTGCTTTGGATTGGCAGAATCGGGAGCTTTCATGGGGTTAATGAAGGTAATGTGGAATGGGTGATGCTGCTCTGCATTCCAGGGGCGCCACTCTCTTGCTTGCTTCAGTACACAAAACACTTGCTTGCCTGAAGGAAGAACTACTTTGCAGTACCTTTGCAAAGGCTACTGCGGAGACTTTAAACTAGAACGGTTGGGGGAGGGACTCAAATAGAGAACGCTAGTAGACAGTGTGTGAGGCAGGAGGCAGAGAAGGGAAGCACTCAGACCCAACATGTAGGGGGGAAAGAAGAAAAAAATAATAAACAGAGAATAAGAGGTGGTGGGTTTCTTAAATGTGTGAGCAGAAAGACAGAGGGGTGTAAAATGAGGGTGGAAGCAATAGGTAACAAGGTGAAAAGTAAAAGTGGCAGGCAGACAAATCCAGGGCAAAAATCAAAAAGGGCCACTTTTCAACATAATTGTATAAGAGCGTTGGGTAAGAGCGTTGTAAAAACAAGCCTGAAGGCTTTGTGTCTCAATGCAAGGAGCATTCGTAATAAGGTGGATGAGTTGAATGTGCAGATAGCTATTAATAATTATGATATAGTTGGGATCACGGAGACATGGCTCCAGGGTGACCAAGGCTGGGAGCTGAACATCCAGGGATATTCAATATTCAGGAGGGATAGAGAGAAAGGAAAAGGTGGGGTAGCGTTGCTGGTTAGAGAGGAGATTAACGCAATGGAAAGGAAGGACATTCGCTTGGAGGATGTGGAATCGATATGGGTAGAGCTGCGAAACACTAAGGGGCAGAAAACACTAGTGGGTGTTGTGTACAGGCCACCTAACAGTAGAAGTGAAGTTGGGGATGGCATCAAACAGGAAATTAGAAATGCGTGCAACAAAGGTAAAACAGTTATAATGGGTGACTTCAATCTACATATAGATTGGGTGAATCAAATTGGCAGGGGTGCTGAGGAAGAGGATTTCTTGGAATGTATGCAGGATAGTTTTCTAAACCAACATGTAGAGGAACCAACGAGAGAGCAGGCTATTCTAGACTGGGTATTGAGTAATGAGGAAGGGTTAGTTAGCAGTCTTGTTGTGCGTGGCCCGTTGGGCAAGAGTGACCATAATATGGTTGAGTTCTTCATTAGGATGGAGAGTGACATTGTTAATTCAGAAACAAGGGTTCTGAACTTAAAGAAAGATAACTTTGAGGGTATGAGACGTGAATTGGCCAAGATTGACTGGCAATTGATTCTTAAAGGGTTGAAGGTGGATATGCAATGGAAGGCATTTAAAGACTACATGGATGAACTACAACAATTGTTCATCCCAGTTTGGCAAAAGAATAAATCAGGGAAGGTAGTGCATCCGTGGATAACAAGGGAAATCAGGGATAGTATCAAAACAAAAGTTGAAGCATACAAATTAGCCAGAAAAAGCAGCCTACCAGAGGACTGGGAGAAATTCAGAGACCAGCAGAGGAGGACAAAGGGCTTAATTAGGAAAGGGAAAATAGATTATGAAAGAAAACTGGCAGGGAACATAAAAACTGACTGCAAAAGTTTTTATAGATATGTGAAGAGAAATAGATTAGTTAAAACAAATGTAGGTCCCTTGCAGTCAGAAACAGGTGAATTGATCATGGGGAACAAGGACATGGCAGACCAATTGAATAACTACTTTGGCTCTGTCTTCACTAAGGAAGACATAAATAATCTGCCGGAAATAGCAGGGGACCGCGGGTCAAATGAGATGGAGGAACTGAGTGAAATCCAGGTTAGCCGGGAAGTGGTGTTAGGTAAATTGAATTAAAGGCCGATAAATCCCCAGGGCCAGATAGGCTGCATCCCAGAGTACTTAAGGAAGTAGCCCCAGAAATAGTGGATGCATTAGTGATAATTTTTCAAAACTCCTTAGATTCTGGAGTAGTTCCTGAGGATTGGAGGGTAGCTAATGTAACCCCACTTTTTAAAAAGGGAGGGAGAGAGAAAACGGGGAATTACAGACCAGTTAGTCTAACATCGGTAGTGGGGAAACTGCTAGAGTCAGTTATTAAAGATGGGATAGCAGCACATTTGGAAAGTGGTGAAATCATTGGACAAAGTCAGCATGGATTTACGAAAGGTAAATCATGTCTGACGAATCTTATAGAATTTTTCGAGGATGTAACTAGTAGAGTGGATAAGGGAGTGGATGTGTTGTATCTGGACTTTCAGAAGGCTTTCGACAAGGTCCCACATAAGAGATTAGTATACAAACTTAAAGCACACGGTATTGGGGGTTCAGTATTGATGTGGATGGAGAACTGGCTGGCAAACAGGAAGCAAAGAGTAGGAGTAAACGGGTCCTTTTCAGAATGGCAGGCAGTGACTAGTGGGGTACCACAAGGATCAGTGCTGGGACCCCAGCTATTAACAATGTATATTAATGATTTGGACGAGGGAATTGAATGCAACATCTCCAAATTTGCGGATGACACGAAGCTGGGGGGCAGTGTTAGCTGTGCGGAGGATGCTAGGAGACTGAAAGGTGACTTGGATAGGCTGGGTGAGTGGGCAAATGAATGGCAGATGCAGTGTAATGTGGATAAATGTGAGGTTATCCACTTTGGTGGCAAAAACAGGAAAGTAGACTATTATCTAAATGGTGGCCGATTAGGAAAAGGGGAGATGCAACGAGACCTGGGTGTCATGGTACACCAGTCATTGAAAGTAGGCATGCAGGTGCAGCAGGCAGTGAAGAAAGCGAATGGTATGTTAGCATTCATAGCAAAAGGATTTGAGTATAGGAGCAGGGAGGTTCTACTGCAGTTGTACAGGGTCTTGGTGAGACCACACCTGGAGTATTGCGTACAGTTTTGGTCTCCAAATCTGAGGAAAGACATTCTTCCCATAGAGGGAGTACAGAGAAGGTTCACCAGACTGATTCCTGGGATGTCAGGACTTTCATATGAAGAAAGACTGGATAGACTTGGCTTGTACTCGCTAGAATTTAGAAGATTGAGGGGGGATCTTATAGAAACTTACAAAATTCTTAAGGGGTTGGACAGGCTAGATGCAGGAAGATTGTTCCCGATGTTGGGGAAGTCCAGGACAAGGGTTCACAGTTCAAGGATAAAGGGGAAATCCTATAGGACCGAGATGAGAAAAATATTTTTCACACAGAGAGTGGTGAATCTCTGGAACTCTCTGCCACAGAAGGTAGTTGAGGCCAGCTCATTGGCTATATTTAAGAGGGAGTTAGATGTGGCCCTTGTGGCTAAAGAGATCAGGGGGTATGGAGAGAAGGCAGGTACAGGATACTGAGTTGGATGATCAGCCATGATCATATTGAATGGCGGTGCAGGCTCGAAGGGCCGAATGGCCTACTCCTGCACCTATTTTCTATGTTTCTATGTTTGCTTCTTAAAAGAGATCTCCTTATTAAGCTTTTGATTATATCTTGACACCATCCCCCAAAAATTACGTCAGATCCTTTCTCTGAGATGTTTTTGTTTGATAAATGTGCTGCAAAAATGCTATTTTATTATATTAGAAACTGTCGCTTTTCATATTTGCTTAGTCAATGTTTATGTCTAGATCTGACAGTAAGTCTTCAGATGGCTGCCCTTATTTCAGGAAATCAAGAGCATTGTTCATTGAAAAGCTAAAATCCCATTACACTTAGTTCTGCAGTTTTAAAATATTCCAAGAACAGATTTTGCCTTTCCATTTTGACAGGCGTTCAGAAAGGACAACATGTTAATTCTGACACAATCTCTGTTTTAAATTAATTTGGCTGATTAATTGTCATGTTTGCATCATCCTGTCTTGTATGATGATAAATCTGACAAGTAGGTTGTTTAGCCTTTTTTATCATTGTGGCTAGTAATGACATGACTCTATACACCTTTCCTTGCCCCTTGTACACTAAATCTTCACCTTCACAATGGGTTTACAGGTTCTAGTTACACGATCGTAGATCAGAAAAGCAGGCCCTTTGGTCCACTGTGACTGTGCCGGCCATCAAGTACCTATCTATACCAGTCCCATTTCACCACTTGGTCTGTGGCCTTTTCTGCTAATTGAAAATATTGATATATAACCATATATAACCATATAACCATAACAGCACGGAAACAGGCCATCTCGGCCCTTCAAGTCCGTGCCGAACATTTTATTTTATTTATTTATTTATTTATTTATTAAATTAAAAATAAATACTTCCCCCTAGTCCCATCTACCTGCACTCAGACCATAACCATCCATTCCTTTCCCGTCCATATACCCATCCAATCTATTTTTAAAGGATAACATCGAACCTGCCTCCACCACTTCCACTAGAAGCTCATTCCACACAGCTACCACTCTCTGAGTAAAGAAGTTACCCCTAATGTTCCCCCTAAACTTCTGTCCCTTAATTCTCAAGTCATGTCCCCTTGTTTGAATCTTCCCTACTCTCAATGGGAAAAGCTTATCCACGTCCACTCTGTCTAACCCGCTCATAATTTTAAAGACCTCTATCAAGTCCCCTCTTAACCTTCTGCGCTCCAAAGAATAAAGACCTAACTTGTTCAACCTTTCTCTGTAACTTAGTTGCTGAAACCCAGGCAACATTCTAGTAAATCTCCTCTGTACTCTCTCTATTTTGTTGACATCCTTCCTATAATTAGGCGACCAAAATTGTACTCCATACTCCAGAATTGGCCTCACCAATGCCTTGTACAATTTTAACATTACATCCCAACTTCTATATTCAATGCTCTGATTTATAAAGGCCAGCACACCAAAAGCTTTCTTTACCACCCTATCTACATGAGATTCCACCTTCAGGGAACTATGCACAGTTATTCCTAGATCCCTCTGTTCAACTGCATTCCTCAATTCGCTACCATTTACCGTGTACGTCCTATTTTGATTTGTCCTGCCGAGATGTAGCACCTCCCATTTGTCAGCATTAAACTCCATCTGCCATCTTTCAGCCCACTCTTCCAAATGGCCTAAATCTCTCTGTAGACTTTGAAAATCTACTTCATTATCCACAACACCACCTATCTTAGTATCATCTGCATACTTACTAATCCAATTTTCCACACCTTCATCCAGATCATTGATGTACATGACAAACAACAGTGGACCCAACACAGACCCCTGAGGCACCCCACTAGTCACCGGCCTCCAACCTGACAAACAGCCATCCACCATTACTCTCTGGCATCTCCCATTCAGCCACTGTTGAATCCATCTTGCTACTCCACCATTAATACCCAACAATTGAATCTTCTTAACCAACCTTCCATGATGAACCTTGTCAAAGGCCTTACTGAAGTCCATATAGACAACATCCACTGCTTTACCCTCATCAATTTCCCTAGTAACCTCTTCGAAAAATTCAAGAAGATTAGTCAAGTATGACCTTCCAGGCACAAATCCATGTTGACTGTTCCTAATCAGACCCTGCTTATCCAGATGCTTATATATATTATCTTTAAGTATCCTTTCCATTAATTTGCCCACCACTGACGTCAAACTAACAGGTCTATAATTGCTAGGTTTACTCTTCGAACCCTTTTTAAACAACGGAACAACATGCGCAGTACGCCAATCCTCCGGCACTATTCCCGTTTCTAATGACATTTGAAATATTTCTGTCATAGCCCCTGCTATTTCTACACTAACTTCCCTCAATGTCCTAGGGAATATCCTGTCAGGACCTGGAGACATATCCGTTTTCATATTTTTCAAAAGTGTCCGCACCTCCTCTTCTTTGAATCTCACAGTTTCCATTGCTACTCTGCTCGTTTCCCTTACCTCACATAATTCCATATCCTTCTCCTTCGTGAATACTGAAGAAAAGAAATTGTTCAATATCTCCCCCATCTCTTTTGGCTCTGCAGATAGCTGTCCACTCTGACTCTCTAATGGACCGATTTTATTCCTTGTTATCCTTTTGCTATTAATATAGCTGTAGAAACCCTTTGGATTTACTTTCACCTTACTTGCCAAAGCAACCTCATATCTTCTTTTAGCTTTTCTAATTTCTTTCTTAATATTCTTTTTACATTCTTTATACTCCTCAAGCACCTCATTTACTCCATGCTGCCTATAATCTCTCTTTTTCCGAACCAAGTGTCCAATTTCCCTTGAAAACCATGGCTCTTTCCATTTTTTACTATTTCCTTTCAACCGAACAGGGACATAAAGATTCTGTACTCTTAAAATTTCACCCTTAAATGTCCTCCATTTTTCTTCTACATCCTTCCCATAAAACAACATGTCCCAATTCACTCCTTTTAAATCCTTTCGCATCTCCTCAAAGTTAGCCTTTCTCCAAACAAAAATCTCAACCCTAGGTCCAGTTCTGACCCTCTCCATAATTATATTGAAACTAATGGTATTGTGATCACTGGACCCGAAGTGCTCCCCGACGCATACCTCCGCCACCTGCCCTGTCTCATTTCCTAACAGGAGGTCCAGCACTGCCCCTTCTCTAGTAGGTACCTCTATGTATTGTTGCAAAAAACTATCTTGCACACATTTTACAAACTCCAAACCATCCAGCCCTTTTACAGAATGTGTTTCCCAGTCTATGTGTGGAAAATTGAAATCTCCCACAATCACTACCTTGTGCTTACTACTAATATCTGCTATCTCCTTACATATTTGCTCTTCCAATTCTCGCTCCTCATTTGGCGGTCTATAATACACCCCTATAAGTGTTGCTACACCTTTCCCATTTCTCAGTTCCACCCAAATAGCCTCCCTAGACGAGCCCTCTAATCTATCCTGCCAAAGCACTGCTGTAATATCTTCCTTGACAAGCAATGCAACACCCCCACCTCTTGCTCCTCCAATTCTATCACCCCTGAAGCAACGAAATCCGGGAATATTTATTTGCCAATCACAGCCCTCCGGCAACCATGTTTCACTGATCGCCACAACATCATACTTCCAGGTGTCAATCCAGGCTCTAAGCTCATCCACCTTTCTTACAATGCTCCTAGCATTAAAATATACACATTTAAGAAACCCACCACCACTTATTCTCTGTTTATTATCTTTTTCTTCTTTCTCCCCTACATTTTGGGTCCGAGTGCTTCCCTTCTCTGCCTCCTGCCTCCCACATTTTCCACTAGTTTTCTCTATTTGAGTCCCTCCCCCCAACCGTTCTAGTTTAAAGTCTCCCCAGTAGCCTTTGCAAATCTCCCCGCCAGGATATTGGTCCCCCTCGGGTTCAAGTGCAACCCGTCCTTTCTGTACAGGTCACTCCTTCCCCAAAAGAGGTCCCAATGATCCAGAAATTTGAATCCCTGCCCGCTGCACCAGTTCCTCAGCCACGCATTTATCCTCCACCTCACTCCATTCCTACTCTCACCGTCACGTGGCACAGGTAGTAATCCTGAGATTGTTACCTTTGTAGACCTTTTCCTTAACTCTCCTCCCAACTCCCTAAATTCTCCTTTCAAGACCTCTTCTCTTTTTCTACCTATGTCATTGGTACCTATATGTACCACAACCTCAGGCTCCTCTCCCTCCGATTTCAGGATATCTTGGACGCGTTCAGACACATCCCTGACCCTGGCACCAGGGAGGCAAACTACCATCCAGGTCTCCTGACTGCGTCCACAGAATCGCCTATCCGACCCCCTAACCATAGAGTCCCCTATTACTATTGCCCTCCTCTTCTTTTCCCTACCCTTCTGAGCAATAGGGCTGGTCTCTGTGCCGGAGGCCCGGCCGCTGTTGCTACCCGCAGGAAGGCTGTCCCCCTCAACAGTACTCAAACAGGAGTACTTATTTTCAAGGTGTACAGCCACCGGGGTACTCACTGGTCCCTGCCTCTGACCCTTGCCCTTCCTAACCGTGACCCACTTGTCTGCCTCCCGTGGTCTTGGAGTGGCCACCTCCCTATAACTCTTTTCTATGTTTACACTTGTGAGAAAGGTTTAGGAGACAATCCATTTCCAAAAGCACAACCTCCAGCTGATGCGGTTGCCAACATTATTGAATAGTCAAACACATCACCAATGGGTGGACAAAATGTGTAAGAAAGAACTGCAGGTGCTGGTTTAAATCGAATGTAGACACAAAATGCTGGAGTATCTCAGCGGGTGAGGCAGCATCTCTGGAGAGAAGGAATGGGTGGAGTATGCCTTTGTGGTGCTGGTGAACTGCGATGATGTACCATTTTATTCACTGAAATGCATTCAATTATTAACAAATTATTGCAGAATTCTTTGCTGGATAGAGATGCTGAAATTCCAGCAGGCATATGTATCATGTATTTTAGATTCTCCGTAATTGATTTTTTTTTCTCAGCCGTCAGAGGACGTCAGTTGTGTTGCCTGGAACAGGCAGGTTCAGCATATCCTGGCCTCGGCCAACCCAAGCGGCCGCGCTGTTGTTTGGGACCTGCGGAAGAATGAACCGATATTGAAAGTCAGCGACCACACCAACCGGGTAAGTGGGTCTCTGGGGGAACCGGTGAAATTTGGGTCAGCCTGTCTCGCTGTTTAATTGCAGCAAAGAATATTAAAGGCATTTAAGAGTGCTGAGTTGGTGCTACCCAACGAGAATGGTGATTAAATCCACCGGCACCTCTCCCGTAACTGTTCACAGGGACAGGGTGGAATATTTCTCTGTTGCTTTCCCTTGTGAATGGCCAATGCCTGTGCAATGTGCTGTGTGTACAGCAAGCACTGCTACTGTTGCCACGCCACTCGCCGCAGGTAAATTAAAAGAGGCATTGGATTGGCGGACTCTAACTAATGTTGTCTTAAACAAAATGCACTATTTCTGAAAATCTGCAACAAAGCTTAATCCGTTATTATGTTTGGGCACAAATCTAATGACTCAAAAACCTCTGAGTTATGTTGTGTGTTGAAATCAGACTTTAGAATCCAATCTCAATCCCTACCTGCTGGGATCAGCAGATCTGAGTAATGTGTGATTTTTTTCTCCCTCCCCCCCCATCTCTGGCAAGAGTATATTGGAGTTACTTTCCACTTCCCATGTGGTGCTTCAGTGTCATTAACAAGCCCAGGAAATGTGAGGGCCAAAGTTGACATGAGTATAATTGTCTAACCTACATGATTGGTGAACCATGCGGAAGTCAGCCCTGGGTTACATAATATGCCGACAGCTCCAAGTAATTTTCTGGTGATATTGGCTGGAATTCTTATACATCTATCAGCTGATGGTTTTGCAGCCATTGCTTTTATTGGATTGGTCTTGCAAACCTTCTTCACGCTCCCTCCTTGGATAAAGAGATCAAAGCTGCGCACTCACTCTGGAAAGGATGCTTCTGTGTCCTTTAACCAGATAAATCACAACATGACAGCTTAATAATCTCCCATTTGCTAACCATTTTAGCTCCCCTTCCCATTCCCATACTGACCTTTCTGTCCTGGGCCTCCTCCATTGTCAGAGTGAGGCCACACGCAAATTGGAGGAACAGCACCTCGTATTCCGCTTGGGTAGCTTACAATCCAGCGGTATGAACGTTGAATTCTCTAATTTCTTCTACTAACACACCCCTCCCCTTTGCCTTTTTCCTTCACTAAAAGCTGGTTAAGCAGTTTCACACTTTGCAACAATGTTTCCCTGTTGACATCACACCTTCCCAAGCCAACAACTGGTCAACCAGGGATCCACCCTGCATGAGTCAAGCTTTGTCCTGGTCCACCTATCCCCCGCCCCCCTCCCTTACTTTCAGTCTGAGGAAGGGTCCCAACCCAAATCCTCACCTGTCCTTCATCTCCAGAGATCTCCTGTATGACCCGCTGAGTTACTCCAGCACTTTGTGTCTAACCTAAATATAACATTATTTTAAATTTTGAAGAGATGTTGACAAATGTAAACAGCTCTCACAAGCAATCTAGGAGACCGTATTATTCCGACTATCCTGTCATTCAGCGTAGGAGCTTGACATGTGTTGCCGTGAGGAGATTGGTCAGAGGCTGAGGCTCTATGTACTGACAGGAGAGACTTGTGCACTCGGCTCCCTCTTTATAAGCGGTTATCCAAAGGCAGTGGATGTTACTGTCAGAAATCAGAGACTACAGACTATTGTGATGACAATTTGCATGGGGACAAAGAAGGTTGATCATCCTCTTAAACTGAGCCTAATGTTATTTGATGCTGACTCTCCCTCTCCTGCCTTTTTCCAGTTCTCTGCATTTCACTTCCCTCCTTTTTAGGTGGATGGTGTGAAAGTGAATGGAAATGTCGATGCTCGACAATACTGTCGGGTTTGTGGGGGAATTGTGGTCATAAATAGTATCTACCTTGCCCCGACTTATCCCTTTTTACCTTCCAGCTCCATCTCCCCACCGTTTCACTGCTCGTTCTTGCTGACCTCTCACTTCTTGCATCATTCTTCCCCCTCCCTTCCGGCCCTCCTTTCATTCCAAACCTGCCCTCTTGGCTGCCTTGACCTCTCCCTGGCTTGCACTTGGTTCTCTCAACCTCCATCTTTCCCACCCTCTCCTTCACACTCCTACACCCCTCAACCCCCTCCAGTCCCTACCCCATCCCCAACCCCCCTCCTCTTCCTTCTTCTGCTGACCTCTCGCCCATGGCCTGTCCTTATTTCTCCACCTTCCATGCCCACACCCCTCCCCTTCCCCACCAGATTGGTCATCTGGCGATGATGTCAATTATCAATATCATGTGATAGGAGTAGAATTAAGCCCATCAAGTTTACTCTGCCATTCAATCATGGCCGATCTATCTCTCCCTCCTAAATCCATTCTCCTGCCTTCCTCCCACTAATCCATATGGGTATCCGTACGAAGTGCTGTGGTGCTGGTGTCTCGTGCCATCCTATGTGATTGCTTTGTGCCCATCGGTAGATGCACTGCTCGGGCCTGGCTTGGCACCCAGACATTGCCACGCAGATGGCCGTGGCCTCCGAGGACGACCGAATGCCGGTGATCCAGATGTGGGACCTCCGGTTCGCAACGTCTCCCCTGCGAACGCTGGAAGGCCACACAAGGTAGAGTTCATGCCGAGCTGAACGGGCTGCTTTTATATCTTGATTTACTTAAGACGTTCATTTGTTTCTGATATTTAGTTAGCAAATCTTTCCTGAATCTAAATGGTTAAATATTTGGCAGAAAAGGAATGCACCGAAATGGGTTGCAGCCCATTGAGTCAATTTCAAACATCAACCAACCCACATATAATCCTACATTAATACGATATTTTGGGGCCCATATCTGAGGAAGGATGTGCTGGCATTATAGAGGGTGCGAAAGAGGCTCACGTGAATTATCCCGGGGATGATTGGGTTAACGTATAATGAGCATTTGAAGGCACTTGGTCAGTACTAGCTGGAGTTTAGAAGGATGACGGGGCACATCATTGAAACAGGGCGTAGCCGCAAAATAAAAGGGAAATACCTTTAGAAAAATCAGGAGGAATTTCTTTAATCAGAGGGTGATGAATCAATGGAATACATTGCAGCAGATAGCTGTGGAGACCAAGTCATTGGGTATTTTTAAGGTGGAGATTGATAGATTCCTGATTAGTAAGGGTGTCCGGGGTTATGGGGAGAAGGCAGGAGAATGGGGTTGAGAAGGAAAGATAGATCAGCCATGATTAAAAGCCAGAGTAGACTTGATGAACCAAATGGCCTAATTCGGCTGATCCTGAACACTAAATCCATGCCAGCATTTTCAGTGCGGTTCTGTGAGAATCAATTGAGTGTTTTGGATGGAATATTATGCAAGTGAGGGCTGTTTGGGCTGAGCTACAGGAAGATAACTAACTCTGACACAAGTCTACATTTGAATGAGAGAACAAAACCGAGGAGAAAAACTGCACATAACTTTAAATCCTGATGCTTTCTTTCAAATTTAAAGAGCAGCGTTTGAGTCTTGTTAATGTGATGAACTAACTCTGTTTTGCAGAGGGATTTTAGCCATTGCCTGGAGCCTGGCGGACCCAGAGCTGCTTCTGAGTTGTGGCAAGGATAACCGCATGCTTTGCTGGAACCCCAACACTGCAGAGGTAGTTCAATGGGGAAACTCGGGCACTAGCTGAGGCTTAAAGTTGTTGGTCACTGTGTGTGGGTCAGAAAGAATATTGTACACGAGTGATTAGATTTTACTGATGTTCATAAAATGTCCCAATTTACTTTAACCAAATACAGAAAGTGATCCCCAACTGATTTCAAACAGATGCAGAATCCACATTTCTGTGTAGGGGGATAGTTCTGACTCACAAACAGTGACGGGGAGCAATCTTTCATCTTTGTGCACACTTATCCTTAAAGCCAATGCTGCAGATGTGCAGGCATTGCTGAGGGCACTTGTCTGCTTGTTATTTTCTGTTTTTGTATTGAATGGTGAAATCGGAAATCAAAAGACTACCATGTTTTGGAATTCCAACAATGTATTACAATCTACCCTGTGGTTTACTCTTGTTTTTTCTTGTTCTTGACTGTGACCAGGTTGTGTATGAGCTGCCTACAGCTACCCAGTGGTGTTTTGATATCCAGTGGTGTCCCAGGAATCCAGCTGTCCTCTCTGCAGCTGCTTTTGATGGTCACATCAGCATCTACTCCCTCATGGGCGGAAATCTAGATGCACAAAGGCAGCAGCAGGTTGATAATGTAAGTGAATATCTTGCAAAGCCAGCTGCGTTATATCTCATTTAGTGTTAGGTTTTGTCACTCTTCATTCATCAGGGTATTTATATGGTGCATCAGCAGAATTGAAATTCAGAATTCAGTAACCCCCACTGAAGAGAAGGATTTTTAACAGCAGCCCACCAATTTTGATAGGTAATTTTCTGACAATAACATGCAATGGTTAGATTTATTCATCTGGCAAGCACCATGCTGTGTTGAGTTTTAAATTCACAGCATTTATATTTTGCTTTAAAAAGGTATTCCGATGTAATATTGGAAGATCTACCTTGTAGTTAACAGGGGATTTCTAATTTTGCTATCGTAAGTACTCTTTTAGAATTTTCCCTCAGCACATCATTCCCTGACTGAAGATGTGGGTAAACTGGTCTCAGCTACTGTCGGCATCTTCTGTCGTCATGGATTGCATCTCCGTGCTGATGTTTAGTGGTTTTTTATAATTGCATTTTTAAATAATATTGTTTTGAGATAATGGGCTGGATTTTTCTTGATGGGAAATATGGACAATTCCACAAGTGAAAACTAGTGATTGAGCTCTTTATTTTACCCAAGCCATTCATCCATCCTCCTCACTTCCTAAATGTCATCTGGTTACATCTGGAAATGATCAGCAAAGCATTCAACAAGGTTCCGCATGGTAGGTTGCTCTACGAGTTTAGATTGCATAGGATCCGAGGAGAGATAGCTGAATGGATAGAAAATTGGCTTAATGGAAGGAAGCAGAGGGTGATGGTGGAAGTTTGCTTCTTGACTGGAGGCCTGTGACTAGTGGTGTGCCTCAGGGTTCGGTGCTGCGCCTGGTACTGTTTGTCATCTTTATCAATGATTTGGATGAGAATGTACATGGCAAGATTAGCAAGTTTGCTGCTGATACAAAAGTGGGTGGTTTTGCTGATATTGATGGATGTGAAAAATAGCAGCAGGATTTTGATCGATTGGCCAGGTGGGCTGAGGAATGGTTAATGGAATTTAATGCAGAGAAATGTGAGATGTTGCATTTTGGGAAGTCTAACATGGGCAGGACCTACACAGAGTGTTGTAAAGCAGAGGGATCGAGGAGTGCAGGTGCATGGTTCCTTGAAGGTCGAGTGTTAGGTTGATAATGTGCCTTTGGCACATTGGCCTTCATCAGTCAGAGTATTGAATATAGAAGTTGGGAGGTCATGTTGCAGGTCACCTGGACCAGATGGACTGCACCCCATGGTTCTGAAGGAGGTGGTCACAGAGATTGTGGAGGAATTAGTTGTGATATTTCAAGAATCACTTGAGTTAGGAGTGGTTCCTGAAGATTGGAAAATTGCAAATATCACCCAGCTGTACAAGAAGGGAGTAAAGCAGAAGAGTGGAAACTATAGACCAGTTAGCCTGACTTCGGTGGTTGGTAAGATTTTGGAGTCAATTATAAAGGATGAGGTTATGCAGTACTTGGAAGTTCACGATAAAATGGGACAAAGTCATCATGGTTTTGTGCAGGGAGGATCTTGCTTGACAAATCTGCTGGATTTCTTAGAGGAAGTTAATAGCAGGACAGACAGAGGGGAGGCTGTAGATGTTTACCTAGAATTTCAGAAGGCCTTCAATAAGGTGCCGCATGTCAGGCTGTGAGGGAAGTGTGCCCATGGTATTAAAGGGAAGATACTAGCATGGATAGCAGGTTGGCTGGATGGCAGAAGGCAGAGTTGCAATAAAAGGTGCTTCTTCAGGTTGGCTGCCAGTTGACCAGTGGAGTTCCGCAAGGGTCGGTGCTGGGGCCGCTTCTCTTCACGTTGTATATTAATGATTTGGATTAGGGGATTGAAGGCTTTGTGGCCAAGTTTGCAGATGATGCTAAGATAGGTGGAGGGGCAGGCAGTGTAGAGGAAGCAAGGACTCTGCAGAAGGACTTGGACAGGTTAGAAGAGTGGGCAGAGAAGTGGCAGATTGAATTCAGTATAGCAAGGTGCGGAGTCATGCATTTTGGTAATAAGAATAAAGGGGTAGATTATTTCTCAATGGAGAGATAATCATGAAATCGGTGGAAAGGAACTTGAGAGTGCTGGTGTAGGACTCCCAAAAAGTTAATTTGCAAGTCGAATCGGTAGTAAGGAAGGCAAATTCAATGCGAGCATACCATGGCAGCCTCGACAACAGTCTGTCTCGTCCTTTTCTTCTTTTGTTGTTTTTAGACTGTTGTTAAATGTATTTTTTAGTGCATCTTTAGTTTTGTATTATGAGGGGGGGGGCACTTTTTAAAATCTCTTTCCTCGACGAGATGATACTTCCGTATCGTATCTCCGTCCTCACTGTGGCCTAACATCATGGAGCTGGTGGCCCCTTTGCTGGGGATCGACTTCGGGAGCTCCAACCGCGGGAGCCTGCAGGACTTAACATCGTGGAACTCGCTTGGTTAGGGATCGACTTCTGGAGCTCCAACTTCGACCGCCCCGGCTGTGAGAGCTTCGATTGCCCCGACTGCGGATGGTTCGACTGCCTTGACCGCTGGAGAATAGGAGGGAAGAAGATAAAATGTTATTGCCGTTTTTTCACACTTGGCTAATAAATGAATTACAATACAATACATCAAGAGGACTGTAATACAAAAACAGATATGTAATGCTGAGGCTCTATAAGGTGCTGATCAGGCTGCATTTGGAGGACTGTGAGCAAATGTGGGCCCCATATCTGAGGAAGGATGTGCTGGCTCTGGAGAGGGTCCAGAGGAGGTTTCCAAGAATGATTCCAGGAATGAGTGGGCTAGCATACGATGAGAGTTTGACAGCACTGGGCCTCTACTCATTGAAACTTACAGGAGAATGAAAGGCATAGATAGAGTCGATGTGGAAAGGATGTTTCCACTGGTGGAGGACTTTAGGACCAGAGGTCAGAGCCTCAGAATTAAAGGCTGCTCTTTTAAAAAGGAGGTGAAGAGGAACTTCTTTAGTCAGAGGGTAATAATTTTGTGGAGGCCAAGTCAGTGGATATTTCTAAGGCAGCGATAGACAAATTCTTGATTAGAACAGGTGTGGAGGGTTATAGGGAGAAGGCAGGAAAATGGGATTAGGAGGGAGAGATCAGCCATGATTAAATGGCAGTGGACTCGATGGGCCGAATGGCCTAATTCTACTCCTATAACTTGTGAACATGCAGTTGTATAAGACATTGGTGAGGCCGCATTTAGAGTATTCTATTCAGTTCTGGGCATCATGTTTTCGGAAAGATGTTGTCAAGCTGGAAAGGGTACAGAGAAGTTTTACGAGGATGGTGCCAGGATTAGAGGGTCTGAACTATAGGGAGAGGTTGTGTAGGCTGGGACTTTATTCCTTGGAGTGCAGGAGGATGAGGGATGATCTTATCGAGGTGTATAAAATCATGTGAGGAATATATTGAGTAGATGCACAGAGTTTCTTGCCCAGAGTAGGTGAATTGAGGACCAGAGGATATAAGTTTAAAGTGAAGGGGGAAATTTTTTTATAGGAATCTGAGGGGTGGTTTTTTCACCCAAAGGGTGGTGGGTGTAAGGAACAAGCTGCCAGAGGTTGTAGTTGAGGCCAGGACTATCCCAAAGTTTAAGAAACAGTTGGACAGGTACATGGATAGGATAGGTTCAGAGGAATGTGGACCGAACGCTGGCAGGTGAGAGTGTAGATGGGACATGTTGGCCAGTATGGGCAAGTTGGGCCGAAGGGCCTGTTTCCACGC
The DNA here is from genome assembly GCA_038087875.1 of Malacoraja senta. Lineage (NCBI taxonomy): Eukaryota > Metazoa > Chordata > Chondrichthyes > Rajiformes > Rajidae > Malacoraja > Malacoraja senta. Next base: position 345,779,290 of record CM075977.1, on the reverse strand, counting down.
TGCATCATTCTATGATAATGAACCACTAGGAATATTGAAGCCTTCTGATCAACAGAGGCTACAACAATGACCTTGGTGTAAGCTTCTCTCTGAATTCTTAAGTGATGTCTCTTTATTTCCAAATGTGCATTCATGCTCTCTCTTGCTCTGTAGATTTCCTCCTCCTTTGGGAACTTGGATCCATTCGGTACAGGACAAGCTCTTCCTCCCTTGCATCTCCCTCAGTCCATCACTCAGCCTAGTGCCGTGCTGCCTCTGAAAAAGCCTCCCAAGTGGATCCGCCGCCCTGTGGGAGCTACATTTGCTGTAAGTTCAGAAAACTCTATCATCCACTACAGGGTGCATAATTTAGAAAATGCTTGAGCTTTTTCAGCTTTCTCCCCTCTCCCTGGATTTGATTTTTCATGCTGGGCCATGCATCTCCAATCTCCAGCTCCTGTTATCCAACAGAATAACTGAGTAATGACTGAATGAATGGCCTCTGTAAATTGTACCTAGTGTGTAGGATGGAACTGGTGTACAGGCGATCACTGGTTGGAGCGGACTTGGTGGGCTGAAGGGCCTGTTTCCAAGCCATATCTCTAAACTAAACTAAATTAAAATATATCATTTATTCATCACAATTCTTCCATTTTATTTAATTCCCCCCAAATCACTTCTCTATTATGAGGAAAAACTTGACCATTACCCCTCCATTGACGGAGTGAGTTTAGTTGACATCCTGCATTGTATCACACTTGCAGTGATTTATTTAATGTTGTGACAGACTGTTTTAAGTTGATTAATGTGTCCTATTATTTATGTACTTGCCAATGTTGTAAAGTGAACCTAACCAGTGGCCTGTTTTTCTTTCTCTCTGTGGCATACTTGCCTGATGTCCCACCAATGTTTGTGCTGAAGTTTGGAGGAAAGCTGGTGACGTTTCAGAACCTGAAGCCACAGGCTCAGGCCCAGCAGCAGCAGGAAGCCCCGTTCCAAGTGTTCGTCAGCCAGGTCGTCACCGAGTCCGAGCTTCTGAACCGTTCCAACGAGCTGCAGAATACCATCCATTCAGGGAGCTTTGTGGAGTATTGCCAGTCAAAAATTAACGCTGCCCAGACCGACTTTGAGAGAAATGTTTGGGGGTTCTTAAAGGTGAGAACAAACGAAGGAAGAATTGTTGACTCTTGACAACTTGCTTTTGATCTCTTAATGTATATTTGTGAACTTGTGGATAAAGTTACTAAAGGCACATGTTTTAAGTTTCCGACTTTGCAGCCCGTTCCAAGTTTCCCTGAATTTATTTTTGTAGAATCTGAAAGTCGTGCAGTACCTCTTTGAATGCCTAGAGTCAAAGAAAACCCACCTTCAACTCTGGAGCTATCTGTGTGGTGTTTGTATACCATAACTGAATGGGCGTTTTCCAGGCGTCATAAGTTCTATGAGCGATATAAGTTCTCTAGCTCTCTGAGTCTACGTCGCATAAGTTATTCCATATTATTTTCACATTAATTCCACCCTAACACACCTTGCACTTCCCACATTCATTTCAATCATTCCGCTACCCCTCTAGCTTTCAGATTCTACCACTCACCTACATAACTTGGGGCAATTTATAGTGACTAATTAACCTATCAACCAATACGTTTTTGGGATGTGGGAGAAAATCGGAGAAAACCTACTTGGTCCGGGAGAATATGCAAACTCCACACAGAGAGCATCTGAGGTCAGGATTAAACTTGTCTTGTTGGCACTCTGCAGTACCAGCTGTGGTTGATGAATCAATGTGAGCATGAGTCAGTTTTTCTTCCACATCCCAGAGATGTGAGAGTTGCCATTAGTGATCTCAAAATCCCGGGGTTGTCTGAAAATTATAAGAGTGGATCTCCATGTGTACTTTGTTGCAGCCCTTGCACTGTTCTTATCTGTACATTTCCTGTAGCTGCATGGTTGTGTATAGATGTATAGTCTTACATAGAAAATTTACCTGGATAAAATGCAAAAACGTTGTTAAACATAACAATAATAGACCCAGGGGGACTAGGATGTGATCTTCTGGTCCAATGGGGCAAGTAAATGGAAAGTCATCGGCTTTCATGATTCATTGTAATCTATCAGGTTTAAACTACATTCCATTCCTTCCCCGTGGATACTGCATGGCTCCAAGCCCGTTTTGTAACTCTGGTAACAGAGGCGTGCACAAAATACTTTACGTCTAATTTCATTTGAACTGCATTGGGTGGCAAGATCTTCTTTCTCTCTGCCACTGTTTTCTTTTGTTGTTTTATTGTGTTGAAAATCCATTGCCTTTTTGTGAGATCACTGCTCCACCATTAGTAGTTATTTCCTCCCCCACTCAGTGTGAGGCCGTACATTCAATATCAGCAGGTTGTTCAACAGCACAAGTGCTGCCACAGAACCTGATCCTATTCTTGTCCAGTGTTGAAACATCTCAATCCTACGTCATCGAGTGGCAGCCTCGCAAGCAGCCCGTCTGTCCTTTTGACTTTTTTTGTTATCTTTAGTGCGTCCAAATGTATGCTTTAATGTTTCTCGGTATGTTTTGATGTGGGGGGGGAATAGGGGGAAACTGTTTTCAGTCACTTACCTCGACGAAGATGCGACTTTTCTCCTTGTCGCATTTTCTCTGCCCTCGCGGCCTAACAGCTTGTTTGGTGCGGCCTTTCCAGACCAGAGATCGGCCCAGAGCTTCAGCGGCAGGCGCGGTGCGGACTTACCATCGCGAAGCCTGGGATCACTTGCTGGGGATCGCCAGAAGATGTGCTCTGACCGCTGGCCCGTGGTTTTAAACATCGTGAAGCCGCGGTCGATAAGAAGCTGCCGATTCGGGAACTCCAAGTGTGTGCTCCGTCCCGACGTCGGAGTTTCGATCTTCCCGACGAGAGGGCTTGTACATCGGGCCGACCGTAGCGGCGACTGCAGAGGGTTCAAGGCCCTGACCACGGGTGAACAAAGGAGGAAGATTGACTGAATGTTATTGCCTTCCATCACAGTGAGGAATGCTGATTCCACTGTGATGGATGTTTATGTTAAACTCTATGGTGTATTGTGTTCTTTTTACTTGTATGACTGTATGGTAACTCAAATATCACTGTACCTTAATTGGTGCATGTGACAACAAATGTGAACTTGAACTAATGTATGACACAGGCGCAAACATGCTGATTTCTCGGTCTTTTGTGCAGGTTAACTTTGAGAAGGATCATCGCAATAAGTACTTGGAGCTTCTAGGATACAAGCAAGAAGAACTTACAGAGAAGGTAGGAGGACAATTTATTACTGATATCAGTAAGGTTAAAAAGACAGACCAGAGGATAATTGTAGGAATCACAGGTCTATTGGTGAAAATATTAATTGCTAACATGTACTTGGAAAGTCAGGTGATGACAGCTAGTTTAACTGAACATGTTTCTCTTGCTATGGCACCATTTAATCTTGATGTTGTGCTTTTTTGGTCCAGATTGCAACGGTGCTGCAAAGTGTTGCAGACAAGATTGACCTTCCAGCAGACCAGGTACAGATTGTATAAAGCAGAGGAAACATAGCACAAGTCTCTGCTCCTGCAGGCTGTGATACGAGAAGAATAATTGTCCTAAAAACAACACGCATTCCCGGCTTGTTTCCAATTCACATTTAAGAGATCCTGCAGTCCAGCATAACTATGTCAGCTCATCGTGAAAAATATAAAATTAATGCCCTTGTCCTCTTCCTGCAGATGGCACTTTCCTCTGCTTGAATTATTTATCTACTCTTCCCTTTAAAGGTGTGGTGGTCTTTGCTCTTCATTAACAACTTTCTCACTCAGACATTCCTCTTGAATGTTTTCCCTCACTGCCACTCTGAATGTTCTTAGTTAGTGGGTGAAGCTTGAGACTTTGGTCGGGGCCTGCGATAGATGATATCAGCTCAGTCACTTGTTCTGTACCCTGCAGATATCCCTCGGCATTGGCCTCAATAGAGAGTACGTTGGGTAGGTTGCTCAATCAGCAGCTAAATCAACATCGCCCAAAAATACTGCACAGGTACTCAACAAATGGTAATTGAGCCAAAGCGAGAGACATCAGACAAGGTGATTAAAAGCATATTGGAAGGGGTAGTTTTTTAAGCATGTTAAATCGTACGAAATTTCAGATCTCTTGGATTAAAAGGCTGCTTCCAAGTGGTGACCAAAGGGAAGGGGGTGCATGAGACGTCAGAACAAGGAGAGGATGGATTGGGTACAGGGCATGGTGTGGAGTGAGCAGGAACTGATTCAAGCTGGGATGTGCAGTGAGCTTGGCTTCATGCTCTTTCAGGCCCTTCAGTTCACCGCATCCAAGCCGACCATCGATCACCCATGCACACTAGTTCTATGTTATCCAACTTTTGCATGCACTCCCACCACACGAGGCAATTTGCAGAGGCCAATTAACCTACAAACCCGCACGTCTTTGGGATTTGGGAGGAAACCGGAGCACTAGGAGGCAACCCATGCGATCACAGGGAGAACGTGCAATCTCCACACAAACGGCACCCGAGGATCAGAATCTAACCCGGGTCTGTGCGCTGTAAAGCAACAGCTCCATCAGATGCGCCATTGAGCTGCCCAATTAGAAATATATTTTCCCTATTTAACTATCAACCCTGTGTGATTTCTTTGAACACCCCTTTCTTTGAACACCCCTCTTGACTTTCTTGCCCCAATCTCTAATCACAACACTACTACTCTGAATTATCATTTTGATTTGATAGCATAACCTTTTATTTAATTATGCTAATTACTAAATTAAATCATTGTGTAACCTGAAAAGTCTTTGATTTGAGCTGTTTGATTTGTATTGATATTACTACTATGATACCAACCATGGGAAGAACATTATTCCACAAGATGAACAAAGTTTGATCAAACTGGCTGGCATATTTCTTAAAATATTTAAACGTTTCATTGGGCACAAGGCAATGGTTCCACCTTTGTGTCGTGAATTTAAATCCAAACTGGAAGAAACAGTTGGATAGTTTCATCCTAAGGGATCAAAACAGGAGAGTGGCACATTAATGTAGTTAGTAATGTTCTCCTGAATTCAGAGAAAGGGATTGCAGAGGAGAGGGTGTAATATTCTATTCCACCTAAGCAGGGCTTGGGTCTAGAGGTGAGGGTGGGGGTGATATGGATCCAGGTTAGAACGTGGCCAATGCAGGCTGTGCAAGTGGCTTACAATGGTAATGATAACAATCTAACCAGTAGGCATATTTAAATAAGTTACTTTTGCCACAGCCTGGCCTATGTGAAATAAGCAAGCTGAATATCAGATATGCTTGCACTGAACACACACGACATTCGCAATAAATAACAAGGCACCTCTGCTGTTGAGCACAATAACTCCATAAAACCTGAACGACAAATAGTGTCACCATATTAAAAGTTCAAAATGAATAGGTGGGGCAAAATAATAGGGTGTTAACATATTTTACACTGCTTTAGTTTTTTTTAAAGGCCGTAAGACCCAGGAACAGAATTAGGCCATTTGGCCCATCGAGTCTGCTCCGTTATTCGATCATGGCTGATCTTTTCTCCTTCTCAAGCCTATTCTGCCTTCAACTTGTAACCTTTGACCCCCCTTACAGGGGTCCTTAAGACCTAGGTAACCTGCACTCATCTTTGCCTTCAGGTTAAAGCTATACGATCAAAATTCAAGCATGCAGTTTTTATTTTTAATTAAACATTTTCATCTTTTTGGTTAAGTATTTTGAAATGTGGGGGGAGAGAGAAGTTATTGTTGAGGGATGCCATGCTTTTAAACACCATTATGGGCAGAGTTCTCATGGACCAGGGAAGATGCAAAGATGTAGAACAAGACGTTCTCTACTTTGTCTTTGTGCTGTGTTTCGCTCTCAGGGTGGCCAGTCCTCCACTGGTGGGATGAGGATTTGGTGCACCAGCCACCTTGTGGTTCTTCCAAGGGAGTTGCCATTGCAATGCTGGATTATGTAATAGTTTTACATTAACCCACACCTACCAGGAACAGATAAACCTGGATGGGACCCATAATTAGTGGCAGCCCATCATATCATAGGCTGCTAACTAACAGTCATTGCAATTTTTAAATATATTTAGATTTAATATTTAGGTATATCATTAGAATCATTGCAAGTGATGACTTGAATCATTTGCAGTTCCTCGTTAACTTTAATGAAATAGTTTACGAGTCTCCATTGAAGACCTTTGGCATTGTGATCTTTATTACTTGTGGAATAAGTTCCTGGCCCCATTTTGGTCCTTGGTATTGTTATTTTCTGGCTTTACTGCTGCTTCCTACTCCTTATGATGTTGTCATCTAACCCTTCCACTTTAAGGATCCTGGAGACTCTGAGCAGACAACAGAGAGTGCTGAAGACAGCCTTGCTATGGAAGATCAGTTCCTAGGGGAGGTATCAAATAAATCCCACTATTTCTTTGTCATTGTGCATATAGTGATACTTTGTGCGAACTGTACTATTTTTCATTCCCTCACCTCATCTCGAAAATTACATTTATTGACCTTGGAATTTCCTTCTTTATTTTGAGCAAGTGTATATTTTTTTTAATGTCCCTGTACATTTCCTAACATGAATGTTAGATGTTACCTGGTGTGAAGGGAGGAACTGTAGATGCTAGTTTACACCAAAGATAGACAAAGTGCTGGAGTAACTCAGCAGGGCAGGCAGTATCTCTGGAGAGAAGGAATGGGGCGCGTTTCTGTCGAAAGAATGGTCTCGACCCGAAAAGTCGCCTATTCCTTCTCTCCAGAGATGCTGCCTGTCCCGCTGAGATATTCCATTATATTGTGTCTATCTAGATGTTACCTGGAATGGGAGCTAAAGCTGATTTTCCTTTCTCTGAGGCCAGTTGTGCTGTTGCTCCGTCTGAGATCAGTTAATGGAATAAACCTGTGAATCGAGCCGTGCTTGTTCCAGTGCTCAATGCTGGAGAAACTGGCTGAACCATCGAGGAAAAGTGTAATCGAATCTGGGACTTTGTTTGCGGTCTTCCTTAAGTGGGTACATTACGATCTGGAGTTGGACTGTGCTTCACAATCAATGTTATGCCAGCACCACGGAAGGAATAAAACTACCAACTGTCATTGATGTTCTGGTTGTAATAGGTTACATCCTTCAGCAATTATGCGAGTAGCAAACAGAACCCATGTAATTCTGTGGTTGTATTTTAAATGCATATATCAATGATAAAATGAATTGTTTGTTTGTGCTTTCTATATTATATGTATTTAGTTGTGTATTTGTTGCTCGATAGACAGACGATGAACATGAAGAGGATGAGGAGGATTTGGACCTAAACATGGCCACATCCGAGAAGCAAGTTGAGAAAGAAACAACATTCAATATCTCTGTCAGTGGAGGTAATTCGATTGTACAAGAGTTTGATTCATTTTCAAAAGAAATGTACACAAAAATCAATATGTTATTTTTATTTAGGTGACCTTTTTGTTTGATAGTTGACCCATTAAATCACATCCCTAAAACTGACTCGACAATTTTTTTAGATTTTCCAAGAAAAATCTTTTGCAAAACTTTTGATTTAAATATTTATAATGTGTGAGGAGTGAGTCCATTTGGTCCAATGTGTCGGCATCAGCTCTTGCTGGAATGGGGAGTTGCCTCTGTTTCACCAAATGTTTTAATTTGAATAATGAGCAGAGCCTGATGTTTTATGTCATAAATTATTCTGGCTTTAAATCCCTTCTAGAACATACGTTCAAAACCAGGGAAGTTAATCCACCATCACCATTAGAGATCAGCAAATTTGCAAAGTCCCCTTTCTATGTAAAGGGGAATCTCACGTCCTGTGCAGTACCCTCTGTATAAAATATCATTTTTATGTTACTGATTTATTGGAGTGTTGGTAGTCCTACCAAGACCATCATGGCAGAGATTGTTTCCTGTAACCTTGCTCCCAGAGCATCAGATTCCTCAGGACAATAGTTTCTAAAATTTCTTACATAATTATTTAATTGGGTCTTTTATTGCATTTAAGTTTCAAGTTGAGAGTCAAGAATTGTCATATATGCTGACAATGGAATAATGAATTTCTTACTTGCAGGAACATAACAGGCTTGTAAAAACAATACTAAGCAAATAAAAAAGAATTTAAATTTAATTTAATTTTAATCGTTTTTTAATGTTAATGAAGTAATAATACCAATCCCAACACCAATGCAAAAAAAAAGCCCAAGGTCCTTAGTTTCATAATTTTCTCAATGCAAACAATAAAAGGTCAGATACTGTGAATGCATCTTGTTTTTCTTGTCCTTGCGTGCCAATTTCAGTCCTGTGCATAATTGGAATTGTGCACATTTTGGCTCAGGAAAGAGGGAGAATTAATTTGCTCATTAAGTTTCCTGGATATCACAGGAGATCTGCATCAAATGGATGACTTTTAACACACACCACTTGTTATAGATTGACGTAGCAATTAATTTGTGCAGATCATAGTCTCACAAACCTCATGCAATAAGTGCTCAATGAATTGCTTTTAATGGCAGTACTTGCAGGAGCAATGTTAATCGGCTCACCAGCAAAATCTGTTGTTTTCAGTCACGTCTTGGGGTATTTTATATCCACCTGAGCTGAGAGGGGCTCCCTGACAATGCTGCTGGCAATCCTTCAGTTTTATGCTGAAGGGGACCCATGCTGCACAGATTGGAGGAAGATATTTTGGCAAGAAGATGTGTTTTTAAAATTCCCTTCCGTTCCACAGATGTTGATGGGTTGATTACCCAGGCCTTGTTGACAGGCAACTTTGAAGGAGCTGTTGAACTGTGCTTGCATGATAATCGAATGGCAGATGCCATCATCTTAGCGATAGCTGGAGGCCAGGAACTTCTGGCTAAGACGCAAAAAAAATACTTTGCCAAAACAAAAAGCAAGATTACCAGGGTAAGTTGGCTTTCACTTTGACCTCTGTTTTAATTTTGATTATGATGCATTAATATTGTCCTTAACTTTTGGATATAACGCTTAGTTGATAGATGCTGTGGTGACAAGGGATTGGAAAGAAATTTTACAGTCATGTGATCTTCAGAATTGGAAAGAAGCTTTGGCTGCCTTGCTGACTTACGTCGGGCCTGATGAATTTGCCACACTGTGTGGTGAGTGCAATTACTTTGCCCTATGGACTAGAGTGTCTGTGATGTAAATAACAGGAATTAATTATAAAGTTTGATTCACTACGACCTGAAACATTAACTTTGCTTCTTCCACCAGACTTGCTGCCTGACCTGCTGAGTATTTCCAGCATTTTTTTGTATTTGTTTCAGATTACCAGCAATTGCATTTTTATTTGATACACAATTCTTGCAGCCTGTGTTGATGAGAGCAGACTGTAGAGAGGATGAGAAAACGGACCCCTTTATCCTAGTGCAATGGGGATATTCTACTTGGGGGGGAATGGAAGGGAATGCTGAAATGCATTAGCATGCAGGGGCAATGTGTTTAGGGGGATAAACACCATTCTCTGTAACCGTGACCATGAGTCTCGATGCCTGTGTTGACGACCTGGTGCCAGAATTGAAGGACATCTCCCCAGGGCTGTAGCGGGACCTGGTGTGAGGGGAAAGATCCAGCTTCAGGGTTCAAGTGAGAACCATTGACCAAGATTGGACAAAGGAGGAGGTTCCACTGAAGGTGTGTGAGTAATTGGGATCCAAAATTAAAAAGTCAAACCACAGAGGTGGTAATCGTAAGGTTACTACCCAAGCTATGTGGAGATATGCGTGCAGTCAATAAAGGTCGAGAGATGAACACCTCTCTCAAAGATTGATGTAGAAAAGAATGAGAACTGAAATCCAAGTTGGCCCTGGCACCTGTATAAGAAAAAGGGAGCTTCATTTGGACAGAGCTGAGGCTAGGTTTTAAACTCTCATAGTTAGGGGAGAGTTCTGATGAGCTGACAGCTTTTTATCTTAATCCACGCAGCATTTGTTACAAGATGGGTGAATCAATGGCACAAATAGAAATAAATGAGTACAAACTAATAGCCATTTCATGATTGCAAAGTGACCAAGGCTGGAAAATAACCAGGACACTGCAGGCAAGTGAGCTTTATGTCAAAAGTAGGGAAGTTATGGAGAAGATTCTAAGGGTCAGGATTAATGTACGGACAGGCAGGGGCTGACCAGGGAGAGTCAGCATGACTTTTTGCAGGGGAAGTCCTGTACTACTAATTTTATTGTTATGGAGGAGGCCGATCTCAAGTATATTGATGAAGGCAAATTGCTAGACGTTGTCTACATGGACTTTAGTAAGGCGGACGTCAAGATTCTTCATCGTTGCTTGGTCCAAAAGGTTAACTAATCCATGGCAGGCTGGTAACTGGACCAAGAAGTGGATTGGTGGTAGTGGAATGTCTAGGTCTAGGACTAGTGGAACACTGCAGGGATCAGTGCTGGGATCTATATCGTTTGTGATATATATCAATGAGTTGGATATATATGTGAAGGGTACGACTAGCACATTTGTAGATAACACAAACATTTTTGGTGTTGTGGATAGCAAGGACGTGTATCTAAGCTTGCAGCAAAATATAGATCAGATGGAAAATTGTGTGTCTATGTGCTCCACTGTCTGTGTTGGGTCCCCACACTCGCAGGAGGCGCTGTCCACGAGGCCCCACCTCTTCATCGCTACTCCATAGCGTCCGATGCCTGTCCTCAAGCGGTTGAGGGTTGTCCACTGCTTTCAGGCCAGGTCCTGGCCAGGGATGTCCATGGGGTCATCGATGTAATGGTGTAGCCTAGATGGTTCCACTGACTTCCACTGGTCTCTCCATCTCGTCTTGACCCAGGCAGCCTTAGAAGCATCAGCCTGTGTTGTGCAGAGCAGCTCTTGGGCTTGCGTGGCAAAGGGGTGCTGTGACTTGAGGCGCACTCATCGTGGTGTCTCTGTGACGATCTGATGGAGGAGGTGGAATTCACTGGTCTGTGCCTTTCGAGAGAGGGCCAGCGTGGCTGCTTCTCGTCTGATGTTGGCTGGGGCGATGCCACATAGTCAACAGTTTCCCCAAACACCGGCCACCGAATGGTGAACGAGGTCTGATTGACCTGGACGATGACACGTTGGCCTGGCTCGCCTCAACGGAGCTGCAGGTCTAAAAGACACACGACAGAAGAAGAAGAAGAAGACAATTGTGTGGATTATTGCAGATGGAATTTAATCCTATGATGTGTGAGCTGATGCATTTCAAATAGGGTGGGACATATGCCTAAATAGCAGGGCACAATGGAATGTTGATGAACAGAGACACCTAGGGGTCCAAGTCCATAGTCCCCTGAAGGTGAAAGCACGGGTGGATGGGGCATGTTGGCCTTCATAAGTCAGAGCATAGAACACAAGAGATGGGTTGTTATTTGTAACTTTAGAAAACACTGGTTATATCACACTTGAAATATTGCATACCAATATTGGTCATCATACAATAGGAAGGATTTAGTTGGGCTGGAGAGAGTGCTGCGAAGATTTACCGTGATGTTGCCTGAATGGTGCACGGTGGCGCAGCGGTAGAGTTGCTGCCTTACATACAGCGGTAACAGTGCCAGATTTGATCCTGACTATGGGTGCTGTCTGTACAGAGTTCTCCCTGGGTTTTCTCCGAGATCTTCGGTTTCCTTCCACACTCCAAAGACGTACAGGTTTGGAGGTTAATTGACTTGGAATAAATGTAAAGAGACCCAAATATGTGTAGGATAATGTTAATGTGCGGGGACCGTTGGTCGGTTTGCATGAGTTTTGCTTTGAAAAGTGTTTTAGCAACTCATTGAACTAAAAGCTGATAAATTACAGGATCTGATGACCTGCATCCTGAAGTTTAGAAAGCGGAGATCGTGAATTCATCAGTTGTCAACTTCCTAAATTCCGCAGATCTTAGAGCAGTTCCTTCAGATTGGGAGATGACAAATGTAACCTCACTATTTAAGAAAGGAGGAATGGAGAAATTGGCAAACGCAGACCAGTTCGATTAATATCAGTGTAAGGGAAGTACTCCTACTTGTTATTAACGAAGTGTTAGCAAGGTACTGAAATAATTGGAGATGGCCAGAATGGATTTATGAAATTCTCACAGACTTGTCAAACATGAGTATGATTTCTCTTTCATGAGGTTGTACAAAGCAATATGGCAAGGAGAACCCAGTGGATGTTGTGCATAAAGCTTTTCCGAGGCTTTTGAGAAGGCACCACACAGGATGTGATCCAACAAAATTGGAGCACATGGGATTTGGGTAGTATGGTAGAGTCATAGAGTTTTGCAGATGGAAACGGGCCCTTTGACCCAACGAGCCCACGCCGGCCAACATGCCCAATCTACACTAGTTTCACCTGCCCGCGCTTAACCCATAACCCTTTAAACCTATATTGTCCACGTACCTATCCACAGCATTTATCCCGGCACGGATTGAGGGTTGGCTAGCAAAGAGATACCACAAGAGAATTAAATTATTGTTTTTTTTTTAGAAAGTGGGGTTTTCAAGGAATCGGAACTGGGGTTCCACCATTTCAGAATCTATATCAATGATTTGAATGAGAGGACCACTGAATGAATGAAGGAATATGCCCACATTATTGATGATGTGAAGCTAGCTGGTGGGCTGTGGACAATTCAGAGACTTCGTGCGAATGTAGACAAGCTAAGTGAAAGTGAGGAGTCTGAAGAAGATGTGGAAATATTGAATTTGTCCCCTTTAGTTGGAAAGAAATAGAAAATCAGGGTATTTTTTAAGTGGCGATAGATTGAAAAGTGATGTGTGGACCAGAAACGTACAAGCTTATTTATTTATTTTTGTATGATATGGGCTTTGCTGACCATTTATTGCTCTTCCTTGATTTCCCTTGAGAAGGCAGTTATGTGCAACCACCCCAACTGTGGCAGTCTTTCTGTTGAAGGCACTCCCACCATACGGTTGGGAAGCAGGATGGATTTTCTTTCACTAGTATGGAAGGGACGGCATATTACCAAGTAAGGATGGCATTTAAAATGGAGCGGAAGTGGTGGTGTCCCCTCACACCTGAAGCCCTTGTTGGTGACAGAGATTGTGGGTGTGGGAGGTGTCAGCCTAGAAGAGAATTGCAGTGCAATTTTAGATGGTAAATATTGCAGCCCCATTAGGCCACCTGTGACAGAATGAACATCTAAGGTTGTTGAATGTGTACAAATCAGGAGAACTGCTTTCTCTTGAATTAGTTAAAGCTTCTTGAGTGTCCTAAAGCACATTTCACTGAAAAATTAACATGCAGGTACAGG